>JAZKJV010000164.1:0-381366 GCA_037367405.1 Ottelia alismoides
TATATCAATTACTAAAGTTAATGACATAGTAAGATTAGGTGTCGTAACCATTTGTTTGTAAGTATGTCTTTTCTCGAGTTCACATTCTTTATCAGATCTATCTTGCGTAGCATCTGTTTGGATTTCCGTCAAAACTTCCGTAGCATGGATTATGGTAGAGAGAACTGTAGTTTGTCGTATTCTTGATTAGAATCTAAAGTTTGAAGCTTTTATATGTCGGATACCTATGTGACATTGTATAAATATTATTGGTAAAAAAATGTGATTGTTCACATCAGGATTAGGCATCTTAATCCTAAACATTCAGATTTTGTTTATGGCATAAACAATGTGGTGGAATTGCATTATGATATATGGGGTAGGGTGAATATCGAACGAGTATGGCCCATTCCCCTCACTTTTCCCTAACATTATCTCTTGTATCAAAACCCATCTAGAGTTAGTGTTGGTGTTAAGTACGGCTAGATGAACACCTTGTCGTATATTTGTATATTCCAGCCCAAACACCTCCTTGAAGGGCATTTGCATTCCACATCAATGAAACATTTAGTTTAGTCGACATTCTCGATTTTATAAGAATCAATATGACGAACTTGTAATAAAGTGATGAATTTTGTGTGATTAAAACATATGTGTCTTGGATGGTGTTGCGACAATCCCTAAATGAGTAAATCAACTTATCCGTGAGTTGGAGATCACAATCATTGAACTATTTCAGAAGGTAATAGAATAATTCATAAGAGAGTTATTCGGGATGCTTAATCAGATGTTAACATATAACTGTACATGTTACGTTTCATCTTAACCCTAATCACATATCTGCATGTGTTTTTCTGATACATATATATTTTGCAATGGTATTACTTTTATTAATGAAATCCATTTAGATTATTAACCAGTTGGATCAAGAAAGTACTACCACTATATTCCTTTTAATTGCATTGATAATATTGTTATAGTACTTAGCGTAAACCTAAGTGCACGTTACATTAGTTATTAACGTTGATGTTTCCAAGTTGTACCATACAATGTTATGAAAAACATTAGCATGTTTTATTCTCCGCCTTATTAAAGGTATTATATATGTGTGTATCAACCGTAGGCCATATATAACGAAATGTCGTGTTATTGGGATTAGCATAAGCAAGTGAAATCAAGTGCTATTTGAATAAATTGGCCTTCTAAATCGAGATTTTTAACATGATTTATGACACAATAACGGTAAGTGTAGCTAAGTGTTACACCTCGTTGTGAGAGCCACCTCTAGAGTCCGTTTATCGATGTCTTAAAGGGCAACACCTTCCGGGGTGTCAAGTTCAGTGGAATCTAGTGGAAAGTCTACATATTGAGTCAACGCTGATGTCATCACGTTTCTATGTAATGATTGAGTGATTGCTTGTCTCAACAGTAAAAGCCACCAAAGCCGTCCAACAAATTATGAGATAAGACAAATTCATAATGAATAAGCTAAGTGTTTGTGAGAAAGCTAAGTGCTTATGTGAAATGCTAAGTGTATATGTGCAATTGTATGAAATTCTAATTGTATACGTGCAATTATGTGAAATGCTAAGTGTATATATGCAATTTATGTTATGGTTATGGACTTATGTGTAAATATGGTTAATCTTAACGGTATATATAGAAAGTATGGTATACAGTGCACGGATACAAAAAGAATACTCTTTTACATGTATAATTAAGTACGTAAGGATCTATAAGATGATATTACATGTGAAAGTCAAATCTTTTATTTACCATGATAAGGGTGAAAATTATAAATTGATTATGTGACATATGTGTAAATAAAGTGAATGTGTGAGTGTATACGTGAAATATGGCATGGTGCATAATATGAGTACCCTTATGTACGATGATACTTATGAGTTATATTATGATTACGAATCATATTTCCATTTATTGAATGAAGGGTATTGTGAATATTGCTAATGATAGGTATATGGATGTGACACCTTTACGCATTTGAGATTTTAATATCTTGAGGTAACTCAAATGATGCATTCACATGAGAATGAATATGTAAAATCATGAACTTCTTCTTTTTAATAAATCGCAAATGTTGTTTGTACTCATAGATAATATAGGTGAATATTACTCATAATTGAAAAATAAGATAAATACTAAGTACTCATATTAAGATTATTTATGTTATGAATGAAGTGTTTAAAGTAGACTAGTGAAGACTTGATTTTGCGCTAGTTGGTATGATCTTATCTCGACACATACTGAGCATTAAGCTAATACCATATATTCTTGTGTTTTTATTGCAGGTCAATGTGAGGACAAATTTAGTGGTTGTTGGAGATTTGTTGCGAGGTCTGAAGGAATGATATCATTGTGTCTACTGGAACGAAGATCTTGGTTTTGCACTTAGAAATGTATACTTTTATTTATAGTCGAAGGTTAAGATTGTTCCTTCTGCTATTTGTAATACCAATGACATTTAGGAGTAACACTTGGATCTGACATGGCATTTGATATGTTTCCGCTGGTCACCATGGATCTGGGCTGTTAAAGGTGGTATCAGAGCAGTAGTTCCTCTGGACATGAGATACCCATCATAGGTGATGTAAAATCTTTAGTAAATGAAAAAATAGGCAAGTGATCAAAATTTTAGCATGACCTACATGTCTTTAGGAGATATCATTTGTATTAGAAGACAGACCAATAGGAGATAGAGCTAGTCTTGGATAATACCGAAGGTCCCAAGGAGAAGAAAGTGACGTTAGTAGACCACATAATATCAAATTGGTTATTTGTAGAGACACAAAAGTGGAGTCAGACAACTATTTTGATCTCGAATTCTCATAAGGCGTACAAAGTATTTGACTTTAAAAAAAGGGATTCTCTTGTACGACTTGGGATTTTTGAAGTGATATGAGATTTTTAGATAAAATTGTTGATGATCTTATGACCATCCGTCCAAAAGAGTTATCGACTTCATTATCGTTGTCCTATTGAGTACTACACCCATATGAGTTGAATGATCTGAAAAACAAATGGAAAGGACAAATAGATGAGGAATAGGTAAGGCTTGGTATTTCCCTTAGAGTGCTTTCGTTATTTAGACTCTATTGGTTATTAAATAAGGTCATCATTAAGATAAAGATATTTTTTTCATAGATGATCAATTGCAATAAGTACCCATCTTCTCCAAGATTGACCTCTAGTTAGAATACCATTCGTTTAATTACAATTTAGAATGTCGACGTATCAAAGAATACCAAGAGTCCCTAGTGATGTTGTGTTTTGTTGATATCTTAGATTCCGTACACACTACCAGTCAATTTATTGATATAGCTATTAGACAATTTTGGTATCACTAAATTGACTTATGATCTTGTATGTGTGATTAAGTTCGGATTTTTTTATATGAGACCACTTAGGTTATCCATGATACATGATTGTGGTAATTGGATCAAATTATTTTGTTAAATAAGATATTAATATTGGTCAAGATTCTTATTTAATTATGGCTCTATATATAAGTTAATTTAATGAATATTGATTTTGAGATATGCTAGTTGCTAGCAATAAGCAAAATCCTTTTACATATTGTCTATCCCAACTTGAGTTAGAAATGTCTTTATTTGTATATATCATAGATGTGCACCTAGATTGATTATTTTTCAGTGAGTGACAACCCAAAAATTGACCCTTATAGATTCCTTTCAACCTCTAGCTATGTTAATTACTCTTGTCTCCTAGGTGAAGATATATAGTTATGAATTTGTTTATCTTGCATTTAAGATATTGAAGAAGGTGATTGCCCTATGGTCAGAAAAGACCTAGATACAAGAGAATAACTCCAAAAAAAAGAAAGAAATATGTATCATAAAATGCAAATTGCAGATGGAAGAGTGAGATTTGAGTCAAATATCATGGGATTTTTTTTCAATCTCTTGATCAGTAAATTTCGGGACGAAATTCTTTTTGTGGGGTAGATTCTAACGACTCATATTCTATTAATATAGATTGATATAAGAATAAGATGATGATAATAATAATAAAAGAGATATTTATTAGATGAGGAGAGAGAGGGTGTGCGCATGGTGATTTGTTGGTGGACTCATTCACCCAATATCATAGAAGTTGTTATTACTATTTTAGGATAATTGATCTAATTATGGTATATAGAAGAGAGAATGAATGAGAAGAATAGAGTGAACGAGTAAATGGGTGAAGGGAGGAGAGAGAGAGTAGAGATAAAGAGAATTAATGAGAGAGAGTGAGGAGAGAGAGTGAGTGAATGAACAAGAGAGGTTTAGAGAAAGACAAAGGAATTCCTTCGTTTTTATACACATAGAGAGAAGAGGGAGAGAGCCAGCGATCTAGTAAGCATCATTTTGAATCCTGATGGCGTCCTTTCCATCGATGTCAAGTCTTCATCGGATAAAATCGGAGGCGCGATAATGTGAACGATGACGGGCTAGATCCACGTAATCGAATCGTCTGTGTGAATGGAATTTCCGCGTCGTGAAGGTATGTGTTGAACACATAGGTTCATTACGATATTATGATCAACTGATTTGTAGATGAACACATTCCATATTACGTTTGTATCAATTACTAAAGTTAATGACATGGTAAGATTAGGTGTCGTAACCATTTATTTGTAAGTATGTCTTTTCTCAACGTCACATTCCTTATCAGATCTATCTTACATAGCATCTATTGGTATCTCCGTCAAAACTTTCGTAGCCTGGATTATGGTAGAGAGAACGGTAGTTTTTCGTGTTCTTGATTAGAATCTAAAGTTGGAAGCTTTTATATGTTTGATATCTATGTGACATTGTATAAGTCAATGTTAGACGTTAATGAGATAAATTATTATTGGTATAAAAATTTGATTGTTCACACCAGGATTATGCATCTTAATCCTAAACATTCAGATTTTGTTAAGGGCATAAACAATTTGGTGGAATTGCATTATGATATTTAGGGTAGGGTGAATAACCAACGAGTATGGCCCATTCCCTCACTTTTCCCTGACATTATCTTTTGTATCAAAACCCATCTAGAGTTAGTGTTGGTGTTAAGTAAGTCTAGATGAATGATCGGTCCGCTAAGCACGTGATGTAATTTGTGCTTGTTGTAATAAGAGTACTTAGCAAATCAGTCAGAACCGAGAAAAGATCTCCGTGAAGAGTGTCTCGTCTTGAATTTATATCTCGGACAAGTCCGGGGTCGAACATAGGGAGATAAAGGAACAACTTCGGATTAATTCAGAAAAATTAGATCTAGATTTCTAATACGAATTTTTTTATTTTTTTAATACGAAAATAAAGCAAATGCTAAATGTTAGTGAATCAAGTTAATAAGAAAGCACACAACTTAGCCAACATAATTTTTTCTTACAAATCTAATCCAGTGATGAATGCAGCACATATTTTTTTGGAATTTTATGGATTAAATGCAATAATGAAAAGTACATACTTTTTAAGGGTTTTTTCACAATTTTTCATACAAACATAATGCAAAAATTATGAAAAATTTACTGGAATATAAACATGATGCAATGAGGCTACATTAATATTTTTGAAATTTTTTTACAAAATTTGATTTTTTATGGATTTTTTAATGAAATCAAAGTGACAGTGAGTAATTAATTCCTAATAAATCCACAACGTCAAATTAGCCAGAGAGCGAATTATCTTATATAGGTATTTTAATATGCAATCCAAGAGAGTTGAAATTTCACAAAATATATTGTGTAGATTACGAAAATCACTCTATAATTTATTTAAGGCACCGGAAAGGTCCAATTAAGATAAAATTTGGACAATAAATTAAAAATATTTTAAGGCATCATCTAATTTTTGGGAAGTTTTTAGAGCAATCGTGAGTGAAATATGAATTTAGAAGCTCAAATTGGGTAAAATATGCATAATTTCACTTGAACAATTTTAGTTAATTCGTAATATCTCACAAAAATCCAAATAAATAACCAAATGACTGACAATTAGTTGCTCAACATAATGACATATTTCATTAAAATAAACGATGCGAAATGAAAGTCCAAATTAATATGCAAACGCAAGGGTGTCCATGCAAAACAGAAATTAAAATTGACAATATAAAACATACACATGGGTACTTTTGTAATTACAGAAAACTAAGGAAATAAAATTGCATTTTTTACAAAAATAAAAAATTGGAAAAGAGGACCTTCTTCCTCTATTGCAGCGGTTAGGACAGGAGGGATGCTTGGACGGGGCAGCGCCGCTGCGCACGGGCGCACGGAGGAGGAGGGAGAGACGACGGACGGCGTGCCGCACGCGGAGGGCCGCGGGCTGGCGGAGGGCTGCGACACGGGCACCGGCTGCTGGCTGGCAGAGGAGGAAGACACGGGCGGACGGGGCCTAGAGCTGGCGGAGGGGCGGCGGTGAGGAGGGGGCCGTAGCGACCTTGAGCTGCGGCTGTGGGGAGCAGCAGCGGTGGCTGACGGTGGGTGCTGGCCGCTGCTGCTGCCAAAAAAGTTTTGTTTTCGTTTTTAAATTTTTTTATTTTTGTAAATTATTTTTTTTTTAATTTTTAAAAACTTTTAGATTTCTTAAACATGTAATAATCAATGATGCAAAAAATAGTTTGGTGAAGATGGTAATATGATGAACTAGAACAAATAGAGTAGGGGAGGCGATGTGATAAAAGATACAAAAATATAAACAATATCAAAAAATAAAAAGAGAAATTTACCTATAATAGAAGCAGTCGCCTATGATGTGCTCACGAGAGGTACGGTCTTCGCTCGAATCCTCGGTGAGCGATGAGCTCGAGCAGCGCACGGATGCGGCTGCGATGTTGGCCAAGAAGCCAACGGATCTCACTGGAGAAAGGGATGTCGTCGCTTATCCGTGGTTGCATCGTTGTCACCGATTCAACTCTGGAAACTAGGCTCTCCTCACATAAAAATGGATCAAAAACAAAAATAAGGAGAATGAGATGTATATAAAGAGATGGAAAAAATGGAGATTAGAATGGAGATGGAATGGAATGGGAGGTTAAATTAGTGGTGGAGTTGAATGGGAAGTTAGACGAATAATGGAGTTGAATGGAGGTTGATGAAAGAAGAGAAGTTGTTGTAGAGAGTGTGAATTAAATAAAATAAAATAAAAGTAAGCTACTAAAAAGGGAGAATAAAATAAAGAGAGAAAAAGAAAAATGGAGAAATTATTAAGTCCAACAAAACAATATGTACATGGAATTTTTTTACTTTTCTAATTTGAATTTTTTTTGTATTTTTTTAAAAAAGATATTTACAAAATAAAAATAATATAAAATACTAGAAATAAAATGAAATATAAAAGAGATATTTTTTTGGATTTTTTAGTAATTAAGAAGAGTAAAGAAAGAAAGATATGTACATTATATACAAAGTCACTTTGCCTTATTTTCAACGGTATTTTTTTGATATATTTTTAAAATATGTCATTTATTAAAATATACAATAAAGAAAGTGATAAGAAAAGTAATAAATCAAAAAGGGTTAGATTTGTACAAAAAATATCAAAGTTACATTTATTGCATTATTTACAAAATACACCGAAGTCCCAAAACTCAAATTTTGCAAACAAACTCTGATTTTACTAAAACCACTTTCGTTTTATAGATACTTTTCTAACTTAAACTTTAAAAGTAAGTTTGATGAATTTGTTTTTCATAAGGAGCGGGAATTTTGCTGGGAAGTTAGGCTTTATGTTTTTTTTCACTTTGGGATATAGGAGTATTTTTTTGAGGTGGAATTTATTTTATATTTTTATATTTTTTATATATATTTTTATGAACAAATCAGAGAAAGAGTTAGCCAAAAAGGAGTTGAGATCAAATTATTAAAAATACATAAAGTTTTGAGCTATTTACAGGTAAAAACTCCTTTACTTTGTGGCTTTTTATTATTAATTTATTTTGTATAATATAATATATAATAATTATTTTATTTTATTTACAAGAGTCATTTTATTAATTTATGGATTTTATGAATATTTATTTGAGATTTTACTCAAGGATTTTGCTAAGATCAATATATTGAGATGATGAATCGCATATTCATCAATGAACACCTTGTCATATCTTTGTATATTCCAGCCCAAACACCTCCTTGAAGGGAATTCGCATTCCACATCAATGAAACATGTAGCTTAGTCGACATTCTCGATTTTATAAGAATCAACATGACACACTTGTGACAAACTGTTGAATTTTGCGTAATTAAAACGTATGTATCTTGGATGGTGTTGCGACAATCTGTAGATGAGTAAATCAACTTATCCGTGAGTTAGGAGATCACAATTATTGAACCATTTCAGAAGATAATAGGTTAAGTCATAAGAGAGTTATTCGGGATGCTTAATCAGATGTTAACATGTAACTGTACATGTTACGTTTCATTTCAACTGTAATCACATATATGCATGTGTTTTTTTAATATATATATATATTTGCAATGGTATTACTTTTATTAATAAAAACACATTTAGATTAGTAACCAGTTGGATCAAGAAAGTACTAGCATTATATTCCTTTTAATTGCATTGATAATATTGTTATAGTACTTAGCGTAAACCTATGTGCACGTTACATTAGTTATTAACGTTGATGTTTCCAAGTTGTACCATACAATGTTATGAAAAACATTAGCATGTTTTATTCTCCATCTTATTAAAGGTATTATATATCTGTGTATCAATCGTAGGCCATATGTAACGAAATGTCGTGTTATTGGAATTAACATAAGCAAGTGAAATCAAGTGCTATTTGAAAAAATTGGCCTTCTAAATCAAGATTTTTAACATGATTTATGGCACAATAATGGTAATGGAGCTAAGTGCTACACCTCGTGGTGGGAGCCACATTTAGAGTTCGTTTATCGATGTAATGATTGAGTGACTGCTTGTGCCAACGGTAAAAGCCACCAAAGCCTCCCAACAAATTATGAGATAAGACAAATAATGAATAAGCTAAGTACTTATGAGAAAGCTAAGTGTTTATGTGAAATGCTAGGTGTATATATGCAATTGTATGAAATTCTAATTGTATATGCGCAATTATGTGAAATGCTAAGTGTATATATGCAATTTATGTTATTGTTATGGACATATGTGTAAATATGATTAATCTGAAGGGCATATATAGAAAGTATGGTATGCAATGCATGAATGCAAAAAGAATACTCTTTTGTATGCATAATTAAGCTCATTAAGGATCTATAGGATGATATTACATGTGACAAGTCAAATCTTTTATTACCATGATAAGGGTGAAAACTATAAATTGATTACGTAGCATATGTGTAAATAAAGTGAATGTGTGAGCGTATAAGTGAAATATGGCATTGTGCATAATATGAGTACCCTTATGTACGATGATACTTATGAGTTATATTATGATTGCGAATCATTTAAGATGGTTCCTTCTGTTATTTGTGATATCAATGACATTTAGGAGTAACATTTGGATCCGACATGGCATTTGATATGTTTCCGCTGTTCACCATGGATCCTGGCTGTTACAGTCTCAATCGTCTGTGCGAGGATCCATCCTACGCATCCTTCCCGCCACCCCAAATGTAGATTCTCTTGTGGGAGTGGACTCGGATTCCAGCTTGTGGAGGGGTAACCTGAGACCACCTCCGAACACGCTACGATGCAGTAGCAAGGGGCGAGATGGTGGAGGAGACGGGCGGGACGATGATTTTGAGGAGCGGACTGAGAAACTGGCGTCTCAAATGCAGCCTACGCCTTCTTTGCTAGTATTTAAGAAGCCCTTTTCTAAACCCACTCCCATATGTTCTTCTCCTCTCAGCCGTCCACATTCTCCCTCTTCGGAGCAGATCCTATGATTTAGGTTCAAGTACAACAAGATACAAGATAAGATGTCCATCTTTTCCTGCGAAAATCTTATCAAAAAATTTAATTGTACGGATTGAATCTATGAATATTCTTCTACATACTGACCAAGTCTCATTTTGTAAAAATATTCCTAACTGCTTTATCTTACATGTCAAAGAAAAAGTCAACGTTGGTCGGAGTTATTAATGTTTGTTTTTAATGGATTTTTAATTCCTTAAATGGTGATATCTCTGTTGACCGTTAAGATTAAGAAGCTATATACATCTAATTTTAGTAAAATTTAGTAGGTATGTACAGAACTAATCATATACTGAATCCATGCAGTGGGATTAAGTGCAAAAAAAGGTCACAGCATACTCTGTTGTAGTTTTCAGTACAGCGGAGGATTTGCACACCGACTATATAATCAATCTCCTTTTACAAGATATTATACTTTCGCGAGTGCCCTCGGTACTGGTACCATATTGAAATGAATCCGGTACGTGTTAGAATCAGGTCCAAAGGCTATCAGTTGCAATGGATTTGATCAACTCATGGCCCGATAACGAGTGATTCAAAAAGAGGACGCGGATCTTTTTACTCGGCAGACCCTAAAAGCTTTTTAAATTACTTCTACGACTTTTTACATAACGTAATTACCCCATCAACCCTAAAAATTACCCCAAAAACCCCCCATAGGCTTCAAACAAATTACCCGGAGGGTTCATGGGGTAAGAGTTGACAAGTTTATGAGGTCAAGGGGAGAATTAGGTTGTTTCAAAGGTTGTGGAGGCAATTGACAAAGTTTATAGGGTCTGCCAGGTAAAAATCCCATAAAAAGTTTAATTATAGCGATCTTTAATATAAGAGACTTCCATAAGTTTACTCATATGAGATTTCTACTATCATTATTTGACTAATCATGCTTAAAAATATGGCAGGGAGAAAGTTGTCACTAATGGCATGATCACGAAAGAAGAGAGCTGGAAAAAATCTTTATTAACTGTGCTTTAGATAATTCTGCTTTGAGATTTTTTTTTATTAAACAATTGGGTTTGGTGCCTTCTAAAGCTGATTACCACGAATATTGCGAGGCAACGAGCCTTCCACGTCGACTTTAACGTATGATTTGGATGGATTATTGAGATTCTAAAAAAGTATGTATATTACTTTCCATCGTCATATTATATACACATAACATAAGTCGGTGTACATCTCACAGTAACTCCACTTAACAAAATATATACAATAACTTCCGTTATCGTGTAGGTGAATTATTATGTATTCATCTCCGCGGAAACTGTGTATGATAATTGTTAATCGATCGACTTGAGCAAAACAAAAATCAAAAGAACTACATAAATAGATTCATATGAAAAAAAATATATATCCACAACACAAATACGCAAAGGCGGCAACTATATATTTGGGGCAATCCACCTTCTTAACTCCACTCGGTTTGGAGAAAAGGTGAGAAGCTTCCTTCAGCAAGTAGCAGAAGCAAAGACGTACAAACACACAGACAAGTAAATCACGTACACACGGTTCACCTGGAACTGCGATATGTCCTTAGATGGCGGTGATCATTTTTCGTAATTTTCGGAAAGGAAAAATATAGATGATACCCAGAAATCTTATTCTAGGGAGTTTATATAGTACTCCCAATATAAACGGATCCCAGAGACACACTGATCCAAACACCCAATCAGAATTTCATTTCGGGTGAGAACCCCCCACCAAGGCTCGTTGACCGAGCACAGAGATCCCAATGCTGATAGGGTATAGTATGATAGTGAGTTCCTGTAGGATTTCACCTACCCTTCCTATAGAGGGTGCAGACAAGCGGTTCTTTGATTGAGTTCAGCATAATATATGGTTAGGATTCAAAGCATATCAACATATACAATTAGCATACACTTAGCTAATTACCCTATTAAGGAGAAAAGTGTACAAAACTAACACTGAGGTTTTATGAACATGTTTTTCATTCTTCCAAGCTTTGTTTGATTCATTTCGATAATGGTACTCCTATGGCATTACTATACCCAAAATTTAATTGGATCTAATGCATCTCATTCTATTTGCTCTTGCTGCTTCACATTCTATTTGCTCTTGCTGCTTCACATTCAGTGAGAAAAAAGAAAGGAACCAACTCTCTGCGAAGGTTGTCTCCACAAATTTCATTTTGTTTCCAACGTAGAAGAAAACCAATTCGGATTCATGTCAAGTCGCTCAACTATTGAAGCCATTCATTTGCTGAGGAGAACAATGGAGATTTATAGAAGTAAAAGGAAGAACCTCCATATGATCTTTATTGATTTGAAGAAGGCTTATGATTATGTCCCACGAGAGATATTGTGGAGAGTTTTGAAGAAGAGACAGGGACATGTCCTATAAATTAACCTCATAAAGGTTAATCTTGTGTAAGGACCCCGTTTGGGAAGACTGACTATTTTGACATCAATGTTGGTTTACATCAAGGTTCAGCTTTGAGTTCATTTCTTTTTACTTTGATTATGGACGAGTTGATAAGTCACATTCAGGACAAGTTACCTTAGTGTATGTTATTTGATGATGATATTGTATTGATTAACGAGACTAGAGATGGAGTAAATGAGAAGCTTGAGGTCTGGAGACATGCATTGGAGACTAAAGGATTTCGTATAAGTAAGACTAAGACGGAATATATGGAGTGCACTTTTGATGAAAGCAATGGTGACGGAATCGAGGTGAAGATTGGTGACGATAACATTCGGAAGAGAGACTCTTTTAGATATCTGGGATCTATTTTGCAACATGATGGGGAAATTAATGGAGATGTTACTAATAGAATAAATGCATGCTGGCTAAAGTGGAAAGGAGCCTCTGTTGTTCTCCGTAATAAGAAAATTCCTTTAAAAATTAAAGGAAAGTTTTACAAAGCATCTGTGAGACCTGCTATGCTCTATGAATCTGAATGTTAGCATGTGAACTATAGACATGTGCAGAGAATGACTGTAGCAGAAATGAAAATGCTAAGGTGGATGTGTGGATACACACGTAAAGATCGGATTCGAAATGATGCAATGAGAAAGAAAGCCGGTGTAGCTCTGATTGAGGATAAGATGCGAGAAAACGGTTTAAGATGGTTTGATCATTTGCAAAGATCAACTGATGCACCAGTTAGGAGATACGAGTGTTGTAATGTTGAGCCGTCTAAAAGAGGGCAAGGACGGTCCAAGAAGTGTTGGAAAGAGACTATACGAAGGGATCTTAATTTTTTGGATATAAGCCCGAAATTGACCCAGGATAGATCTGAATGGAGGCGAAGAATCCGTATAGTCAACCATACTTAATTGTGGAAAAAGGCGTTGTTGTGTCCGCGAATACTATATATAAACAACCAGTTTAATTCGGCTCTGTAAACAAGCAGTAAAATTCGTCCCAGCTGCAGATACTTTCAAACCCAAAAACATGGCCTATAAAATAACCTCACGTCTGGTGCACAACCATGCAGCACGTCATTTAAAGACAAAAACGAAGCCCTCTTATCCTATACATATATAAAAATCAGGAGATTAAGAAAAGTGACCCAGAAAATTCGGCAAAGCGCGAAAAGCTGAAGACGGGAATTAAGAGATTGCATGCAAAGGAAGAGAGCAACGTGCAGAAGAGGAGAGAGTAGACAAGCGGTTAGAGGTGAACGACGGGGACCTGATTCGAAATTCGCAGGCAATAAGATAGGGAAACAAAGTCGAAATGGACGGCTGCTGATGCACCAAAAACACAACCAGATCTCGAAGCTCGCGTACGGCACCGCCATCCAATGCCTTGTCCATGCAAACGCAACGCGCGTTACACAGTGTGCTCTCCCCCACTACGTACCACTCTAGTCAGTATTCAAGCATTCCATGTCTCACGATTCTTGTATATATGCGAATCCTGTTTGTCTGCCGTGATCTCTGTAGAAGGGTGTGAGCTGTAAAGGGTATTTTGGGTATTAGCCCTAATGTGTGTCTCCTTTGTAAAACCCTAACCCTAATCCTCTAGTTATATAAAGAGGGTTAGGGAGCCTACCGCTCTCGCCCATCGCCCCCCGCCCCGTCCCCTCCCATCACCGCCCTCGCCCATCTACCTCGCGCCCCATCGCCCTCGCCTCGACCCCCATCGCCCCCCCCCCCCCCCCCGCGACCCATCGCCCCCGCCCCTGTGCCCTCACCGCGACCCTGTGCCCTATAGGGCCTGTTCGTTTGGAGAATAGGCCCTGAAATAAGGGGCCTATTCTCCATCGGACACGATTTCCTGTGGCACGTTTATTCCTCCTCATTCCATCTTATTTCACTCTTATTCCTATCTTTATTCCACCTTACCTACCTTTATTTCATCTTATTCTCCTTATTCCTATTCTCCAGCCGAACAAAGAATAGACCCTTATTCTCTTTATTCCCAATCCTTATTTATGCTTATTTCCAAACCGAACGGGCCCTAAAGAGGTGTATGAAGGAGTTATCATCCATCCCAAGTTGATTATTCTGGCAGCTTCATCCCAAGTTGGTATCCTCCTCCTACCATCTGCTTTGCACCCCTCATCTCCAACTATCTAACCAAGAAATGGTATTATCAGATTATAGTTTAGCATAATTACTTCAACTAAAATTCCTTTTTCTGCAGTACATGTCACAAGGATGCAACTTCTACACAGAAACTGCACTGTAGAAAAGAGCTGAAAAAAAGAGATATGTAATTTCACCCTCCACCCGTAGAATAAGATTTATATTCCCTACAGAGATCATCTAAACCATCAAATGACTTTTCATGTGTGTTATTTAGTGCATGCATATTATAGAGTTGAAACAGGTGCCGTGCACCGTACGTTAACAACGGCTAGAAATATGTGAGCGTGAAGAAGAGGTGGTGGGAGTGGGGATCACTTTCACAGCACAGATAGGGACAGCCTATATAATTTCATGCATCACACTCAAACACCCTTCCCGTCGTTTCTTCTCGTTTCATCCCATCTCCCTCTCTCTCTCTCTATCTCTCCTTTTCCATTATTATTATCTGAAGAGACGTTGCCGGGGTAGAGCAAAAATCTTTCTGGGGATTTGTCCTTGTCACCTTATATCACGGTGTGTGAATGAGGGACCCTCCATAAAATGGCTCAACTCCAACCCTTCAGTGAGATTTTTAGCATAATAGTATGATGCAGTAAATTTGAGTTTTAACAAAATCTGCACTGTGATGCATGCAAATAAATGATCAACTTTCTGGTTATAAAAGATGCTGCAAGAAAATTCAAGTGTTAACACTATGGTAAAACTTTTGCATGTTGAATCATAAACAGAGAGTGAAATCTAAGTTTCTGGATTATTGACCTTTTTCGAATAAAAACATGTGCTGGTGAGCCCCCTCCCCCCTCAACCCCCCCTCCTAGTTTTACAACTTTTACAAAGGAACCTGCAGCTATACTTCTATCAAAAAGCCATGATCGAGAATGGCACAGTCCTCTCAGTCCAAGCATGATGAGGATAATGTGTTTTCTTGGCTTCTATTAACATTGTTAATAAAGGCAAAATGCTTGTACTCTCTAGCTTGGAAAATAAAACAGCACAGGTCGCGAGTGAAACGCGGGGTTGGGATTATGATGATCTCGACCTTCGGAAGTATGTTCAATACCTGAAGCGTTAATGTCCTGAAATCCAGGCCTCAACCTGCCAGGAAAACCTCTCATTTGAAGTGGATACTGTGAATCGAAGTAGGTTGGTTGTCGCACCTGATGGAAATTCGGAACTGGAACAGGAGAGGACAACGTACTTGCTGGGCTAGGCAGTTCGTTCTCAGGCTCAGCCTCCGCCTCGGAGTCCTCAATCACAATCACCTCCGCAGTCGGATTCGGAATTTGGGTGGGTTTAGGATTCTCATATGGAGGGTGTGCTTTTTCCATATTGCCAAACCATGCCTGCCTATTTTGCAGAGGGCGTGTAGGATCACCTGTATCCAGACTGCCGTACAAAGGCATTCCTGTTAACGGCACGCAATTCAGCGAAGTAGCCGGACGCACAGGGATGCTATGCGCAACTTTCCATCCTTCCATGGACTGCTGATGCGTGAGAAAGGAAGAATATTGTGCGCTGCAAGAAGGGCAGCCCGAGGGACAAGAGGCAGTGTTTTGAAGCTGGGAATGCTCCTTGTCTTTGTTTATAACCAGTACGTCTTTACCCATCAGCCTCAACACCGGATTGGGCACAGTATGCCCTTCGGTTTCGCAGGAGGGTCCAACATGCCCACAAGGCGTGGAGCTCTCAACCCGACTCAAGTGTGTTCTCTGCAAAGCATAATCAGGTGATGATTCCACTGCCTCGTGTGCAGCTGTTTCTATTCTCGATCTCGAGCAACTTCCAAATGGTGAGATGACCATTTTGCCAGTCAGTCCACGGTTAGATACCATATGCCTCATGTTTGCGGGAAGTGTCATTTCAGGCACCGTGTAATGCTTTGACAACAGGGATTCCATGCCAACAGCTTCTCTTCGAGAGCAGCAGCATGGCTGGTTTCCCCAGAAGCTTGCATGATGCCAGTCCATTGGGGTTCTAACAACCTCTTGATTGCATTCACCGTTATATCTTTTCTTCGTGAATGATTCTGGTTCCCAGGCATCAGCAAACTTGGATCTTCCACCACTTTCATCAGCATCACGCCTCTCTCCAAGTACTGCCCCAGATGTTTGATCCTTCAGCTCTTCTGCAGATGGATGAGAAACATTCGAAGTGCCTGAAATGGGAGATCCACAAGGCTCTCTGTCGGCTACAACATTATGATCATTATTTGATACCCTAATCGATGTCATGCTTGAGTTCCCTTGAGGGACATCATTGCCAGTATTGGCAGAACTAGACTGGCAAGTACTTGAACCAAGAACCTGTTGAGATTTCGTTTGGCAGTCCATGTAATAACTCTTCTTACAGGCATCTGCAACATCTCGGAATGCACCATCACCTAACATTGCATTCCCTGAACCAGTATTTTCATTGCTAAGCCCGTTACCATGCAGCATTTGGTTGTCGAACAACCTTTGATCATGTGTGTCAGCCCAGACCTCCCTACCAGAAACGAAGCTGTCATTTTCAACCAAGCGTGCCCATGACTTTAAGCTGGAATCCGAAACAACCAACAATCCTTCAGAAGCTAAATGTTCACCAGAGACAGGATGATCTCCATCGAAAGCCAACTTAGTTACACCAGCAGAATCAACTGAATGTTCAGTCTGCATCTCTATATCAACTGCTTCATGGTTGCAATGCTCACCCTCCGAATTAAACCTTTCTTGAAACCTGTCGTTACCATCTTTTTGAGTAAAAGTACCCGGTAACTTGATCTCCGACGCAAAAATGTTTTGGTCAGGCAAGTGACTTTTGATTATCACATTAGTTTTGGACCGCCGAGATCCTTCAGGATCATCTACATCATTGACTGACATTGGACCAGATTTCTCTCTAGCTAAACATTCATTAAAATGAGGAGACAACTCCATTTCAGAGCAAGTTCTCTTTGTGGATATCTGTTTTTTTAGCCTTTTGAGAATCAACTTCTTTTTGTGGTGGTTAGTTAGCTTAGAAGACGGCAGCAGTGACTTCTTTATTAACGCACCCACTTTTGTTCGTCTGTCTTCTGTGGTAGGACAATGGGAACCCTCAGAAGCATCAGTTTCAGGGTTGGGAAATTTAGCAGATTTCACATTGATACGAGAAGTCTTCTTCAACTTCTTTCTTCTTGGAAACCGAAAGAGTTTTTTGGTATCTTTTGGGTGTTTCAGACTCAAATTCCCATTGGATGAAAACTCACCTGTCAAATGACGGGATTCATTGTCAACAGCGGTCGACTGTGACTTTCTGCAATCTCCAGAAGCAGGTGAATTCGATAGCATGTCAGTGCTCTTTATTCTGGCCATGGAAGTAGACTCAATTGGCCCAGACAACTCAATGCATTTCAAGGCAGCAGATCTTGTTGGATGAGAATCGCAAGATCTGATTATCGCACTGCGCATACCGGAAGGCTTTTCATCAGCACCAGAAGCAACTGCACCATTCCGCTTCTTTGCAACAGCTGATTCCTTGGAGGAAAACGAATGTTTGAAAGTTCCAGGTGATTTGCTTCTAATCTGGTTTTGAAATGAAGCCATCTCAGATGAAGGATGCACTTCAAGGACATCATGGACTGGTCTGATATTTGACTCCTCTTGTATCTGTTCAAAAAATGATAAAAATTGAGCACCTATTTTAGCTAGAAGAAACTGTAACTATGTGAGCATCTTAGTGCAAATCATCTTCAATAAAAAGGAAATGCACGAGAGATCTATGGGTGTTGAACCCCTATTTCTTAGAAAATATCTAGAAAAAAACTAGATTACTTCATCATCTACAGAAGATTCAACATGAGATATCGATCGTCTAATTACCATGAAAACAAGGTGATAACCAGTAGTAAGGATGACTTCTATGACAAGTCATCTTTTGCTAAAAAATCTATAATTCGCAATCTGATGATCTAGTTATGCCATGGAATCTAACATGAGATATCAATTGTCTAGTTACCATGAGATAACCAGCAGTAAGGATGTTCTAGTTATGCCATGGCGTCTAACATGAAATGTTGATTTTTTATTACCATGCAAACAAGGAGGTAATTGGCAATATGATGGTCTAGTTATGACATGATATTCTAGCATTGAAATCTATAATAACGTCAAGGAGTTTAACGTGACATATCGATGGCCTAGTTACCATGCAATAAGAACAAATTTTATTAAAAAAATCATTTTCAGATAAAAAAAACTATAATTAGCACCCACGTCCAATAAAATCAAAAATTTGTGCCCATGAATGAGATTTTAAAGAGTTCCATGGTCTCTAAAGAAGTTTGTTGCAGTTAACATTTGATTAACCATGGATGGCATAAACAAGAAAAAGTTCCGAAGGAACAGGTGACAATGAAAGAAAAAAGAATACCCGATCCCTGAGCAAAGCCAAATGGCCCTCTCTCTTTGTTGATTTTGCAACGTTCATATGTTTAGGTTTAGGTGTAAGAAGCCTCCCTCTTCCCATAGTGAATCCCATCCGCTGCTTAACTTCTTTCACAGATGACTTCATTCTAGAACTAGATGGCTCAGCTAGTATTGGCGGTGCCATGGCATTGAGCTTTGACAAAATGCAGACTTTTGTACCATCTGAATCAACAAAAACTGCTCCTTTTCCGCTTCCCCCATCAGCTTCATCCATAGAAGCAACTTTATGCCTCTTGTTGTCCACACAAATTTCACCAGCCACTGCCAATGATGCGAGATCCAAAGCCCAGGTGGTACCATTCCTCTTATCCAGATCCTCAAGTGTGCAAGGAATTGCGGTTTTATAGATATCTACCATCAATCTTTTCTTGGTTGGCTTTACCTTATTTAAGGAAAGAACATCGATTACTTGGTCCACACTGCATTTCTTCGAAAGGCACTGATCAATATGGGCATTCAATGTCGTGTTTGATGTGGACGAAAATGCCTTACAGACAGGACAAACTTTAGATGCCATGGATTCTGAAATCATGCTAGAGTTCGATGATACCTCGTCTACATGCCCAAGTTCGGGATTGGCGCCAAGTTTTACAATCAATTTGAACCTCTTTCCAGATGACTCCTTGGCATTTTTTATGTTTCCAAGCAATGATGGTTTACTAACCTCAAGTTTTGATGATGTTTTCAGGACCTTTTCATTTGCCCATGGGGAGTGCTTCCCAGATTGCTTAGTATCGCTTTGTTCTATGTGGGCAAGACTGGTCACAACCGATTCAATGACAGACTCTCCTGATTTTAGCTCACCGGCATCATTACATATTTCATTAAAAGCGGTGTTTTGCTTTGCTTTCCCCAAATTTATTTTATCAACTCGAGGAGCCGAATCAGGTGCCAAAGGATACGAAGTCAAGTGGTTATCATGCTCTAGGGACTTTGGCTCAGCATCAGATAAACAAACGGCCTCCTTTTCAATGAGGTTGTACGGCTCTATGCCACTTGTATCCCTGCCTACGCAATTAGGTAGCTTCTCAGATCCTTCTCTATATGTGCAGCAGCGAGATCTCAAAGAATTTGGATGTTCAAAAGGCGGCAACGGGACATGGATGCCATGCTTCAAGCAAAGTTGTAAATGCTGCCGAGGAAATGGCCAATTCTTTCTGATGTTTTCATTTCGCACCGAGGAAACATAATCTCTGCAGGAAGAAAAACACCACTTAGTTCATATAATGATTTGACAACATAGATTGCTGTAGCTACTAGATAAAATCCCTAGAAATCTCTAGTTGAAAAGGCATCAACTAGAGATTATGGCCAAGATTCCATACAGGAATATTTGGCAACTAAGTTAAACACCCACCGGATGAAACATGGAAACAGAATTACATAGATGCCCGTTCATTCAAGTGATAGAATCACAGTGCACAACAAGAGAGCCAGAAACCAATCAGAGGAGTACACGGTGAGAGGCTACAGTGCCCAAAGTCGTGGTTTGTGCAATTAGTTCCAGCTAGCTTCTAATCCAGTCGTGTACATACATCACCATCGCAGAAAACCAAAAACACAAATCACACGTCTCGGGTTGGAAAAATAACAGTTTGGCGAAACTGTTGAAAGGAAAACAGAACCCACATAAAGGCAGTTCCACATGAAGGCCTTCGTAGCCTTGCATCAAAACTGGAAGCACACGAAAGAAAAATAAAGGCAATACGGACCATTACAAATTTTCAAACCCACTTCTTTGTCCATGATTCCGAGCAGAGGCCCGAGAAGAACGGTGGGGAAAGAACAAAACACCAAGTCCTCTTGATAGTATTTACCTGATGGAGAACTGGGGGAACTGGTTTAGGCCAAAGCCAGATGATGGGTCTGCTTGCTCACTACCAAGAGATCTCTCTTCTCTTATTAAAGCTGATACTTTGCAAGAATTTGACGGGCCTGAAGGGCCTTCAATGGATAACATCTGATGAATGCCTTCTCCTTCTGGTGTTCCCAACTCTCTGAGTATACCCAACAAGCTCCTCCCAGAGCTTCAGATCTTTGCTGTTTCTGCTTTATCTCAAGCTGCATAACCAAGGATTTTGGTTCACCAAATCAACCAATCAGCAGATTTCCATGAATATTCCAGACGAAAGTCGCCCTCTTGAGGATATCTACTCCTTCAGGTCAGGGACCTGCAAAAAAAATAACGGGTTCCATTAGATACCAGTGAAGACGAAGAAAAAGTCAGGAACTTGTGTTATGATCATTTGTATAAACAACACGGGAACGAGGAAAGATTGTCTGCGAAGTTTCCAGGATGATTGTTGACCCATGAATAAGTCATGCCATAAGGTTCGATTAGCACCGATGGAAGAAAGATACAGAAGCTTCCAGTGTTATTTCATGTGGTAGAAACCCGCAGATCCGAGAGAAGAAACCAGAAACTAACACGGAACCATCAAAAGATTTGGATGATGCAGCCAAATAGTGAGGTGAAACGGCCATCTTGAGCTAACCCACCACATGAAATATCACATGTTCCTCTCTTTTTCCATGAGAGTAAAGATGTAATAATCGCCTGGGTGGAGTGTGCGCGAGAAAAAGAGGAAGTGTAGTGAGAATTCAGTAAAAAGAAAAACCCCAACCATCATCCATGATCAGATTCCCCGGATAGAAACCAAGAACCCCACTCTCTTTGTTCGATACCAGGAAAAACTACATCTTTGGAGGAGAAATCTTGATGGGTTCTACATTTATTGACACTCCATCGCACCAAAAGAAGAAACAAAGAAACGAAAAGAGAGATGAGATCAGGAGAAAATCTACAACCCAATACACGATGCTCAGTTATGGTGTAAAAAACCCTATCATCCAGATCCAAACACGAAGGGGTAAAGAAAAAACTGGAGATAAGTACACAACCCAACAAAGGAAACAGCAAGATAACCCCGTGGCATGCTTCCCCAGATGAAACCCAACCCAGGATCGGATCACATAGATCAGCCCGCAAAAAGTAGAAAACCCAAAAAAGGAACGGAAACCACCATGAGATAGTACCAACCTCACTCCCACCAACGAGAAGATTTCATGTCTGGAATACGGCATGGTTTCTACTTCCCACCTGGGGGAAAGCAGTAAGGAAAGAGAAGAGCACATGCGATAGATGAGGAGCTTCTTGAAACAGCAACAAAGAGTATCAGGAAGAACATGAGGAGAGAGGATGAGGAGGAAGATGGAGAAGAACGCACCACTCGCTCACACATCATCAAAAGGCATCAGGTTCTCCACCAAGGTAGAGCAGCCCCATTAACCATTAACAGCAACCCACAAACAAGAACGGGGGCATAGAGAGAGAGAAAGGGGGAGAGAGAGAGAGCAAATGAACGAGCCTTTTTTTCTACATGGTCGGTCCTTATTCTATACCTACTCTAAACTACTATTTTGTTATTAGATATTATACTTTTGCTTTGTTTTTTTTTCGCCCCGACCCTTTTTTTACTGGAGATGGTTGCGAGTTTGATTTTGAGGAAGAAAATTTGCAGCTCTTTTCCTTACTTTTTTCTTCTTCTTCTCGCTTTTGGTCCTGCTTTTTTGCTGTAATGGGTATGTCCCCCAGTTGGAAGGGACTGCTCATGGGAATTGACGAAAACGCCCCTCAAGGGATAGGTGTCGCAATTTCCCACTGCAGTTTTTTTTGCTAATTTTATCTTTCTTTGATTTTTTTATTTACCGTTGTTATTACAATTTAATTCGACGCGGTGAAAATTGCAGGTGGAGTAACAAAACGGGCCTCGGAATTAATGGAGGGGGTGATGGTGCGGACTGTGGAGCACTAGTGGGGATTAATTAAATGTGCGTGTTTAGTGGGTGGAGATAATCCCATCCCTTGCGTGTCGACGATCCTAATCCCTTCGTGAGTGGACGATCCATTTCTCTTCGTTTACGTGCGCGTTAGAAGTTCAATAGATTTTTAGGGCTACCATTTTGTTCGATAAAAAGTTGATAAAAATTTCATTGGAAATTAAATGAATTACATATAAAATTAAATTTGATGATCCGATTTCCAAATAAATTAAATTTGAATCAATCTGAATTTGTTCGATAATAATTCAATTATAAAATATATTTATATGAATATATATATAAACACACATATTATATACATGGACCCGTACATATACACACTGAATATTATTTGCTAAAGATTAAAGTCTAATACTTATATAATATGGTATAAAATAAAAATAATAAAATCAGATATTTTATAATAAATTTTAGGATTTTTATCTCATTTCCTGACTCCACATTTATTTCCTCATTCATGTATTCCTGATGAACGTGAAAATGCCTCTTTATTAATCTAACATTGTAGTATAGGAGGCAAAATACGCTCAGTCAAAAATCACAACCTTTAAATATTGTGGATATGTTTTACTTGACAAGTATATCACGATCGAACACAGGGACACGAGCCTCCTAGTCTATTCATCAAAAAATATCGATTAAATAATGAGCAATTATTTTATAAACCTAAGTCTTCATATGCAAATTTAAATGCACAGTATAGAATGATATGCAAATGTATCATGCAAATAAAATAATGTAGAGATATAGTGAATGCAAATATAGAATATTATGATGCATGTATTTTTATTTGATTTTATGCAATTTAATATGAGATGCATGATGTATGATATGCAACAAATGAATATGCAAACAATAGTATACAAGTATACCCTAAAATTATCAAATCATTGAGCCACAGATTAAGGTTCAATTTCAGAGGCAAATTAAGCAACAAGGATAAATAATGGCACTCTATTAAAAGGAAGGAGACATGAAAGGACATCCAAAATTAGCACATGTAATTAAGTCAAATTAGTGAATAACATTATGCCATTGGGTAGATAATAAAGCAATCTTCAAAATGAAACTAAAATAGTTCGATTTGGAGTTAAAATGCTCAAGATATTATCGAAACGATGCAAAGGCATAAATGTAATAAAATGCATGAAAAATAAAGGATAAATATCACAATAGGCCCCTGGAGGGACCTTTTGCAATTTCCAAATGTCAGAGGGGTCTTTTGCAACTTTTCTTGAAGCGTGGGGTCTTTTTTATTTTATGAAATCTAGTTGGTCCTCTGTGTAAAATACCCCAAGCGTGCATGTGAGGCACGTGCCTGGGGGATTCGGATGCAATTTGGATGAAGGCTATGGGTGACTCTGTAAATAACCTAGCCCCATACCCGTAAGGCATGTGAGGCTAGGTTCGGTGGCTGCTGCAGACTCGGATGGAGGTTCGGTGGCCACGTGGAAGTCGCAAGTGCCTCGGGGAATGGATTGGTGGCCCCGAGGCTGGGGCTTCGTGTGGGGCGACGTGGATGCATCAGGGTCGTTGGATGGTCGTCGTAAGGGATCCATCCAACGGCACCTATAGTTCCTCCATCATCAATCTAAGGCGGTGCGATCAGAGCTCTAGCGAGGATGCCTGAGCTCCACCGTGCATCCCCGTGTGATCCGATGGTCAAGGACGATCCCAGTAGCTTTGGCATTGAAGCTCGGATGACGGTGGGAAGCCAACGAGGTCAGGGTCGGTCTGATGATAGGGGGGTCGTCAAAGTAGAGCTTGTGAACTGAGCTCCGCCCAACTTCTGGCCAATGAGTTCCTGAAAGTGTTAGTATAGCTAAAGCTCGATGTGTGCTTAGAGTTATGAATGCTGTGGAGTCCCATTGGAGTGAGGGAGTGGAGGATCAGAGCTTCCTCTTTGGTGAACTGGAGAAGAAGGGGAGTGGATGTGAGGGGGTTCTGGAGAAGAGAAGAGAGGAGGGTGATTGGCAAAGGTTCTGGTGGTGTGGCAGAGCTTATGAGAGGAGCGGTGATGGTGAGGTGGAGCAAATACATCGTAAAAATTAAGAGAAAAATAAAAGAAAAGGCAAGGCTCAATACCTGGAAGATTGAAGGGGAAGGATGGCAAGGTGGAGCTTGGGCTGAGCGCCAGGAGGCGCTCCGGTCACCCGACAACGGCAGCTAAGCCTTGGAGCTTGTGCAATCGTCGAGGAGGCGGAGCATACATGGTTGATTCCATGGATCACAACTGGGGCGTTGAAGTCATTATCGCCTCGACAATCGTCCTCCGTTGCCACCGATGGGTAAGGGAATTGGTGGATGGGGCGAAATGGAGGCAGGGGCAGCGGCTTTATATGTGAGGTCCGACTGTTTCAAGTGGTGGAGTTGGAGGTTTGCAATGGCTGGATGAAGGTGTTAGGCCTTGGTTGTTGGGAGTTGATGAAAGCACGAGGATGGCAGAGGTAACGACTATAGGGCGAGGGCATTAGGCTGTGGAAAGGTGGACTAGAGCGATGGCTAAAAATGGAAGGGGGAAGAGCTGGCGCAAGGCGTAACAGATGGATGAGGAAGAACTGGAGGTAGACAAAGGGTTTTGGACTGTTGGATCGCTCGATCCAACAGTCGGGAGATAGGCGCTTGACGAGGGTTAAGATTAGATCAAGTGATTCGATCTTGTGGATGGAGAACGGGCAGGGGTGAATGGCTAAGATTTGATCAGGGATCAAATCAGAGGGTTATTGGAACGCCGCTGGGGAACGATGGTGATGAAGCATGGGATTCATCCAAGGGTCGCGAGAGAAGGGGAGTCGTTCAGATCAGAGGGTCATAGGATCAGTGGTGATCCTACTGTCAGAATGAGGGAGGCTGGGTGCAGCTCAAATCAGATCGGGAAGAATGATCAGATGGTGGAGAGGATAATGGAGATGGGTGGTTGAGATTGAGGCGGGGAGAATAAGATCAAGGGCGGAGGAAGCGGCGGGTGGCGCAAGGAGGTGTGACCACGTGGGCGGCCCAAAGGGTACCACGTGGTTGCACGAGATTATTTAGATTACGGAAAATAAAAGAAATTTCAAAAAGAAATAAAATAGAGTCGAATCAACAAAAAGTCAAAACATAAAAGTTCTGGATAAGATCTACAAGTTTCGTGTTGACAAAAAGTCAAAAGATGTCATTTGTACAAAGAGATATTTTTGGAAGAATTTTTAATAGGTAAAAAATACCGATTTTTAAGGGCTTGTTATTTTTGTGTATTTTTAATTCTTTTTAAGGCCAAAATAAATATATACATTAATTAATCTATTTTTTAGGAGTTTTTAATAATAATGAAAATAAGGGAAATTTAAGTGATTAAATACAATAAAATTAGGGTTTGCTTTTAGGTTAAATATACACAGAATATATACAGCATAATAATAGTTAATATTAGCGATTTAATGGTGGTTTTTATATAGGGGATCCTAACGCCTAGTCTTAGAGGGTCTACGGTGTCTGACAAGTCGAGTCCGACAATCGTTGTGTCAACCGCTCTCATAGTACTCAGATCATATCTCGATCTCTCATCAATAATTAACCCACAATGATGCTTTAGCAATAAGTACAGTGAGTTAAAATTTATTATACCCTAAATGATATGTATAGTATGTAATTGTAGGGTTCAAACCACAAAGGAGCACCGGGAATAGACCGCAAAAATTGATAAGAAAAATCAATAAATATTTTCATTATTTTTATAGAAATTTTTGTTTTTTTGTGGGTTTTTAATTTTTATATTTTTTTGTTTTATTTTAAATATTATATTTTTTAGTTTTTGTATGTTTCCTAATTTTTAGTTTTCTTTTTAATATATAAGTTATATATATATATATGAGTATATAGGGGTAGTATGCATAATACAATAGTTATATAGTATATAAATATAATATATATATATCAACAAACTACCCTAAGGGGCGATCCTTTTGTATTTTGTGAGTGTTTTTAAAATATATATGGCATTTTTAATAATAATATTTATATTAATACTAATGTAAGTATACATGTATATATAGGAGGGTTGATCCTGTGAGAGCCAAAAACCATGAGAGCATGAGAGCAGTGATTATGGACCACTAGATTCTGTCTTCTCTCTCCCGATTGACTGGGGGAGGAGAGAGATGAACAGAATCTAGTGGACCAGAATCACTACTCTCATGCTCACATAGTTTTTAGCTTTCACAGGATCAACCCTCTATATAATATATATGCAAGTAAATATATATAGATTTAAATAGTCAAAATAGAAGAAATAAAATATTTTTATCTTTTTATATTTTGCTCTATTTTTGCAATTTTCTTATAATTTTTGTTAATTTTTTGTATTTTTTAATGAATAAAAATTTCAAAAATAGTGAACATTAATACAAGGCCGGATTGTTTTGGAGTTTAAAAATAGGTAAATACCTCAACAACAACAACAAAGCCTTTTCCCACAATTAAGTAGGGTCGGTTGCATGGATTCTTTGCCTCCATTCAGATCTATCTTGGATCAATCTCGGGCTTATATCTAAAAAACTAAGATCCCTTCGTATAGTCTCTTTTCAGCACTTCTTGGGTCGTCTTCATCTTCTCTTATCTGGCTCAACATCCCAACATTCGCATCTCCTAACTAGTGCATTAGCTAACCTTCTTTGCAAATGACCAAACCATGTTAAGTGGTTTTCTCGCATCTTATCCTCGATCGGAGATACATCAACTTTCTTTCTGATTGCATCATTCTGAATCTGATATTTACGTGTGTGTGTGTGTGTGTGTGTGTGTGTCCACACATCCACCTTAACATTTTCATTTCTGTTACAACCATTCCCTGCACATGTCTATGGTTGACATGCCAACATTCAGATCCATAAAGCATAACAAGTCTCATGGCTGCTTTGTAAAGCTTCCCTTTAATTTTTAAAGGAATTTTCTTATCACAGAGAACAGTAGAGGCTCCTATCCACATTAGCCAGCCCGCATTTATTCTATTAGTAACATCTCCATCATTTCCCATCATGTTACAAAATAGATCCCAGATATCTAAAAGAATCTCTCTTCCGAATGTTATCATCAACAATCTTCACCTCGATTCCTTTACCATTGCTTCCATCAAAGGTGCAATCCATATATTCCGTCTTAGCCCTACTTATAGGAAATCCTTTAGTCTCCAATGCATGTCTCCAGACCTCAAGCTTCTCATTTACTCCATCTCTAGTCTCGTCAATCAACACAATATTATCAGCAAATAACATACACCAAGGTAACTCGTCCTGAATGTGTTTTGTCAACTCGTCCATAATCAAAGTAAAAAGAAATGGACTCAAAGTTGCACCTTGATATAAACTAATGTTGATGTCAAAATAGGTAGTCTTCCCAGACGGGGTCCTTACACAAGATAAAGACATATCATACATATCCTTTATGAGGTTGATGTTTAGGACAAGTACTTATCTCTTCTCCAAAACTCTCCACAATATCTCTCGTGGGACAGAATCATAAGCCTTCTCCAAATCAATAAAGATCATAAGGAGGTATTTCCTTTTAGCTCTACAAATCTCTATTGTTCTCCTCAACAAATAGATGTCTTCAATAATTGAGCGACCTGACATGAATCCGAATTGATTTTCTATTACTTTGGAAACTTACCTCAATCTTCTTGATACCTCTATAATTTGAACAATTTTGAATGTCTCATTTATTCTTATAAAGTGGCACGACAATACTCCTCCTCCAATCTTCAGGAATTTCCTTGTGTCATCAAAAACATTGAATATATTCGTAAGCCAAGTCAAACCACGCTCACCTAAAACTCTCCATACTTCTACAGGGATGTCATCTGGTCCTACACCTTTCCCATATCTCATAACTTTCAAAACCTCCTCTACTTCCTTTCTCTGTATTTGTCTGTAGCTTGCATGATTCAAGTAACTTTCACTACTTGTTAGATCACCCAAAGTCTCTATATTTCCTTCCCCAATGAAAAATTTATGGAAGTACTGCTCCCATCTAGTCTCTATATCCTTCTGAGTAACAAGCACGTGACCTTCCTCGTCCTTAATGCATCTCACTTGAGAAAGTTCTTTGGTCTTTCTTTCTCTTACTTTGGCCAACCTGAGTATATCCTTCTAGCCCTTCTTAGAGTCAAGATTTTTATACATAACTTCATAAGCCTTTGATTTAGCTTCGCTTACAGCCTTCTTTACTTCCTTCTTCACTATTTTGTAGTTTGTGATAGTTTCCTCTGTTCTATCTTTAGACATAGCTTTAAAGTATGCTCTTTTAATTTTTAGCTTCTCTTGCACCCCTTCACTCCACCACCATGGCTCCTTTTGACCTAGAGCTCCTCCCTTTGACTCGCCTAGCATATCTTTATCTACCTTTCAGATACAATATGCTACCACCTCCCACATCTCATTTGCACTTCCGCTACAATCCCAAGATAAGTCTTTTAAAACCTTCCCCCTAAAGCTTAGTTGCTTCAATGGAAGATTCCACCATCAAGATCTAATGATCTTAGGAACCATCATTTTCTTTACATGCCCTTTTATTTGCACATCCAAGACTAATAAGCGATGTTGGGTTGTCAAACTCTCTCCTGGGATTACTTTGTAGTCTTTACAACACAACCGATTACTTCTCCTCAACGTAAAGTAGTCTATTTGTGTTCTAATTGGGCCAATCTTATAAGTAATTAAATGCTCCTCCCTTTTCTTAAAGAGAGTGTTCACTATGGAAAGATCATACGCCGTTACAAAATCCAGAATGACTTTTCCCTCTTCATTTTTATCTCCAAAATCATGTTCTCCATGAACACTAGCATACCCTAAAGCATCTTTTCCCACATGTCCATTAAGATCTCCACTTATGCAAATCATCTCTCTTTGTGGGATTCCTTGTAAAATCTTATCCAAATCCTCCCAAAAATCTTTTTTAGTCCTTTCATCTAAACTAATTTGAGGTGCATAAACTGAGATGATATTCAGAATTTCTTCTTCAAGCACCAATTTTAGCAAAATAATTCGATCCTCGAATCTTTGCACCTCAACCACACAATCTTTCAAATCCTTATGAACAACCACTCCAACACCGTTTCTGTCCTTATCTTTACCTGGATACCCAAGTTTAAAACATGTCCTCTCGATTTCCCTTACGTTCTCTCCAATCCATTTAGTCTCTTGAAGACATAGTATATGAATCTTCCTTCTTTCCATCGTATCTACTATCTCCTTCAATTTTCTAGTTAAAGTGTCAATATTCCAACTACCTATCTGCAACTTCTTTTGCAATCTCTTTTGGACTAACTTCTTTACTTGCATGCGTCCATTATACGAGAACCCTTGCAAATTTTGGACTGCATCCAAGTAGTGATGCAATGAAACTAGCTTATTTACCCGTATGCATTCCTCATGCGAGAACCCTTGTAAATTTTAAACTACACCTATATTGCGATGTAGTGGCCCTTCCCAATTTTTTATTGCATTTGGGTGATGCAACACATCGCAAGTAGGGAACGTCCCAACGAAATATGTTTGCCTAAATCCATGTTGAAAAGATTCGGCTGTCATGAGGCAACTTCCTAAATAGTATTTAAAAAAATACTATTTAGGAAGTTGTCTCTGACAGTTTTATGCTGGTTGTCGACTACCTAACGCAACCTCCTCATTTACCCGAGCTTGGAATCGACCATGGTTGAGTTAGGTAAATACCTCAAAATTTTACAAAACTATTTTTAGTACATAATATAAAATATATAAAAGATACAGAAACAAAAAATGATATTTTTTTGGAAATTGCAATAATTTTTAATATTTTATAAGGTTTTTAGGATTTTTTTAATTTTTAATGTTTTTCTTTTGTAGTTTTTAGTGATTTTGGTTTGGAGTTCAAAAATCAATAATAAAGATATTGTAAAATTTTTAGAAATTTTAAAAACATTTTTTTTATTTTTTTGTATTTTTTACTACAAATAGTGAAGAAATGCAATATTTTTGAATTTTTAAATATAGGAAAATAACTTTAATTGCCTTATAAATATATGTGATTTAATACAAGTTCATGCACTTAAAATAATTTTCCTACAATGTTTAGATGTAAGAGGATATTTTTAATGATCAAAATAAAAGAAATAAAAATTATTATGCTAGCAGGGACCTAAATGTACTTTAAATAAACCAAGCATGCATTCAAGAACATAAACTAAAATGACATGGGACTCTCTGCAAAAATCTCGAAGATATTCTATTAGACACGCATGGCAGGGATATTTTTGTTGGACATGTGAGCCCACGACGAGCCATTATGCGATAAATGTTATTGCATATTCACTCCTTAATCTGAAATGAAGAATAACTAATTTGCATAATAGGTCCCTTGGTACAATTAGGGTTATGTACCATGGCTATCTTAATAATCATACAGCTATTGATTCAACTATTGAGTCATAGAGGCTGGTTCTTGGATGAATATCTAAAGGATTAGATTGAGGACTCATCAAGCATCGTCAAATGATTGTTAAGAGATGATATCCAGCCTGAGTAGGAGATGGCAATCCTTTCTCATTTAGGCTGATATCTGATCGACCACTTGATGCAGGTCCTCTGCATAGGAATAGAGATTCGGAGGTGTCATATTGGTTAGGTCAAAGAGTTGACTTAACAAGATCGAGATAACCAAAGTCCTATATCGTATGCTGTCACGATATAGGCACGCATCCTCTGACCAGAGACAGATGCGTTACTATATATCTGAGTATGTATATTTGGCAGACCAATAGGTTGATAACCTAACCAAGGTCTATACACTGGCGTGCTAGTGTGCATGCAAGGGTATGTGAGTAATACGATCTCTCAAAGAGATCATACAGGTTCATTACTGAACCGGAAGACATGAGCTCACTCATGAGATATTGGGAAGAATCAAATTCCGTGTACGGTCGTCTTGCTTTGGAAACTTGACTGAATTTGTAGGTTTGATATATACTTTTGGAAATTATATGATCAAGACCTCGATATGATATATGCTTTTGGAAAGTAGATGATCGATACCAACTCCCAATGATCAAATGAGAAATTTACTGATAAAACCCTGAAGTAGACAATATAAAGTAGATATAATACTTCATGTTTATTCTGAGTCTTCCAGTATGCAGGATGTACAGGTATTGGGAATACCTGAGGGTGATGTGATCATAAACACTTGTATAACCATGACGCTTCCATTCATGGGGAGTGATGAAACGGGTCTGGATTTTAGTGACTCCTCTCAGTAGAGAAGTGATCTAATCTTGGTCCAAATGTTGGACATTGATCTGAATGTGATTCAGATGCAATGAGAAGATTAGATTTGCGGTCTTGATTTAATCAAGCATCTATGGGAGGTCCAGATCTGGATTTGAGTTGTGATCTCAATATCCAAGTCACTATATGTGGAACAATACAATCGCCCTGTCCTTATCTCCAAGTATCTGCGAAGAAAGCGCATTATCCTTGAAAGAGTTCATGGATAATTTCATTGTTGATATATGTATCCAAGCATCGAGAAAATTGATAATTAAATGTGATTTAATTATCATGGATAATATGCATTTGATTCCATGGATAATTAAATGTGATAATACGGCCTCCATCCAAACATGGTCGATTTAAAAAATCTTGCGACCGTTAAAAAAATGACGTCTGGATGGAGGGCCTAGGAGTCTCTGTTTCTGATGAAATTTTAATAGAATGTTAGATAGATATAGTGATGAATATACAAATTTTTATTTTCCAAAGAAATAAAAAAATGAGGGAAAAATATGGGTGGGAGTAGCCAAGTTGGCTACGCCCTTGGCTACTCCCTGGGGGCAGCCCCATTTTACCCTATATATATGTATGTAAGTACACATTCCTTTGTACAACCATAAATGTACATTACAATGATGGAAAACAACAAATGATATTCAAACCCTATTATAAGAACAGAGAAGAAGTGTAAATATGCCTAGGGTTGGGTGGAAATGGAATGGAGGTGGCAAAGGGGAACGGTCTGATGTAGATGGCGGTTCTCCAGCGAGAGCATCTACAAGAGGAAGCGAGATGGCTAGGCCATGCGTATGTTGTCAAGGGAGTCGAGAATGCTAGGCACGTGCAATATGTGAACACCCTCGTGGAAAACACAACTCTCTCCTGTATATGAGGCGATAAACATGGAGCATAAACGACATGCACCATGCATGCCACATGTATTAGCTGCGACATATCTACAGTATTGACGTAAAAAATATAGAGTGTAGATGTTTATCAACTACAATAGTAAGGAAATTTTTTCCACCGATTATCCCTTTCATATTGAATTATCCACTCTAAAAATTCTATTATTTTATTCTTATATATCAGAAAATCATCTTATCTTTTACTCATCCAAGTCTCATCCATTCTTCTTCATCAAATTAAAACTTTTATACATCAAACTTTAATCTCATATAAAACGTACTTTATTTTTGGTATTATAGATATGTGTATCTCACAATGTAATATTATTGTTTAGGGCTCGTGGAGTGAAGATCCTTTAATAATAATTGAACTACTTCACTCTGTTCGTTCTAGTAGGGCGGGTTTTCGCTTGCTTTGTCACTAATTGATTATCCTTACTAAGTAGCTTTCCTAGATTTTTTTTAATTTAATTCTTTGTGGGCCTGATTATCTCTCTATGTTGAGTTGAATGATTCTCAAAAGAAGTTAGTCAATCTTGGACCATTAGAGAGATCTAGTGTTCCTACACAATTTAGATTTTCTAAAGAAATCAACATGACTAACAATATAGATTTCGATTCCTAACGCAGTATTGCACTAGGAGTAGTAAAACTTGGTGAGGATAAATCTTTGTAACACATCTTTCAGAACGTAAGTCATTACAAATGTAAAATTTCTGATATCAAACTAGAATAAATCCATAACATGAGAAAAATAAAATCATATATTTTCTATTTATGACAATCAAAGATAATCTAAATATTTGAACTCAATCATATATTCAACATAAACAATCAAATCTAAACTCAAGGATAACTCCATGTTTTAAAAAGTAAATTATTTTTGTATTTTTAAAATTATCTAAACATTACCAAAAAGAGGGCGAGAGGAGAAAACATAGTGCAAGAGGTCTGCGAGATGGCAGAGTCAAGACATCAGATTGAAAGCACTCGCAAGTGGTGAACTTAGCAGTGGTCGTGAACCAAGCAACGACAAAAGAGAATGAAAGGAGAGGAGATGGCTGAAGCAGGAAATGAGAAAGGATCAGTGCATTTTGTCGATGTAATTGGACATGATGGTTGAGATGGTCGAATTGACCGTCGCCTCTATGATGATCAAGGTGGAGATTTTTTTGATCATCCTCTTTCTACACGTACCCCATCTCAAGGAACAACTACGCTGAACATGCATTGACTGTCCCTTAAATGAATAGAGGGGATGATGACTAAAGGGGACGTTCGAGATCATCCATGTATTGCTGATATCACACAGAACATCAACCAAATGTAAACAATATGCATAAGAGAATGTTTTTGTTCGATTGTATCAATCGTACTATTGTTCTTACACCATATATAGAGTCCGGGAAGATGATCCTCTACTATAATGACATCTACAACAAAGGTGCTGTAATTCCATTTTTTGTTCATTTTGCGATCTTGATTTCCAAATTCAACCTTATGGATTATATCTTTGATTAATGTTCCACATATACTCCAAGTTTCACCCAAATCCGAGGGTATTTTGTTATTTTATCTTAACGATCAAAAGTTCATTTTTTTTAAATGTGATTTAAATTGCTTAAATGTTGGCTAGACTTTGACCATTTATGCGGATATAATCCATAATGTTGGATTTTAGAAATCATAATTGCAAAAAGAAAAAAAATGGAATTACAATCCATCTGCTGTAAATGCCTCTTCCATAAAGTGTGCCTTCAAGGGTAATACCGGTATCATCAAAGACATCTTGAATATATCAATATAGTTACAATGACAAATCATTAATCCGTTAATTTTATCTTTAAATGGTCTATGTTACACGTGGACGTGGCAATCTTTGCGTATTTAGATCCCGGTATAGATTCAACTCGAATCATTGTTGGTGTACAAAATAAAAAGAAAATTTGTGTTAAATAACCCTTCTGTCATAAGGACACCGGAATAAATAAGAAGAATGCGACGGTGTTACACATAGGTGTAATAAATACCTAAAATATTTGAGGGCTTCCAGAAAAGGTTGGAGCAAGTTTGTCCTGCGCATTACGGAGGGAAGGACGGGGTTCCCCTCTGCGTGATCCCAACGCCCCCATTTCTTGCTTCTCTACTCCGCCATTCCCCCCCTCGCACTCCTCCCTCTTCTTCTTGCCCTAGAAAAAAAGTTACTCGCATTCCTCCGATCCGTACTCTCCCTACCAGGTCCGTCACCCGTGTGCCAGATCCTCCCGAGAATCGCCGCTTTCTTGTTTTAATCTCTGTTTCTCTCTTTCGATTTTGCTTCTTTTGTTTATACCTTCAGACCATCTCTTTTGCTGGAACTTGTTGCTGCCAAATCAGGAACAGACCCTTTTTTAGGGTTTAAGCATTTCGATTTCATCGTTAGATCTATGTTTTTTTTAAAAAATGGAATCTTGATCTTTTTTGGTGTTGTTTGTGCAGTTTTTTTTTTTGAATTTCTCGCATTGGATTCTAGAGAACTTTCATGGAGTCGCTGGTAGTTGAAGGTATCATCGTCTTGTTCTGGCTGTCTATTGCGTCGGTTTGTAGTGGATTCTACCTCCCCGGCAGTTACATGCATACTTACTCCCAAGGGGAAGCCATCTCTGTCAAGGTGAACCCCCTCACTTCCATCGAGACCGAGCTGCCTTTCGACTACTACTCCCTCCTGTCCTGCCGGCCCCCCGACGGGATCAAGAAGAGCGCGGAGAATCTCGGCGAGCTCCTCATGGGGGATCAGATTGATAACTCCCCTTATGTCTTCCATGTTAATGTCAACGAGTCGTTTTACCTCTGCACAACAAGCCCGTTGAACGAGCACGACGTTAAGCTCCTTAAGCAGCGCACACGGGATCTCTACCAGGTGAACATGATTCTTGACAATCTGCCTGTCATGAGGTTCACGCAGCGCAATGGGGTTACAATACAGTGGACCGGCTTTCCGATCGGTTATACACCGAGCGAGATCAGTGACGAGGACTACATAATTAATCACCTCAAGTTCAAGGTACTGGTGCACGAGTACCAAGGGAGAGGCGTGCAGATCATTGGTACGGGTGAAGAGGGGATGGGGGTCATCACTGAATCCGACAAGGGGAAGTCTTCTGGCTATGAGATTGTCGGGTTTGAAGTTGTGCCATGTAGTGTGAAGCGCAAGCCTGATGACATGTTGAAGCTGAACATGTATGATAAAGTTGATCAGGTTGACTGCCCACTCGAACCAGAGAGGTCCCAGATGATCCGTGAACTTGAGAGGATTTCCTTTACGTATGATGTTGAGTTTGTGAAAAGTAATGGCCATCGCGATGGGATGCTTACTTAAAGATGGAAGGGGCACGAGTTCACTGGTTCTCTATCTTGAACTCCCTTATGGTCATTTTCTTTTTAGCTGGAATTGTCTTTGTTATATTCTTGAGGACAGTTCGGAGGGACTTGACAAGATATGAAGAGTTAGACAAGGAAGCACAGGCTCAGATGAACGAGGAGCTTTCAGGGTGGAAGCTTGTTGTGGGCGATGTATTTCGAGAACCTATTTGCCCGAAGCTTCTTTGCGTCATGATTGGTGAGGGTGTTCAGATTCTTGGTATGGGAATCGTGACAATTGTTTTTGCTGCACTTGGTTTCATGTCTCCGGCATCTCGGGGTATGCTCTTGACTGGGATGATCATCCTCTACCTTATTCTCGGTGTTGTGGCTGGTTATTCTGGTGTTTGGCTTTGGAAAACCATTAAAGGTACCTCGGAAGGATGGAGATCTCTTTCGTGGTCAGTTGCCTGCTTCTTCCCGGGAATTGTCTTCATCATACTCACTGTCCTTAATTTCATTCTCTGGGGAAGTAAGAGCACTGGGGCCATACCAATTTCCATGTACTTTGTTCTTATATCCCTATGGTTCTGCATCTCAGTGCCTCTTACCCTCCTTGGTGGTTTCTTTGGAACTCGTGCGGTAGATATTCAGTTTCCAGTCAGAACCAATCAGATCCCACGAGAGATTCCAGCACGTAAATATCCATCATGGCTTCTCGTACTAGGAGCTGGAACCCTTCCCTTTGGAACACTCTTCATTGAGCTCTTCTTCATCCTCTCTAGCATCTGGCTTGGTCGGTTTTATTATGTGTTTGGCTTCTTGCTTATTGTCCTCACCATGCTTATTGTAGTATGTGCTGAGGTATCTGTGGTTCTGACCTACATGCATCTTTGTGTGGAAGATTGGAGGTGGTGGTGGAAGGCCTTCTTTGCTTCTGGATCTGTTGCCCTTTATGTTTTCCTTTACTCTGTCAATTACCTGGTGTTCGATTTGAGAAGCTTGAGTGGCCCGGTCTCAGCCATGCTATATCTTGGATATTCTTTGACAATAGCCACAGCCATCATGCTGGCAACTGGTGCTATCGGGTTCCTCACATCTTTCTACTTTGTTCATTATCTCTTCTCATCGGTTAAAATCGACTAGGCGGGTTGTATCATCCAACTTCTTATGCTCCATGGTGACATTTCTTGCGCATAAGTTGGTTGTGGTAGATCACATGATTTGAAGCTGACCATGAGAATTTAACGGTAAGTTCCTCTCACTGTCTGAAGAAGCCTTGTGCAGAAAAGTCCAATCTTGGCAACCTGAAGATGCAGGAGCAAGGTCTGGCAGCTGATTATTGTGCATTGATGTAATGGATGATGCTGTGTACTGGAGAAAGGTCTTCTGACAAAGTACCATCCTTTTCTGTTACATTCTTTATGAATCTATGTCTTGCCTGTATTAGCACTTGGAAATTAGGCCACTAAAATGTTATTGGTTTGTGATGGAAATCCTAGTCATCTGGTGCATTTTTTATTAAAACTTGTTCGTTGCGCAAAGCAGCGGATTACACTCGACTTGTAAATTTGTTTTTATAATTCGAATGATATATTTGGAAAAAAAGAACTAGTGAACATTGTGCAATACCAGTATAATTGTTAATTGTATATACTTTCCTGGGCCCATCAACTGCAGTACACTAATGTGATCGAGTTTCACAGGTCTTTCACTTTTTTTCCTTTTTATTTCAAAATAGGCGCAACATGGGACTTCCCAAGTGGATCACCCAATCTAGTACCACTGTCATCCAAGCACACTCAACTTCAGAATTCTGATAGGATCGGTGTAGTACCTCTGGTATGATCCAGCCTATCCTCCTCTGCTTCATTCCACGGCTGGCCACAAGCATTCCCTCCGACGGTCAGAACATGCCTTCCCTTTCCTTTCGCTTTGTGGAGGGGACCATCCTTTTGCTACATGGTATGGCCATGCTGTGCTGTTTATCCCCACCTGCTGGCCCACGTTACTGAAAGGAGTTTCATATGTTCTTTTCCTTCCTATGTTAATCTTCATGTACTCGTATTAGGAAATGACTCATTGTGAATGCAAGGATATGTTCTATCAATTTTCAAAGCTGGACTTTTTATGTTGGGAAATAGTTTAATGGATGTTGTGGTCTATTTTTTCTTATTTTCTTACTGTCATTATTTAGCTATTCCCCTTGGGAGAGTTTGTCTGAAAAGATTATCCACTGCTTGCCAATATGATATATCCACTCTTTTTCCTGTCCTTTCCTTTTTTGACATCGATTCTTTTATTTCTATTCCTCCTGAAAAAAAGTTGGATCAGGTACTCCAATGGATGCACAAATGTTGGATGGATTTTCTTTCCCAAATTGTGAGCAATTTAAGGGTAGGCTATACCTAGTTTCATAGCACGTATAATGTAGTATGCTTATTAATAAGATGTATTATTCTTTTTATCCTAAGAAATAAATTTACACAGAGCTCAAAATATCTGAACTGTAGTAGCATAACCAAAATAGAAAAATTCCTTAAGATGTTTTCAATATTCTATAACTTGAAAATTGCAGCTATCAGATGGAGAAAACAAAGAGAATTATACTTGCCATTTATTTCTATTTATTGCCAGAGTTAATCTCCAGAAATTGATAAGATGAGGAGATGTGGAACTGAGCCAATCTGATGTGATAATGAATCCATTGTACAATTCGTGTGCCTGAAAAACAAAATGAGCCATACTTGTTATTGGCTTTTGTAGTTGGAATTAGTACCCTAAATATGAGGGCATGTCAAATGAATCCAACTCGATTTAAACATCAACTCCATTGTGCAGATTAGAGTGAATAGAACATAAATGAAAAATCAAGAGAAAAATGAAGGGAAGAAATGGATGAAATTGCTCTCCAAGTTAGGAACTCTTGATTTCTTAGGTTTTATTGGTTTTAGAAGTTGTTGGCACCCTGATGGAAGCCTTTGTCTCACCAACTTGTGTTATTTCCTTTTCCAACTTAACTTTATCAGTAATTGGTAGATATCACATCACACACATTTGTTTCCATCCAGGATCTCTTGTGATTAAAATATGCATCCACATGAATACTTTTCCCATCTACATTGAAAAAAATAACAACATTTGCATAGTTGATTATGACCTTGACAGTAGCACAGATGAATACTTTCTTTCAGGAATTCAGATTGAGTGGAGATATCTTTGGTCGGTTATGGACCTTTTCACAAGGCATCAAAATTTTCTCTCATACTCTAATTCAAACCCATGTAAATAAATCTATACCAAGTTTAACTTGCCTAATATGCGATCAATGCGCTTTTCAAAAAGATCTTTGAATCGCTCTCATGAGTCATGATGAGATTAGCTTTCGGAAGGCGGGAGGTTATGGATCTTATCCTTGGGTCCTACCTACAGGAAAAAAAGTTCACCATTTAGTCCGGATAGAAACCTTGTTTCCTAAGAATCGAAGGGATCAACTTTCTATCATACAAAAAAGGGAAAGGTCTTGAAGTTAACAAAAAAAGCATCACTACCAACAAACAAGATGATACCACGTATGGTGAGGAATCGATGGAGAAGACCATTCAACCCATGATGCTACCTATGGTTATCCCCTTCTGTACCCTCATGTTTCTATGTTATAACTAATGGTGTGAGTCCCATATTTTCTTTATTATTATATTTTAAACACCCTCAAATACAAAGTCAACATCAAACTATACTTTAATCATAAATATGGTCGATATAACAAATAAATAAATATCACATCGCATCACGTTTACCATTCCAATCATCTACCCGTCCAAATATCTATAATTCACAAAAAGTGTTATCCATCTTATGAACCCATTGGAACTTGGAAGGATCTTACTCAAATCCAACCCATTCATATTATAAAAAAACCTATTTACGTTTGATGTGTTGGGTCTCAAATTGGCTAGGTGTTTGGTGATCAGAATGATCCATGGTTTAAAGAAGGAGCCAAAAGTGGCTAGGATGAATAAAAGGGTTGGGAAAAGAAGAGGAGGGACAAGAGAGGTAGAATACAAAGAATTTTGGGAAACTAAAGAGATGTGTCTTCGTGTTCGGGTCTCTCTTCAAGGAATATGGAAGTCTGTAGAGAGCTTGAAATAACTAAGACTTAGCGGAACATCTCCTACACATGCTCACTGATATACTATAATGGCGAGTAAACTAAAATCAAACATGGGATTTATCAAAAGGACAATTGATTATTCATCAGTCCCTAAGGTTCTCTTATATAGAGAGGAGAAATCTTGTTAGGCAAACTACATAGTAGAGATAGAAAGAAAACATAATACATAAAGTGAGACATGACTCTCAACAATTCCCCTCAAGATGGAGCATAGATGTCAATCATGCTCAACTTGGAACAACACCGCTGTCTACAGACTTGGTGAAAGCATCTGCTATCTATTCCCTTGAGTCGACATGGGAAGTAGAGATAAAGTTCTTCTAAATTATGTCATGTGTATAATGACAATCTACCTCAATGTGCTTGGTCCTCTCATGGAAGGTAGGGTCATTGGCAATGGAAAGAGTTGTCTGCTTGCCGTATTATAGATGCATGGGAAGAGGCCCATCAATAGCTAGGCCAATCACAACAGATTTGACCCACATCATCTCAGTGCTCCCCTACACTATGGCTCTGTATTTTGACTCTGCACTAGATCTGGCAACCACAGTCTGCTTCTTGCTCTTCCATGACACCAAAGAGCACCCTATGAACACTGTGAAATCGGACATAGCTTTCACATCCTTGGGGAATCTTGTATAGTCCGCACATGCGGTGATGCCAAGGGATGTCCCTCTACTAAAGAGCAATCCAGTACCTAGAGAGGACTTTAGATACATCGTAATCACATGAACTGCATTGATATGTGCCTATCTTGGATGTTCCATAAATTGACTAACTCTTCTCAAAGCAAAAGAGATGTCTAGCTTGGTGATGGTCATATAGAGGACTTTCCCAATGAGTTCTCGGTATCGCCTCTTCTCCACCTCATTTATATCATTGATGGATTTATGATTCACTATCTTAACGTCTTAATTTTAGCTTGAATCCATGAACAAAATACCAAATAAATACCTCTAAATTCAATAAATTGACAAAATAATAATTGTAACAAAACTAATAATGTGTGTTTATATTGTAAATAAGTTCATGAAATATATCAAAATAAAAACCACAAAAATAAAGAACTGAAAATGTGTATATATTCACATGTAAAATGCTCAAACTTCCATGATTTTAATTAATTCTTATAACTCTTTTTGGCTCAATTCTTCCTCTAACTTGCACATAAAAATGTATATAAATATAAAAAAATACAAAACAATTCCCATCTTGAATAAATTCTCTTAGATCTTGAACCGAAAAAGCCATAAAGTCCAACTTCCCAGTTGAATTCCTACTACATATGAAATACAATTTCACTAAACTCACTTTCAAAGTTTAAGTTGTAAAATTATCTATCCAATGAAAATGATTTCATTAAAGTCGGAGCTTGTTTGCAAAATATCGTTTTTGAGTCCTAATTGTATTTTGTTAATATTCACTAGATTTGATTTATTATTTCATGTAAATAATTAATATTTTTTACTTTATTTCCTTTTCATTTATTTATTTATTTTATATTTTAATAAAATACATCAAAATGAAATAAAAATCTAAAAAAGTAAAGAAATGGTGTGTTGTGATCATGTATATATCGTATGTATTCATTCATTCTTTATTTTTAATTTTCTTTTTCTTAATTATTAAAAATAAAATAGACATTTGTATTTTATTTTGCATATGCCATTTTAGTACATTTTCTTTTTTATATAGTATTTTTTATAAAAAAAATTAAAGGAAAAAATGCAAAACTTTCATAAGGTGTTTAAATACACTAAGATACCTTCAAAGCTATTTTGTGTTGTAAATATTTCTTATTTTGGTTTTGAGGTCTAAATGATTGTTTTAGATCTCAATGAGATCCACAAATTTCATTTTTATTATTTTTTTATTTTGAATTTTACTTTTATTTATTTCATATTTTATTCTTCTTTTTAATTAATTTTAAAAAAAGTCAAGGAGCAATTGGACTCTTCCCATTGGTTCTACCCTTCCCACTTATCCACATCAGCATCTACACCCCTTCACTTCTCCCCCAATCCCAGACCTTCTTTGGATGACTTTGAGTTAACTCTCCATCCCATTGGGATTTCGTAGGAACCGCTCGATCGTGATCGAGCGGCCCCAAAGGGTGCAGCAGAGTCTGCTGCAACCCTCGGTACAACAGACGATCCACGCTAGTAGTCCATCACCCAAACAACAACTGCCAACCAATAAAAACCAATCTCGCCCCACTTTTACGGTTATCTGCCTATAGCGAGAGAATAGTGAACCCCATCCCCTCTTGCGGCCGGTTATAGTGCTGGCAAGAGCGAGTAGGGCGATGATGAGTGCCCACCAATCTTCGATGAGAATCACGATCTCAATCTCAATATAGCAGCCGAGCATCGCCTCCGATTGCCTAGCTCCGTGTAGCTCTCCATGACCTCGAGGTAAAGATTTGTTGGAGCTTTGAAGGTCCTGCTACTCCAGGAGGATCCGCCAGGTGCAATATCTTTTTATCTTTCTCTATTTTCTTTTTCTTAGGTTACTTCTTATTGTCTATAGACGTTCTTCTTATTTCTTCTCCACTTGAGATACTAAAACCCACTAGAAAACCAACACCTTTGATCGACAACCACCTTTACCTCCAGGACCTCTTTGCCTTCTTCTTCTTCTATCTCTCACGCAACTATTCAACAACTCGCTCAATCTCTCTCCACTAGTGGAGCCCCGCTCTCCCTATCTATCCGTGTAACACATCACCGAGCTATCAAGCTCGAGTGACTCTCCTTCCTGCATGTGTTGCGCACATAGAGTTCTACTTACATCAAAGAAAAATGGAGCACGTTCGTTAATCTCTGATTTGAATCTTCACTTTTTCCAGCAAATAGACGGGCACCACATTGCACTACCGAGCTCTACCAATCCAAGCCATTTAGCTGTGATTTCTTGAAAGCAAAGCCATGTCCAGTCTTGGGATGAAGTTCAAAATCATATATGGGTTCGTTGGTTGCTAGGTTACCCTAGGGTAACCTGACATACCCCCTGCTCTATCCCTACATTCTTGGGTTGAAATTAGTTGTATGGACCGTATAATCTCTTGTTATAATATTTGTTAACCACATTCAAATAAAAAATAACATAAAAATATATTATAATTATTAAAAAAGTTAATAATGTTACATCACATCATATTTATCACTCCAACACATTTCAATCCTCCCAACCATTCGAACAACTACTATTCATAAGAGGATACTCCAATCCAACCCAGTTACTAAACAAGCCCTATGGGCTGATGCAAAAACGTGAAGGAGAACCCCATATTTGGAGCAATGGAGTTTGCCACAACCACTTCCAATTACAACCTCGAGCAAACCACTAGGTAGTGGCTGCTCTGTGCATCTCGTTGGGGCTCTATCTCCGAAGGGCAACTTGAAAAGCAACAATAGAACACCTCGCCAAGTGGTCCTCTGAGTACCTCCCACTCGCGCCCACCTTCAGCAGCACTTCACGACTCCCCATCTTTGAGCCTCCGCGAGATCCACCTCACCAAGCCATAACCGCCCTGTACATCTCGCTGAAGCTCGATCTTTCGACATGAATCTGAAGCGCAGCAACATCACGACCCAACACCACTGAGCAACAACCTCTTCGACTAGAATTGAAGGACGATTATCATCCCGGAGCAAAAGCACCCCACCGCCATGCCTTGACCATAAGATCTACAATTCACCTCTTCAAATCCGCGACAACTACACTACGGGCTTCTCCTCTAAGATCTATAATGGAGAAGACAAGGAGAATGGGTCTATGAAGTACTGATGAATATGTGATTCATCACTCTAATTATATCAAAATATAGTTTTGTCCAGAGTAATTAGATGCATTTAGACGTTTATAACTCATAATTAACATTCACGCACTCATAAATAATGTGCATACATTAGCATTTCATTCTGCATTCACATTCACTTGTAAATATTCACCTAACTTCTCTTATTTTTAATTAATTCACTTGACATGAAACTAATTCTATTGTGTACATATAACTAATATTAATCAATGAAAAATCTTAAAAAATACTAATTTGTATATATGTGAAATAAACCCAAACTCTAATTATAGGACTGAAAGCTGTAAAGCTGATATCTCTCATATACAATATTCAAATTCACTCTACTCACTTTTCAATTAATATGCACTCAATTATCTACAAATCAAGATCAAATTCAAAAGAATCAAAGTTCATTTATGAAATTTGGATTTTGGGCCTGAACTGTATATTATACATATTTACTGATTTTTAACTTGTTATTTTATGTACATATTAAACTTTTATTTATTTATTTATTTCTTTATTTCTTTATTTCATCTCATTTTCTAACTAATTACATTTGTATCCATTACATTATTATGCATCATGTTTGATTTTTGCATGCATTTATTGTCCACATAAAATCAAATAAAAAAATACAAAACTAAAAAATTTGATATTTTATACATGGAATATCACCAAAAAATTCATAACCTACTTTACTGGGTTTATTTGCATTGGAGTCCTTCATGAACATTGTAGAATGCTTTTAGTCAACATTTTTCATTTTGGATATTTTTCCATTTGAGGCCATCTTCTATTTTTAGTTCATTTTTGTTTGTATTTTATGCATGGTCAAAGGTCAAGATCCATGTATTAGTCTCCCATTCGTCCACCTCAACTTCTGACATACCCACACTTTACTTTGGTCAACCCCTTTTGTCCCCTAGCACCCCTACTTTGGGTCGTTGGATCAATCTTGATCCAACAGCCATCATCATTCCTGCCGAAATCCTGGCCTCCTCGCGTGCTACTCACGTGAGGACCTCCCAAATGGTGGATCGAGCATGATCCAACGATTGTTGCTTTCCTCTCACCTCTAGTCATCACTCCAATGATAAACCACTGAATGGCTATCGTAATCTAATCTCCTTATAATATGACCACTGAGCGATCTATTATTGACCAAGCCCGAATATCTCCGTGAGGATGGGCTTGATTTAATTAAAATATTTTTAAGCTAGGTAGTCCAAGATTGAATTCAAGGACACGAGCTACCTTAATGACTAATCATACTCTAATTTAATTGATTGATATATCTATCTAGGTTAGCAATGCATAAACAATACAATGCGATACAAGATGCATGGACATAATGCATTTTAGTTGTTTTCATGCAAGTTATTTAAAGACAACATGCAACAGGATGTAATGCAATGCAAACAAAATTATGTAGATTAATATGCCCCTAAATAATTGATAGAATGAGCAATCAAGTTAGATTCAATTTCATTCATAATTGATGCATCAAAATAATTATGGATCTCAACAATGACATTTAAAATCATGAGATAAATGATATATGGCATATCAATTTAAATATCTTATTTTACATGTTAAATCAGTAAATAAATCATGCCATGACATAGAGGATCAAATAAGCATTCAAATGAAATTGAAATCATGTCAAAAGGAGTTCAAATGCTCAAAATATAAAGGAAATGATTCAAGGGCATAAACTTAAATAAAACATAAAAATATATTCATGGTTCTTCACAAATAGGTCCTCAGAGAGTATGAATATGCATTTCATCATCTTTATTCATTTATGTTGATTTAAAATCCCTTGTTAAACACATGTATATATCAATAAATCCATTTTCTTACTAACCTGCATCTTTATGTAAATATTGTAAATTTATTATTACTTTAACCTAAAATAAAAATAATGAAATAAATAAAAAATAAAAAAATAAGAGACTATATATATGTAGTAGATACAAGCTTAATCAGACCCCGAGAGAAGGTCATGACTTGACCTGACCGACAAGGAATAAAGTAGGGGGAGATAAGACCAAAAAACCAAAAAGATTACACTTGATACATGTATATATTCCTCACTTATATAACATTATCTATAATACAAAATTCTTTAATTATTTTATCACCTAACCCTTTGTAAATAATCATTATTTCTTCTTGATTTTTTGAATAAAATTCTCTTGTAAATAACAAAAATAATTGCAATTGAAATCTGTATATATGTATAGATTACATCACTCTCCAAAAGCCACAAAATACAAACTTCCTTGAACAACATCTTCTCAACTAGAATAACAAAATCATCAAACTCACTTTCATCGTACTCTAAATTAAATATTCTTTAAAATGAAAGTGATTTCAAAAAATTCCGAATTAAGGTGAGAAATGTGGCCAATTGTGGTATTATTGTATATTATACCTATATACTATGTGCATTATTTAATTAATTATTTCCTTGTGCATACTTGTGAATAATGTAATTTAAACTACTTGTAAATATTGTATTTAACTCATATAAAATATAAATAAAAATCACAAAATCCAAAATTAACAAAAATAAAATCTTGAATATATTGTATATGTATCATCACGTATATATTGTACCTATACATATTTAATTAACCTAACAAATTAACTCATAAAAATCATATAAACATATCATTAAAGTCCTTGTAAAGTGATGTAAATAAATAAAATTTTAAATTATGTATATATATAAATAATTAATTGAAAATCAAAATACTATGTACATAGGTATACATACCTATAAATAACACCTTGTATTTATTTTAACCTTTGTAAATATATTATTTAATTAATTAAAAAACACTAAAATTAGTTTAAATTATTCCTATCATTTTTATTTACATTTCTTTAATTTAGTTATTCATTTTTATTTTTAATTGATTTATTTAACATTTTATTGTATTTTTTGTCGTGTAGCCTATTTTGTCTTCACTACAGGCGTCCTGATTAATTGACCTGGGTATGTTGACCCGGGTCAACTTCTCATCTGCACCCCTCTTCTCCTGCTGATCACGCCCCCGTTGTTTCTTCACTCCATTTCCCATGTGCCTCGATTCATAATGCTTCCCTCTTCCTTCTCTTATTCCCTCGCTCATTCACTCTCCTTTCACGCCCACGTGTTAGCTCCAACAAACTCACCCTGATCAACATCCACTTTCAAAGTTCAAATTCCACTGAAGCCTCGCCTATAAATAGACACCCATCACCTCTGGCAAAGAATCAATCCATCTCCAGCCCAGTTCCTTGCTCGCGATCGGTCCTTAGAGATAGCAGCTGTGACAGAGCCATTGCTCAATGATTTGGAGCGCAAGATTTTGATTGAAAGACGTGATTCACCTACGTCGCCGAGAGCTCCACCGCATGTCTCCGCCTCTCCGCCCAGCCGTAGATCAAGGCATTTTCGCTCCCTTTTTTTTATCCATAGGCATCTTAGATAGTTCAGTTTAAATTTGGAGTTTATTTTGGAGAGATTCAAGAGAAAGAGTTCTTATGTTTTCTTGACGGGTACTCAGGCAACAACCATGTAGTTATATCCCATGAGGACCGGGAAAAGACCACAGTCGCATGTTCATTCAGCACTTACGCTTTCAGGCGCATGCCATTCGGGATCTACAATGTCCCGGGCATTTTCAGCTGTGCATGATCACTATATTTGCCGAGATGGTGGGAGATTTCCTATAAGTGTTCATGGACGACTTCTCAATTCATGGTGATTCCTTTGACACATGTTTAGAGAACTTGAACCGAGTCCTCAGACAGTATAGAGAGGTGAATCTGATACTCTCCTGAGAGAAGAGTCACTTTATGGTGATGGAGGGTATCATGTTGGGGCATGTCATCTCCAAAAGGAGAATGGAGGTTGACCCTGCTAAGGTGGAGTCGATCAAGAAACTCGATACACCTATCAATGTGAAGTTAGTGCAGTCATTTCTAGGGCATGTTGGATTCTATAGGGGATTCATTCAGGACTTTGTAAAGATTGCTCACCCACTGACTGAGCTCTTAGGGAAAGACACAGAGTTCAGTGTAGATCACATGTCTCTGGAGGCCTTTGAGCTCTTAAAGATGAAGATTTGTACCTCGCCTATCCTACAAACTCCCGACTGGTCTCTCCCCTTTGAGATCATGACTGACACTTCAGAGTTCGCTATAGGAGTTTTGTTAGAACAACAGAGAGATGGGATTCCGTTTGTGATCCACTACATAAGCAAAGTATTTGACGTTGCACAGAAAAATTACACGGTGGCTGAAAAAGAAATGCTCGTTGTAGTATGGGGCCTCGAAGAGTTCCGGTCGTATATTTTGGGCTCTAAGGTGACAATCTACACTGATCACACAATTATTCGGTACATAATGGCAAAGAAGGACGCGAAGGCGCATCTTCTTAGGTGGATTTTGCTCCTACAGGAGTTTGACTTGGAGATAAAAGATAAACCTGAAGTGAAGAATGTTATGGTTGATCACCTTTCTCAGATTGATCTTAAGGACTCTCTGATTATGAACGGATTAGAGAGACCTTCCCAGACGAGTCAATATGTTTTATTGACTCACTCCCGTCGGTATGCCAACATGGTGAATGATAACATGGATCTGGAGAGGGTCAAAATAGTCCACACAAGGCGGGACCACAGCGTCACTGAGCGACCACTCACTAAACCCATATCAATCAACAAGCACTAAAATTCCAAAGGTCTGACTTAAACTCCAAACTTTGATTTTGTGAAGACAAGTTTGATAATTAAACTAAATCCACTTTCTTCTTTTCTTTTTCTTTATTTTTCTTTCTGCACTTATTGCATAAGTGTTTGCTAGGGACTAGCAAAGGCAAAGTATAGGGGGATGATGAATCCACATTTTATCATCTTTATTCTATCATTTTGGCCTAAAAAACCTTGGCAAATGCGTGTAAATACCATTAATTCTGGCATCTTAGCATCCATGAATGTGCATATAAATAGTGTGTAAAATACTATTTTTAATACCAAAATTATAGAATAAAAAAAAAGAAAAAGAATAAAATAGTGTAAATATTTTATGACCCAAAATCCCGAGACCTAGGCATCTTGATGACTAGGTCGACAAGGAATAAAGTAGGAGGAGATAAGGGTCAGAATACAATGAAGATTTTATTCATTCATTATACTTTTTGGGGCCTATTTTTGGTTCCACTTTTTATACCTCAAATAAAGAAACTTTGTACATGAAAGTTGTAGATAATTAAATAAACATAAATACAAAATTGATTTCACTGAAAAATAATGTACAGATAAAAAGCTATGATCTGAATAAAAATCCAGAATCCCAACTTCCCAGACCCGTATCTCCCAAATAAAAGCTCGAAATGCGTAAACTCATCTTTAATTGTATATAATTCAAAATATTCTATTTAATGAAGGTGGTTTCGCATGGCGGAGCTACGATTTGAAAGTTTTGTTTTGGATCCCTATTGTACACTTGTACACATTAAATAATTCATTTTATTATTTATTCTTTATTTTCATTTTTATAATTTTGTAAATATTATTTGTAATATATATGTACATTAAAATCAGAATAAAAGTCTCAAGAAAATACAAAATAAATACTTATGTAAAAAGCATACATAGGTATAATACCTGTATACATACCTATATAATTCATTCTTATATTTTATTAAGTGTACAAAATACCTCAAAAAAATAAAATAAAAATATATTTAATTGTATAAAAATATTTTATAAATTTATAAAATAATAAACAAAAATAAATAAATTAAATTTACAAAATAAAAATAAATTATTAAAATATATAGATAAATAGACCTATACAAGCCTTAAAAGGTAACTTGATATTTTACACCTCTAAAAAATAAATAAAAATCACTATAAAATACTTTATAAAAGAATAAGCGTTTTTTATTTAATAACCAAAAGTTAATTAATTCATTTTCTATTTTTTATTGAATTTACAAATCATTTTCCAGGTATTTTTCCTAGTTGGTCCACGTGGACCAACCAGGAGACAGTCCACGTTGAGCGGCGGGTCAACTGGCTGTCCTCTCTCCCCTGCCATGTGTCAGACCTAGTTTTTTGTCCGTTTTGGTGGATTTTTATAGGTCAAATCTTGCATCCATTCTCGTAGCGACCTGAAGCACTTTTGCTCCTCGATCCTTGCTCTTTCACGCCCTAGTCTTTCCTAGGGCCGAGGAGCGGCGATTCGATCCATCTTCCTCGACCTTTGGAGCGTATGAGCCATAATGTCAAACCATACATATTGACCATCCGACTTTCGAGCCTTCTTTGAACCCCTCTTCCATAGGCTTAGCTCCCACTCTCGTGCCCAGAAGCTCAAGGAAGGTGACAGCTTCCTCTGGAGGTCTTCAGGCCGGTCGAGCGACGCCCGAGGCAGCTCCACCACCTCCTCCTTTCGCCGACGTCGAGGTATATCTCCCTCTGGTTTTAACCATCGAGGCAACCACTTTCTCCCCTTTATTTTCTTTGCATTTTGTTCGCCTTAGCATTAGGATCGTTTCCCCCCAAGAAATTTCACATTTCATCTACCAATCCACTCAATCGATCACCTCGTCGAAGTGCTCCTCCGGCCACCCACCGTGCACCGTTGTCCCTCGCCTCGTTTCCACCTACGCGGGGTCCAGGCACTTTGCCCTGGACCCTCTCACCCCTTTATGCAAGTCAAAGCACGTTGACTCAAGTATGGGGCTCGTATTGAAGATCGTCGGAGCACCCGCGAAGCCCTCCAGCTCCGCCACCTTCTCCAGCGACCTCTGGCCATCCCCGGAGATTTTTGGAGCCCCCGGGAGATAGAGCTGACCGCCAGGAGTCTCCGGGCCATTTTTGAAGCCCAAAGAACGTCGGAGGTCGGAGCTTGAGCTCGGGGAAGTTCGCCTCACCGGCGCTCCTCCCCTGTTCTTGCTCCGCCCCTCCGCGCTGTCGGATCGAGGCCCGAGCTCCACGTGTACCGCGACCGTTGGATCCTCCAGCGCCTCCACCGTCAGATCAAGCCAAGGGATCTAATCGACGTCGTCCATCGCCGAAGCGTCATCAGTCGTCCTTCACGCGCCACGTGTCAAGTGGCTTCTTCTCCATCGTTGGATCACGCGCAAAGGGGTATTTTTCACTTTCACCCCATGCAATTTTTGTATTTATTTTTAGTCCATAAACTTTCGTCTGTAGTTTAAATCTTTTTTTAATATTTGCATCTAGGCCCCTGAACTTTAGTTATTTGCATTTAGGTCCAGTCTACGTCATCTCACGTGATATGTGCACGTGGGGTGGTGGTCTTTTTGCATTGGACCCTCTACAGGTTCGTTTATTTCGATTTAGTCCAAGAATTATTTTGGAACGTGTAATAGTTTTGGGTAAATTGCATATCAGCCCCTGGAGTTTTTGGATATTGCATTTCAATCCTTCCCAAGCGCGTACCATTCTCGTGCGGGGTTGGGTATTTTGCAGGCGTTTCCTAGCGGGTTTGGTTATTTGTATTTGGTCCTAGAACTTGACTTATTAGTTATATATTTTGTGGAAAAATTGCACTGTGGCCCCTGGATGTTTGGATATTTACATATATGCCCTTGTGAGTAGTGTAATTTCTTTTTGTTGTTTCTATTTATTCCATGCATCTCTAAATTGCTAAAAATCACCAAAAAATTAGGTTAAGCTCATGTTTGCTTGCTCTTTCTTGCCATATTTTTGTTTTGCATTTTTTTTGAATTTTCATATTTATAAAAATTCAAAAACATGTATTTTTGCTACTGTTTGCATTAGAAAATACCAAAAAATATTAAAACTCTTTTAAAAATTCCAAAAAATTATCTTTAGTCTATTTTAGTGTCTTTTAACTCTTGTCCAAAAATCACAAAAAAATTCAAAACAAAAACCCTAAAAATTAGAAAATTCTAAAAATCTTCAGAAAAATCTTAAAAATTCTACAAAAATCCTAAAAATCTAATTTTTGTCTCTGAATTTTCTTTGTTGAATTATCTTAGTTTAAAATTAATTTGGAAAATTTTCGTTACTGTTTTCTATTTTATTTCTTCATTTTAGTTTCAGATCTTTAATTTGTTCATTGTTTTCAGTATTTTTGATTTTAAAAATACCAAAAAATCAGGAAAAATCTCCAAAAATCATAAAAACATTATAACATTATAAAAAGACCAAAAAACATTTTATTTCCAGATTTTTGAGCATTTCTCCTTAATTTGTAAATCCTTAATCTTCTCTTTTCTTATATTGTGTATATATTCTATTTATAAAAAATATAAAATATAAAAAGAAAAATACAAAATCAATAAATTAAAAAAATTAGAATATAAAAAATCAAAAATAAAAAATCAAATAAAAATTAAAAAATTAAAAACCCACAAAAATTTGCTTGTAGACATTTGATCACTATCACATCTTTGCACATTTTTGTCCGATCTATCTTGCTTGCTCCCTGTGTTCGACCTCTACACACTTGCACACTATACACATTTTTTGTAGAGTTATAATAAATTTTAACTCCACCTCTATTTTCATTGCTTGATTTGATCTTAATGAGAACTGGATTTGAAATCCAATAGTCCCTGAGAATCCCAAAACTCTGCTCAAGTCTCCTCAATAGCCAGGACAGAAATATCTCAACTTATACGCAAACCCTTACGACTATGAATTTGACTCGTACAGTGTAAGTGATTGTGGCTCTCCCCAACTAGAATGGCAAAGAGACTTACTTCTCCAGTATGACAACCTAATGATTAACCAATCCAATAACTCCTTTCTCGAGGAGCGGGGTATTCCCTTCTAAGTTCAAGTGACAACCAGCTTTTTTTTGAAATACTATATACAACAGCATTTACATCAGGAGTTTTTCCTCTTGAGCCAGTAGACTATCCCTCTTTTGAAGCTTTATTGCAACCCACACTCTCCTGTCTTTAGAATTCCTCATCACTGGACGGGTTGGGGTGCACTTCCCTCCCTAGAGGAGGACAAGTGTTTCCACGTGTATGCCTCTCATACCGGCAAATCCAACCCCCTCACCACTCCAACTGAGTTGAGCCATGTGAAAGGTGCAGGTGTCCAAGTTAGATCATTATCAACAAGAGTCGTGCATGTGTTCCAAAATACTCTACTTAGGCAGTCAAGAATCCATTGAACTAAGTCCCGTGATCCTCAAAGAATTAAGTCAACTAGACCTGAAGTACCTCAAACCTAGTTCCTATAAAGTTCCTGTTATTAGGTAGATTTTAAGGTCCAATAAAGCTCCAATCTCCGGATTTTACTTAGACTTGTTCAACCATCAAACTCAATCCGAAAAATGCGAATGCTATGCAAATGCGATGCAGAATGCAGAAAATATTTTTGTGATGCAATTTTCAAGATTTTGAACTTTTTATGGATTTTTGAAAAGATGATGATGCATATGCATTTTTTTATTTTCAAAAAGATTTTTCAAATGTTTTTGTCATTTTAGTTTTGAAAATGTTTTTGGGATTTTTGAAAAAAAAGATTTTGGATAAAAACTAGGGTAAAAATATTTACACAGGAGTACTTCTTATATCTACAAGAAGTGGATTTTAAGAATTTACAGGGGTAAGTGATCAATTTTACAAGTGTAAAGAATTTTAGTGTGATGTATGTATTCCTCAAACTTATTTGAAAAGGTTTTTACAAACAATTTTTGAAAACTATAGTCCAAAATAATTTTTACAAACATTTTTAAACATGTACCCAAATTTGAAAATAATTTTGCAAAGGTTTTCAAAACAGTATAAATAGATTTTCCAAAATATTTTTGCAACCATTTTTCAAACCATTTGCAAATCATTTTTCAAACGTTTTATTTCACACAAAGAAAATAAATTTTTCAAATAAATATTTTTACAAAGGTTGAAAATATGTAACAAAACTTTTTCCAAATAGTTTTCAAAATACTTTCACAAGGATTTTCAAACTATTTTGCAAAAAATATTTTCACCTGATTTATTAATCAGTATATACAAAAAAATTTTGAGGAATAATCAACATTTTTATTAGGATTTTTAATGAATTTTTAAGAATTATTAGCCATAATTATTAGGAAAATACGAAAGTACGAGTTATGGCTAAAGTATATACGCAGTATATACGACCCCCCTATACTTAGCTTGAGCTATGTCCTCATAGGTCGGAGAGAAAAGAGAAGAAATAACTCGTACTAAGTATAGGCAAGCCTAAAGAATAAATAAATAAAGGAATGAACGAACAAGTGAATAAGAAGTCGACCGTTCCCCCTATACTTAGGATCAAATAATCCTATGTATAACAGACTGTATACAAAGCAGAGAGGGTCAAGGGTGGGAATGAACAAATCATACTCAGATTGTCTCCCCATATACTTAGGATAAGATATCCCTAAGTATAGATTAGAATAGGATATAATGGAGAGGATCGAAAAGAATGAAAGAAAAACTCGGGGTGTACATCCCCCTATACTTAGGACAAAGTACGTCCTAAGTATAGAAGACTGACAACAAAGGGCGACACCTTTTTGATACAGGAAGAAGATAGAAAAGGAAAAGAAGAAAAGAAGAGAATAAGAAAAGAAGAGATCGCAGCTCAGTGTGTGTACCCCCTATACTTAGGACAAGGTGTGTCCTAAGTATAGCAAAATCAAAAGATGAAGTCGGGGTAGCAGACATAACGGAAGAATGAAAGAATGATATGGACAGATGGATCTATACAACGGAAGATGGAAGTGATAACCGTGTATGAGGTGCAAATGATAAGAGTCAAAGAACACATCTCATACTAGGAGAATGGGGGCAACATCAACGGTCGGCGGATGATGATCTTGATATAGCTTCAGGTGCTGACCGTTAACACGAAAGGTAGAGGAAGATGACGACTCGGATATATCAATACTGCCATTGTCATGTATCTTCCTGACCACATACGGACCTTTCCACTTACTCTGTAATTTCCCTAGAAATAATTTTAGCCTAGAATCAAACAACCATACACACTGATCGGGCTCAAACTGTTTATGGCTGATATGAGAATCATGCCATGTCTTCACTTTTTCCTTATACTGTAGGCTGCTAGAAAAGGTTGTATCTCTCAACTCCTTCAGGGCTGCCAACTCTGCTCTTCTCTGTTCTCCTATACTCTCGGGATCCAATAATAACTCAGTAACTGCCCAAAGTGACTTGTGCTTGATCTCCACTGGCAAATGGCACGGCTTGCCATAGATATGACGAAAGGGAGATGTCCCTAGTGGAGTCTTGAAGGAAGTCCGATAGGCCCACAAGACCGAGTCCAAAAGCTGTGACCAATCCTTTCGGTCTAGGCAGACAACCTTCTGTAAGATAGTCTTGATCTCCCTATTCGACACTTCAGCAAGACCATTAGTCTGAGGGTGATATGGCGTGGCAACACGATGGTCAATGCTGAACTCGTCTGCAAGGGTCCTAACCTCGTCATTGATAAAGTGAGACCCCTCGTCTGAAATCAGAACTCTAGGTACCCCAAACCGTGAAATGATATTTTTCCTCAAAAAGCGACATACGGTCTTAGCATCTACGGCTCGGGCGGGAATGACCTCAACCCAACGGCTCACATAATCCATAACAAGCAAAATGTACTCAAACTCTTGACTCTTAGGAAATGGGCCCATGAAATCAATACCCCATGCGTCAAAAACCTCACAAAAGTGAATGGGCTGCATGGGCATCATGTCTCTCTATCTGCAAGTACCCATCTTCTGACAGTCAGTACATCTCTTCACGAAGTCATCTGAATCCTTGAAGAGAGTAGCCACCAATGGCCGGATTGGAGCACCTTCTGTGCTGTCCGTCTCCCAGAATGATGTCCTCCTGCATCAAGCTTGTGGCAGTAGGTGAGGACGCTATGCTGCTCTTCTTGAGGAATGCACCTCCTCCATATGCTATCCCCTCCTTCGTGATAAAGGACGGGATCCTCCCACTGGTAGAACTTGTCCTTCGCCAAGAAGGCCTCAAGTTTCTGCCTGGGCCAACCTTGTGGAACCGTCTTGGCAACAAGATAGTTCACAATGTTGGCGTACCATGGGAGCGAGGTGATAGCCAAGATCGCCTCATCTGGAAAAGTCTCTGTAATAGGTATGCTGGTCTTAGATTCCTCAAGGTTCTCTAAGCGGGAGAGGTGATCCGCCACCACATTCTTAACTCGAGGCTTATCCTTAATCTCAATGTCAAACTCCTGGAGCAGAAGGATCCATCTGTTAAGGTGGGCTTTGGCATCCTTCTTGGCCATGAGGTACCAGATGGCGGTGTGATCGGTAAAGATAGTCACTCTAGATCCAAGAATATATGATAGATACTTATCCAAAGCAAAGACTACGAACAGCATCTCCTTCTCTGTCACAGTGTAATTCCGCTGAGCGGCATCCAAAGTCCGGCTGGCGTAGTGAACGGCATACGACAATCCATCCCTCCTCTATCCAAGCACAGCCCCAACAGCAAAATCAGAAGCGTCCATCATGATTTCGAATGGGAGAGACCAATCAGATGGCTGAAGGACAGGAGCCGTGACAATCATATTCTTGAGAGTCTCAAAGGACGCAAGACACTTATCATCTACAATGAACTCGGTGTCTTTCGTCAGCAAATCAGTAAGCGGTCGGACAATACGACTGAAGTCTTGAATGAACCGTGGGTAGAAATCGACATGCCTAAGAAAAGACCGCAATTGACGTAGATTGGACGGTGGATTGAGTTTTCTAATGATATCCACCTTGACCGGATCAACCTCCATGCCCTTGTTGGAGATGATATGACCAAGGACCGTCCCTTGAGTTACCATGAAATGACTCTTCTCCCAAGACAAGACAAGATTGACCTCTATGCAGCGTTGAAGCACACAGTCTAAGCAGTCAAGACAAGCATCAAACCCATCGCCATAGACCGAGAAGTCATCCATGAAGACCTCTAAATAGTCACCCACCATGTCCGAGAAAATGGACAACATGCACCTTTGGAATGTCGCCGGGACGTTACATAGACCAAAAGGCATCCGTCTGAAAGCATAAGTCCCAAACGGACATGTGAATGTCATTTTCTCCTGGTCTTCAGGTGCAATGGCCACTTGATTGTAACCGGAGTACCCGTCAAGAAAACAGTAGTGACTCTTCCCAGCTAGCCTCTCGATAATATGATCAATGAATGGCAGTGGGAAATGATCCTTCTTGGTGGCCTGATTCAATCGTTTGTAGTCCACACAGACCCTCCAAGAAGTGGGTACCCAGGTAGCTATCTCCTCTCCAGACTCACTCACAACTGTAGTGATAGCCGTCTTCTTGGGTACCACATGTAATGGACTAACCCACTTGGAGTCGGAGACGGGGTAGATCAAATCGGCGCTCCACCACTTCGATATTTCTTTCATGACCACATCTCGAAGATTCGGGTTCAGCCATCGCTGGAACTCACGCGAAGGCCTAATGTCCTCCTCAAGATAGATGTGGTGGGAGCACAGAGCCGGACTAATCCCCTAGAGATCAGCTATACTCCATCCTATCACCTTGCGGTTTCTTTCAAGAACCTCCATCAGACGAGATTCTTGTTCTCCAGTCAAACCCGCTGAGATAATGACTGGGTGCATATCTGGCTCACCCGCAAGGAATCTATACTTCAGCGACTGCGGCAAGGATTTCAATTATGGGCAACTGGGAGGTGGCAGATCTGGCTTCTGATATGTCTGTGTGAAAGCTACCAGGTCTGCATGTGAGAACTCTCGATGTACATGAGAATCTGACGAAGGGAACCCTGCTGAATCATCTATGAACTGTACTGGCTCGCACTCCACCCTAGCTGTCGGCTAAGAAGGAATCAGACACGACAAATAGTCATCAAAATCATCCCAATCAATGTCTGAATCCGAGGGATTTGAACTAGATGAACAAGAATGAAAATCAACATTACCACTCGTCCTACAACTCTCAGCCTCAAAGGTATCCTCGTCCAGGGTTGTGCTCTCCAGGCTCTCAACTGCCATAAGCTGCAAATAGAGTGAATCTGTAGGCAAGGCGAGGGTCTGTGCTACTGGATCTGTCGAAATGGATTCATCATCTTCCATCACAAAATCACACTTCTGGTGGATGTCTAGCTCGTCCTCTGTCATCTGTGCGGTATAGCTGGACTGTTCTGAGCAGGCTGATTCTCTCACTCTGGTTTCCTCGATCGTCTCTATTTGTATGCTCTCGCCCTCTACGCGAAAGCACACCTTCCCACTGTCATGATCGGTCACCGCCTTGGCTGTGGCCAAGAATGAGCGTCCAAGTATGATGGGGGCATCGGTTATCGCCTCAGGGATCTCCATGTCCAATACAACAAAGTCTACGGGGAATTTCAGGCCCTGAATGGTAACGACCACGTCTCTCAACAACTCCTTCGGCATCTTAGTCGACCTATCAGCAAACTGAAGGACTGTCCTGCTCCGAAGAAGAGGACCAAACTCGAATTAGTCGAGTAAGGCTGCCTGAAGAAGGCTGATAGAAGAGTCGTTGTCTAATGGAGTACGATCGAAACGCTGCTCTTAAATCTCGCATCTGACATAGGGAGCTCCTGCATCGGGTCTCTTGGCTGGCAATCGGTTCTGAATGGTGCAGCAAGTAGAATGGGTGAGCACATGGATCTGATCTCTGTGGTTCCTCCTCTTCCTGCAGACTGTAGTCTTCTCTCTTAAACTCTTTTGCAAGAGGGGAATGTGCTCAAGTGCTTCCTATAGAGTCAGCTGGATTTGGAATCTAACAATCATCTGGTTGCTGAACTCTACCTGTTGGATCTTTTTTGGATTTTCTCTTTTATTCCCCTTCGCCAAGCGTAGTGCTTGAGGGAAGGGGATGGAAGGGGCCTCCGCAGATGGAGGACCAGGAAGAGGTTCATGTGCCTGTGAAGGGATGGAATCCATACAATGATCATCATGCAACACATATGGACTCGAGGTGGATACAAAAACCTTTCTTTTATTCATTTTTTGTTCTTTTTGTTACTACAGTCCTAAGATACAAAAGGTGGCAACACTACATTTGGGAGCTCAACAAAAGTAGAAGTGGTGGCCTCAGCACCACCAATGGCATCTAACTTCGCGACATCAGCACCGCGCTTTGGCTCTGCATCAAACAAAATGGTGGCCTCAGCACCACCGTTTGCATCGGGTGTCATGACGGCCTCAGCACCATCATCTGGATCTCCATCATTGGTGGCATCAGCACCACCGTCCTCAACATCATCATCAGCGGCATCAGCACCGCTACTCTGCTCATCTGGCGCTCGTGGTTCCTCATGCGGTTGTCGCTTAGATGAGGCGTCGCCGGCTGGCATCCTACCTCTCCTGGTAGTCACAAAATCAACATCACAAAAAGAAGACGTGTCACTCAAATAATCACTAAGAGAGGTATCCTCTGTGAACTGTACCTGTTCAGACTTCCTCTTCATATTGTTAGGATTAGGCTCGATCTGTGCAAGTATGGCGGCCTTGTCCTTGATGATATCCCTTATTTCCTGCTGGAACTCATCCATTTCTCGTCGGTAGGATGCTTGATGGTCAGAAATCAAGCGGGCGAGGTTATCTAAAGCTGGATTCTCAAAGGCAGGTGCCTGAGAACCGTAAGTGTTCCCCTACTGGAAATGAGGTTGCTGCTGGTAGTGGGGAGGCTGGGAGTATGTATGTTGAGGCTGCTGACGCTGCCTCCGTTGCTGTCCCTGATAGCTGGGACGAGGACCCTGCTGGTACTGCTGGTGGGCATAATGGGGTTGCTGCTGCTGGCTGTTCTGATGGCCCTGAGCTGGAGACTGTTGCTGGGATGAGGTGCCACCAGTGGTCCAACAGAATACGGGGTGATCGCGACGAATCCTGGGCTGCTGTGGGTACCGGTCGTACCAAATCCCATTGACTTCCATCAATGGTTCCTGCTCATCGGGGTGTGGTGGAAGAACTGCCAGTGGCTGATCCAGCTGATAGATCACTATCTGAGTGTCTTGAGATGGTGGCTGTGACAGGTAGTACTGTAGTTGCTGGACCGGCTCTGCCTAGATGTGATGGACCTGACAGTACGTGGCAAAGGGCTGGGTGGAGCTACTACTGCTGAGATCAGCCCGTGATCTGAGGGGCTGCACGGACATCTGTGCTTCCTGAATACACAAGATCTGTGTCTTCAGGTCACTCATGGCCTTCGTCAACTGGTCCATTTAGGCCAGCCCCTGACTCTGCTTCTTCTCGAGGATCTCGATGCGGTCTAACTTCTTGCTAATGATCCCCATGCCGGCTGCTGCAGATTCAGCTTGGGTTGCGGCTGCTGACGGAGTGTGGGGACCGGCATCGATGCGGGCGATCCTCTGAAATGATCTTGCTCCTTGGGGGGGCTTCTGCTGTGTGTAGACTCGGGATTGGGCCATGAATGTCGAGTTTTATGCCATCCCTTCATAAATGGCCCAAACATCATCTTCACCCTTGGAAAAATAAGATCTACCACAAGAGGCATTGACAAGCCCCTGCAGCTCCGGTGTCAGCCCACAAAAGAAACTCTGAACCAAGTTGGGCTTTGATATGTCATGATGTGTACACCGGTCTATGAGCTCTCTAAAGAGATCCCAAGCCTCGTGGAACTGTTCCTTTGGGATCATTGTGAAGTTGCTAATCATAGCTTGCGTTGCATTGGTCCGGCCGAGAGGATAATACTTATTCAAGTATGCCGTCCGGAGTTGTGCCCAGGATGTGACGTACCTTCCAAGGTGCTTCATCCAGTAGGCTGCTCTGTCAGCTAATGAGAATGGGAAGGCAATCATTTTGATCATGTCCTCGTCCACTAATCTTTCGTGGACAGTGCTGCAAATCATCTCAAACTCCTGCAGATGGAGATGAGGCTCCTCGGTGGCTAGCCCGTGAAACTTGGGCAATAACTGGATAGTCTGCGGGCAAAGCTCAAAGTTCCCAACAATGGGAGGTAGCTGGATCCATCGGTGAGTGAGGGTTGCGGCTGGGTTGTGCAACTGCCTCATGGTCATCGGCGGCGGCCTCTCCTGGTTAGGTTCTCCTCCTTCGCCTGCTGCGTCTAGTATATCATCGCCACCGCCCTCAGGTCTGTCGTCTCTTCCTTCTCGCATCTGCGCTATCTCCCTCATGAGGTCACCCACGAATACTCCATGGTCTCTGGTCTGTCTCTGCATGGTCTCCAGGGAGGCTAACAATGAGTTGTTGATGGCCGCTTGATCGTATAAGAATGGTGGTGGTCTCTGCTCATCTGGATGTTCCTCTCTGTCGTCCATGTCTTAGGTCTCTGCAAAGGCAAAAGAACCCATCTCAGGTGTCGTCAAATGATCTGAGCTCTGTGCTGCACTAAACTCTGACACGCTTGGACTGATGGAAGAAGAAGGGTGGTCGAGGGGGAACAGGGTGGAAGTGAACTCAGGCTCGGAGAGTGGGTCTGGACTCCCCGAGGTCGTCTTAGATGAATAGGGAGGAGTGCTGGATAGCGGTGCCGCCAGAGACGGCCTAACAGATCTCCTTCCCATCATCGTGATTATTGAGAAAAGTGAGGTTGAGAAATGAAGAAGGGGGCAAAATTGTGCACAATTGTGAAGTGTTTTTGATCTTGACCTTAATTCAGCTAGTCAATCAAACACAATACAAGGGATTCACCAACCCAACGTGTGAAGCCATGAAGGACCGGCTATTATCTTTGTAGTTTTTAGATTGAATTTAGGCAATTAATCTTTGGATGAGTCCTTAGAGCGCTACGCCTATAGGAGAGAGAGTACTGCTAGAAAAGAATCCCGTACTTGTCCTCCTCCTATGTAACCTGTAGTCTGCACTTTTTGAGGTCTTTGTAACCCTTCCTGGATCCCTACTCAGCCAAAGAAATAGAGGGAGGAAGCCGATAGGCGAAACCGTTACTTCGGATCTCGCTCGCAACGGAATCACCCGTGAGCATGCAAGATCCTACTCGGACGCAAGACGATGAGACAGACACCCCCGTGAAGGCGTGGCGTATGCTCGATACTTCAGACAAGGTCAATGCTCTACACAATAGAGAGTCATCAATGCCGACCAAGCCCTTCTCATCTACGTACGATAGAAACGCCAATACTTCAGAAATCCAGGCGATACACAAGGCTGCCACATACTGGGTTTTGGGATCTAATCCTTACAAAGCCGCACACTCACTTGGAAGGAGACCTTCCCATGCAACCTGAATACAATTGAGGGCTTTGCTCACCCCAAGCAATGTGTCCAATTAGTCGATTTTATTTAGGTCAAGTTTTCTTTAGCAGTCCTTTTTTTAATTTTTTTGGTGTTATCACTTGCTTTGAGTCAATTCAATACAAGCGCCTAAAATTTTTATATTTTTCCTTGATTCCTATTTGATCCAAAACAGAGGGAGAGAGTCAGAAAAAATAACGCAAGTCGACACGAAGATGGAAATCTCACCTCCGTGCCTAAATGATGAATGCTCAAGTAAGTAGACTTACAGTGCCTCCAGCTCTCTTCATGTAGGATGCAACGCAGGAATTTGTAAACCTAATCTATATGCGGTATGCAATCCGATGAAATCGCCCTAGGATGAGGATAGACTATTAGCGTGAAGAACCTTTATTAAATTTTGACTAAGTCCAAAGAGTCGAGACTATAGGTGCATGCAAAGTTAATTAAGGTGTTTGGACCTAATCTTATGCCAATCAATCCTAAAGCTAGAGCTCAATCACACAAAATAAATAAAAATGAAACTGGAAAATAAATAAAAAGAAGCGATGAAAAACCATGAAAAAGCCGACGGTGAGCCCCCAAGTGAACAATCACTTGGAAATTAGGCCCGAATGTCCAAGTCCGAATGTACCTGTATTATTTCAAATAATGTTTCTCTCTCACACAATTAATTACACAATGAGCTAATCTACAAAATTCCTAAGTCTTCTTTGAGCAGGGTGTAACCGGCTTCACGTGGGTGCCCAGACGCCTAGGAAAAGTTGCCTCTCTCGCTCTGCGGTACCTCGCACAAAGACACAAAGAGGGTGGTCAGATAGCTCAAAAATGTAAGCCAAATAAAATGGAAACAAATGAAGCAGTAATGGTAAACACACAATCACAATCAAAATCAAAATGACTTATATGCTGTTGCTCCCCGGTAATGGCGCCATTTGACAACATGGATTTGGCGAGGGTCAAAATAGTCCACACAAGGCGGGACCACAGTGTCGCTGAGCGACCGCTCACTAAATCCGTATCAATCAACAATTAACCCACGACAATCAAATCAAGCAATGAAAATAGAGGTGGAGTTAAAATTTATTATAGCTCTACAAAAAATGTGTATAGTGTGCAAGTGTGTAGAGGTCGAACACAGGGAGCAAGCAAGATAGATCGGACAAAAATGTGCAAAGATGTGATAGTGATCAAATGTCTACAAGCAAATTTTTGCGGGTTTTTAATTTTTAATTTTATTTTTATTTTTAATTTTTGTTTTTTCTGATTTTTTTAATTTACTTATTTTGTATTTTCTTTTTATATTTTATATTTTTTAATAAATAGAATATATACACAATAAAAGAAAAGAGAATATTAAGGATTTATAAAATTAAGGAGAAATGCTCAAAAATCTGGAAATAAAATGTTTTTGGTCTTTTTATAATTTTATAATGTTTTTATGATTTTTGGAGATTGTTCTAGATTTTTTGGTATTTTTTAAAATCAAAAATACTGAAAATAGTGAACAAATTAAAGATCTGAAACTAAAATGAAGAAATAAAATAGAATGCAGTAATGAAAATTTTCCAAATTAATTTTAAACTAAAGATAATTCAACAAAGAAAATTCAGAGACAAAAATTAGATTTTTAGGATTTTTAGAGAGTTTTTAAGATTTTTCTGAAGATTTTTAGAATTTTCTAATTTTTAGGTTTTTTGTTTTGAAATTTTTAGTGATTTTTGGATAAGAGTTAAAAGACACTAAAATAGACTAAAGATAATTTTTTTGGAGTTTTTAAAGGAGTTATAATATTTTTTGGTATTTTCTAATGCAAATAATAGCAAAAATACATGTTTTTGAATTTTTATAAATATGAAAATGCAACAAAAATGCAAAACAAAAATATGATAAGAAAGAGCAAGCAAACATGAGCTTAACCTAAATTTTTGGTGATTTTTAGTAATTTAGAGATGCATGGAATAAACAGAAACAACAAAAAGAAATTACACTACTGGCAAGGGCATATATGTAAATATCCAAACATCTAGGTGCCACAGTGTAATTTTTCCACAAAATGTATAACTAATAAGTCAAGTTCCAGGACCAAATACAAATAACCAAACCTGCTAGGGCACACCTACAAAATACCCAACCCCGCACGAGATTGACACGCGCATGGGAAGGACTGAAATGCAATATCCGAAAACTCCAGGGGCTGATATGCAATTTACCCAAAACTATTACACGTTCCAAAATAATTCCTGGACTAAATCGAAATAAATGAACCCGCAGGGGGTCCAGTGCAAAAACACCACCACCCCACGTGCATAGATCATGTGAGGTGACGTGGACTGGACCTAAATGCAAATAACTAAAGTTCGGAGGCCAAGATGCAAATATTACAAAAAGATTTTAACTACAGACGAAAGTTTATGGACTAAAAATAAATACAAAAATTATGCGGGGTGAAAGTGCAAAATACCCCTTTGCGCGCGATCCAACGGCGGAGAAGAGGCCACTTGACACGTGGCGCGTGAAGGAAGGCCGATGACGCTTCAGCGATGGATGGCGGCGATTAGATCCCTTGGCTTGATCTGACGGTGGAGGCGCTGGAGGATCCAACGGTCGCGGTACACCTGGAGCTCGGGCCTCGATCCGACGGCACAGAGGGGCGGAGCAAGACCAAGGGAGGAGCGCCGACGAGGCGAACTTCCCCGAGCTCAAGCTCCGACCTCCGACGTTCTTTGGGCTTCGAAAATAGCTCGGAGACTCCTGGAGGTTAACTCTATCTCATGGGGGCTCCAAAAAGCTCCGAGGATGGCCGGAGGTCGCTGGAGAAGGTGGCGGAGCTGGAGGGCTTCGCGGGTGCTCTGACGATCTTCAAAACGAGCCCCAGGCTCAAGTCAACGTGCTTTGACCTGCAGAAAGGGGTGAGAGGGTCCAGGGCAAAGTGCATGGACCCGCGGAGGTGGAAACGAGGCGAGGGGCGACGACACACGGTGGGTGGCCGGAGGAGCACTCCGGCGAGGTGATCGATTGAGTGGATTGGTGGATGAAACATGAAATTTCTTTGGGGGAAACGATCCTAATGCTAAGGCGAACAAAATGCAAAGAAAATAAAGGGGAGAAAGTGGCTGCCTCGATGGTTAAAACCAGAAGGAGATATACCTCGATGTCGGCAAAAGGCGGAGGTGGTGGAGCCGCCTCGGGCGTTGCTCAACCGGCCTGAAGACCTCTAGAGGAAGTTGTCACCTTCCTTGAGCTTCTGGGCACGAGAGTGGGAGCTAAGCCTATGGAAGAGGGGTTCAAAGAAGGCTCGAAAGTCGGATGGTCAATATGTATGGTTTGACATTGTGGCTCAGACGCTCCAAAGGTCAAGGAAGATGGCTCGAATCGCCGCTCCTCGGCCCTAGGAAAGACTAGGGCGTGAAAGAGCAAGGATCGAGGAGCAAAAGTGCTTCAGGTCGCTACGAGAATGGATGCAAGATTTTACCTAGAAAAATCCACCAAAATGGACAAAAAACTAGGTCTGACGCATGGCAGGGGAGGGAGGACAGCCAGTTGACCCGCCGGTCAACGTGGACTGTCTCCTGGTTGGTTCACGTGGACCAACCAGGAAAAATCCCTGGAAAATGATTTGTAAATTCATTAAAAAATAGAAAATGAATTAATTAATTTTTGGTTATTAAATAAAAAACGCTTATTATTCTATAAAGTATTTTATAGTGTTTTTTATTTATTTTTTAGAGGTGTAAAATAACAAGTTACCTTTTAAGGCTTGTATAGGTCTATTTATCTATATATTTTAATAATTTATTTTTATTTCGTAAATTTAATTTATTTATTTTTATTTTTTATTTATAAATTTATAAAATATTTTTATACAATTAAATATATTTTTATTTTTTTTATGAGGTATTTTGTACACTTAATAAAATATAAGAATGAATTATATAGTTTTGTATACAAGTATTATACATATGTATGCTTTTTACACAAGTATTTTATTTTGTATTTTCTTGAGACTTTTATTCTGATTTTAATGTACATATATATTACAAATAATATTTACAAATTTATAAAAATGAAAATAAAGAATAAATAATAAAATGAATATTTTAATATGTACAAGTGTACAATAGGGATCCAAAACTCAACTTTCAAACAATAGCTCCGTCAAATACGAAACCACCTTCATTAAATAGATTATTTTGAATTATATACAATTAAAGTGTGAGTTTGATGCATTTCGAGCTTTTATTTGGGAGATACAGGTCTGGGAAGTTGGGATTCTGGATTTTTATTCAGATCATAGCTTTTTATCTATACATTATTTTTCAATGAAATCAATTTTGTATTTTTCTTTATTTAATTATCTACAACTTTCATGTACAAAGTTTCTTTATTTGAGGTATAAAAAGTGGAACCAAAAATAGATCCCAAAAAGTATAATGAATGAATAAAATCTTCATTGTATTCTGACCCTTATCTCCCCCTACTTTATTCCTTATCGACCTAGTCATCGAGATGCCTAGGTCTCGGGGTTTGGGTCATAAAATATTTACACTATTTTATTCTTTTTCTTTTCTTTTATTTATTCTATAATTTTGGCTTTAAAAACAGTATTTTCTGCACTATTTATATGCACATTCATGGATGCTAAGATGCTGGAATTAATGGTATTTACACGCATTTGCCAGGGTTTTTGAGGCCAAAATGATAGAATAAAGATGATGAAATGTGGATTCATCAGTGAACTTTCTTATCTCCGAGCATATTCCCCATGGTTAGACTAGGAGCAGCATTGATTGACTGAAGTCGGATTCGAGGAGATACCATTGGGACGATCCTTTCCTTTTCTTCGAAGGGTCGGATTGTGTTTGGAGAAGGTGTATTCCTCGAGAGGAGTACCAGAGTGTCCTCACATATTCTCTTCCACTTGAGGCTGGAGGACACCATCCGGGTAAGAGAACCGCTGACAAGGTACTTCATTGTGGATTGTATTAGCCGATCATGTCCAGAGATGCTATTGATTTTATACGGTCGTGCTCGATCTATCAAAGGATGGGAGGGACAGTTGGACAAAGAGATGAGATGCCCATGCAACCAGTGATTATTTTGCGATGTTTTTTATACATGGGGTACATATTTTATATTTCATTTTCCCAACAGCCAAGGACACGAGTACATCGTGTTGGCGGTTGACTATTTGTCTAGGTGGGTGGAGGCTATCCCAACCCTAATCGCAGACAGAAACATTGTCTGTAAGTTTATGAGGGATCATATTATTGTTAGGTTCGGGGTGCCAAAAGTTTTGATATCAGATGGGGGTAGCCACTTTGTGAATCGAGATGTGAGATCTTTAGCTAAGGACTACAGATTTGAGCACGGAGTTACTACTCCTTACCATCTACAAACCAATGACATGGCAGAGGTTTTAAACAGATTTGAAGAGAGTTTTGCAGAAGTTTTTTTAACCCGATAGGAAGAACTGATCCCAGCTCTTGGACCAAGTAATGTGGGCCTATAGGACAACCTACAAGACACCATTGGGCACTTCACCATTCAAATGATCTATGGAAAACCATGCCATTTTCCTACAGAGATGATTCACAAATATGAATGGGTAATTAAGCATATTAATTGGAGTTATTACCTAGGGAAGCTTTGTCGAGACGTGAAGTTGAACGAGCCCGTGAAATCCGAAACATGGCATATGGCAACAATTTGATTTATAAGGACACAGTAAAGAGATGGTATGATCAACACATTACATGCAAAGACTTTGTACTTGGGAAAAAGGTATGGTTGTTTAATGTCAGGATGAAGATGTTCCATGGGAATCTCAAATCTAAGTGGACGGGTCCCTTTGTTGTTAAGAAAGTGCACAGGAATGGAAGTGTGGAGATAGTTGATCTCACAGATGGTGTACAATCCCATATGGTGAATGGACAACTGCTGAAGCATTTTGCAGATTCTAAAGAGCAGTTAGTTCAAGTCGAGGTCATAAACTTCATGCAGAGTGAGCACAGAGCAGACATCGTATTACTCTTCATGAAGATGCAGCATCAAGATGCAGAAGCTTAGAAGATTCATTCACTCTTGTACATTCTCCCTTCTCCGTATATTCTCCAAATCACATCGGTTCTTACACTTACTCTTGTCCTATACTTAGGTTGACCAGAGCCTAAGTATATGGGGATCTATACCTGCCATGTGTATATACTCATCGATTTCTCCTCTTGACCTCGTCCGCCTCTTTTTTGCTCTTCTTCTACACTTAGGCTGACCAGAGCCTTAGTATAGGGGGACGGATAGACTTCTATATTTTGTTATTGTAGCTCTCCTATACTTAGCACGAGCTATGTCTTTTTCCTCACTACTTGTACTCTGAGGATACAACACATGCTAAGTATAGGGGGGTGTATATATTACATATATACTTTACCCATAGCTCATACTTTCGCATATTTTGTATATATTATACAATAATTACGTGGTGGGTAAAATTGGTAAAATAAAATAAAAAAAATCTTTTTTTTTTAAAAAAATATTTTTTTTAAAATATCTCTTTTAAAAAAATTTCCAAAAGAAAAACAATTTTCTCTTTTCTTTCCTTATCTGCTTTTTAAAAACAAACAAAAAAGAATCTTTTTCAAAAAAACTTTTGAAAAAAATAAAAACAAAAACAAAAATAAAAAACCTATTTCAAAAAAATATTCTTCTTCTTTCCTCTTTTTTTCAAATTATTATATGAAAATAAATAAATAAATAAAATCACAAAAACCTAACTAATGTGTTGGTTTAGTCCCTGACACTTACCCATTCACGCAAGACTAGTGAAGTTCAAGAACACTTGGTTTATGAGGTCTTGAGATTTTGAGTTAACCAGCCTTAGTCATTAGGGTCTTCGACTTAATTATTCATATTTCCCTAGTTTGAAAGATTTGTGTGCTATATTGCACACTTAGTCTCTACCTTAAGAATATGATCAGCACCTCACATGCACGATTGCAGTTGTGATGAGTTGAGTTGAAATTTCACTTGAGGAATTGGGATGAGGGATTTGAGTTTGGATCTGATTTTATGATGCTCGAGGATGGGATAAAATCAATGAAGGCTTCATGAAACTTGAGTATCATCACCTTTAGCCAGTATGAGAATATGATTCTTGTACTATCTCTTGATATTCACCTATGTGCCAGAGTGTGATGGAACTAAATAGTTGTTGATCAGTCTGCGCCAACTCTTAATAAAAGCAGTGGAGCTAGCCAAAATTCAAAAGAAAGAAAGAAAAAAGCTCTCACCATACAAAGTCAAATCTCAAAGAGCTTCCACCAAAGGCGAGCACTCCCAACCATTTGAAAGTGTCCACTTGGACCAAATGCTATTAGGATCAAGAAGTTTGGCTAGCACCCAAAAGGTCTCTGCATCGTATAATGATACAAGTCTAGATGTCGATTGTATCTTAGATACTCAAAAGAGGCACACCCTGGTGTACTCCTGGGAAAACAAGTGCAGACGACTCCGAATTTTCTTGACGGACACACTGATCAACACCCCAAAAAATACATGTGTTGAGTTAATAAGACACTCGAGAGGATCCTTGTTCCAATGAGAGGGAGAGAAGAAATGACATAATCATATGCCCTCCATCAACTAGCCTTCCATCTATACTTTTAAGTCCGACAACGAAAGAGATGGTGGATTGGATGCAAGAAATGGTTTATTCCCTAGTGTTGAGGATCGGGTTCTTAGGAGAGTCTCTTAGACTGGAACCTTGAATGATGTTGCAACTCTACTCTTCTAATTACAGTCCACACTTAATGTTATATCCCTATTATATATGTATATAGAGAGAGTCATGAGATTAGGGAAATTGGATACCTTTTGACTAAAGCTTGGTTCAACTTAGAATTTTAGGATCACTAAAACCAAGAGTTCTTCAACGGATCAAGTCTTGTATTCACATGCACAGTCAGGGATTAATCCAACTTATTTATTTTTTATTTGCTCGAGGACTAGCAAAGTTTTATAGGGGGTGACGAATACACGATTCATCATCTCAATATATTAATCTTAGCAAAATCCCTAGGTAAAATCTCAGATAAATGTCCATAAAATCAATAAATTAATAAAATGACTCTTGTAAATAAAATACACTAATTATTAAATATTATATTGTACAAAATAAATTAATAATAAAAGTCGTAAAATAAAGGAGTTTTTTGCCTATAAATAACCTAAAACTTCATGTATTTTTAATAATTTTATTTCAACTCCTTTTCGGCTGAACCTTTCTCTGACTTTTTTATAAAAATATATATACAAATACAAAAAATATAAAATAAATTTCACCTCAAATAATACTCCTAGATCTCAAAGAGAAAAGGCCGTAAAGTCCAACTTCCCGACCAAATTCCCACTCCGTATAAACTCCAAATTCACCAAACTCACTTTTAAGATTTAAGTTAGAAAATTATCTATCCAATGAAAGTGATTTCATAAAAATCGGAGCTCGATGCAAAATTTGAGTTTTGGGAAATCGTTGTATATTGTACATAATCAATACATGTGACTTTGATTTTTTGTACAAATCTAACCCTTTTTTATTTATTTCTTTTTAAATTATATTCTTTATTACATATTTTAATAAATGACATAATTAAAAAATCTAAAAAATTATTTTGTCATTGAAAATAAGATAGAGTGACTTTGTATATAATGTACATATTTTTCTTTTCTCATTTTTTATTTTACTTTTCTTAATTACTAAAAATCCAAAAAAATATTTTTTGTATTTTATTTTATTTCTAGTATTTTATTTTATTTCATAAATATCTTTTATTGGAAATAAAAAAAATTAAAATTAGAAAAGTAAAAAAATAGTGTACATATGGTTTGTTTTGTTCCTTGCTTTTTCTCTGTTAGTTTGTTTGCAATTTTCTCATTTCCTTTTTAGTAGCCTACTTTATTTTATTTTCTTTATTTAAGTTTCATTTTCTACACTAACTTCCATCTTCTTCTATTAACCACAAAATCTTCATCTAACCCTTCATTCAACTCCACCATTTCTTTAACCTCACATTCAACTCCTGCATTCTGCCATGTTTCTAACTTCCATTTTCTACTTTTTTTATTCATCTTATTCTCCTCATTTTTTCCTTTGATCCACCTTTTTATGAGAGAGAATCGAGAGATCTGACCACCATCTCGGTGATAGCGAACGAAAAAGTAGAGCGACGACCGCCTCCTCTCTCGTGAGATCTGTTGGCATTCCGACCAACATAGCAGCCACCTCTGTGCGTTGCTCGAGCTCATCGCTCACCGATGATTCAAGCGAAGACCGTGTTTCTCGTGAGCACACCACAGTCACCTACTTCCATCGTCGCAGGTGGACGCCCCTCGCCACCACTATCGCCCGCCGCTCTCCTCTACACCCCTAATACCACCGCCAACAACGACCGCCGGCCTGCAGGCTGCAGTCATGTGCCCTTAGGCGCAACAGCCACCGTACGACCTTCCTCCACCACCAGCCGCAGGACACCCTCATAGTTCTCTTCTCCAACGCATCCCTCCTCGTTGTGCAGGTCCCTCCGTTTGCAGGTCCTCAACCATACAACAACCACCATGCCGCTTCCTCCGCCAGCACCGCCAAGGAGATGCGTCCTCGTGCCCTTGCGCGCTAGAAGACTGCTGCCAAGGAGACGTCCGGATGTCTGCCTAACTACAAAAAGAAGGTTCCTTTGTTTATTTTTTATAATAATTGAATATTTTTCCCATTAAGTTTTTAAATTACAAATGAGTCCCAGTGTATATTTTAGTTCTAATCAAGTTAAATTCTATTTTGCAAGAACACCCTCTGTTCATATGTTAATTTGGATATCTTTTTAGCGTCATTTTATTTATGAAAAATAGCATGTTGTTGAGCAGCAAATTCTCTATTATTTGAATATTTATTTGAATTTTTTGAGTTTTCGGTAATTAACTAATTGTTTTAGTGAAATATTGCATATTTTACCCATTTGTGGTCTTAAATTCATATTTTATTCATGATTGCTCCAAAGATTCCTCAAAAATCAGAAATGATGCCTTGAAATGTGCTTTAATAACTATCCAAATTTCATCTAAATTGTTGTTGTTCTGTGCCTTAAATAAATTGTAGAGTGATTCTAGTAAATGATTTTTATTTAAATCTACAAACATTTCCAACTCTCATGTACTGCTCATTAAAATACCTCTTTGACATAATTTGCTCTCTAGATAAATTGACTTTGTGGATTTATTAGGAATTAAATACTTGCAGTCACTCTATTTTCATAAAAAATTCATATAAAAATTCCAAAAAAAATTATTGTAGCCTCATTTCATCATGTTTAACTTTCAATAAAATTTTTATAATTTTTTCCTTCTGTTTATTTAAAAAATAGCGTGAAAACCCATAAAAAATTGTGTGTTTTTAATTATTGCATTTTAATCCTTAAAATTCCAAAAAAATATGTTTTGCATTCATCACTGTATTAGGTTTCGAGGAAAAATATAATTTGGCTAAATTAGATTAATTTCACATTAAAATTAATTTGACTAAATTGTGCCTTTTCTTATTAACTGAATTCAATTACATTTTGTATTCACATTTATTTTGCATAAAAAAATAAAAAAAATCCACATCGGAAACCTAGACCTAAGTGTCTTGAATTAACCTAAAGTTGTTCCTTGGCCCCCCTATGTTCGTCCCCGAATTTGCCCGGGATATAAATTAAAAATCGAGTCCTCTTCACAGAGATATTTGATTCGGTTTTGATTAATTAGCTTAGTGTCGTGCTACAACAAGTATCTAATATACTCACTCAGGCGATCCATAAAGGAACCATTTCCAAAATGGAATACTTCTGCTTCTTTATTTCTTCTATTTCTGATTTCTATTTCTCTACTATCTCCAAATTTTCTTCATCACCACCTACTTTTTCCTCCTTTCCCCTTGATATGTTACGTTATTCTCGGAACCCAGAATCAATCCATCCTTGCGCCAAATTCATCTTCATACCTCTCCCCTTTCATTTCGATTCTATCTCTCGGAACTTCCTCCAAGTCAAGCTCCATCCGTCACCAAATCAGGAGCTATCCGCTTCACCTTCTTCTTCTTCCTTGCAAAGGAAGGATACCCATCATTGACTACACTTCACGTACAAACCAAACTCCAACACACTACCCCATTACACCACAGGATATATACACACACAAGAAGAGGGCTCCTCCACAGGAGATAAACATAAATAGTAGAGCTTTCACTATTGGTCGGAGCTCGAAACAACAATGGTATTTTCGTCCTCAACCGTGTTAGTAATCCATCTATAAGTCGTGTTTCCAACATTTATAGCATCAGATAGGTGGCTCACTACTTCTAACAACCATCCTTCAGTTTGAAATCAAGCTTCATCATCGCACGTCCTCGCCATGGATCTTCAAATCTTTGGGGAGTAGAAGATCGCGAGCTGGCCTCCTATAGTAAGACGAGAATCTCCGTCTCCTTCCATTAAGAGCAGCGGCGTTCCTTATATTTCTTCGAGCAACAGAATTGCAAGAAGAAAGAACCATTGTTGCGCCATCAACCAGCCACTTGTGCACTTCTTTTTCGATCTCTCAAAGCGCCAGATCACAGCTCCTTCTACTTCATCATAACTTCTTCAAACTGTTGTAGAAGTCCCCCAACTGGCCTGATTAGTAGGTCCGACTAGTCTAGTCAGTGGTGTGGCCGATTGAGTATTGATTAAATCTGACTAAGCCGACTACTCAATCAATTTTTGCATGGAGATATCATTTTTTGTTTTTTTAAAGAAAACTTATTCTAATACACTTATTATTTTATTTAAATTCAATTACTTCTTTTTCTTTCATCATGACAGTACAAAAATGAACAAATCTATGTAAATATATAAGAATATACATATAAAAATGATTTATATATTCATAAAAATAAAAAATTCATAGCTGATTAAATCCCGACTAAATTCGATTAGTCGTCCGACTGTCAATTAATCCTTAATCATTGACCCAACCGACTGAGTACCAACTACCGTTTGCAACCTGCTTCCTCACACCAAAGGCAACATAACAAAGCCACGAAGCCACGAACCCCATCACGGAGCAGCTCCAACTTCTTCATCAAAAATCTGCCTCGCATTAGAACAGTAGGGAGCTACAACCACAATATTTCAAACCCATCGTCAGAGCTACAACTTGGAGCTCTGTGCTCCACCACATTAGGAAGCCAAGCTCTTGGACTCCCTCGATTGGGTCATGTCGGACTCTTCTCCGATGCCCATTCTCTGTCGTGGTTTCGTAGAGGAATTGAGGAGGACTTCAGTTTGTAAGACATCCAAATGCCATCCAAATCTTAGGTTGGGTTTGATCCCAATCGTTCAAGAGGAGTAGAGCCTTACAAGAGAAACACATCCTCACCTGGCTAAATTACATGTCCACCCTCGTACTTCATGGTAATTAAAGAAGCGTCTATTATCGTTACTTTTGTTATTCAATTTTATTTTCTATATTGCATTTTGAACTCCTAACTTTGAGCACCATTTTCAATTCATTTTTAAATTCTAAAAATTGCAGGTTAGTGAACAATTAATTATATACATTGTGATTATTTAATAGGAAGTTTATGCGTGGGCGGAGCAGGGGGCTCGGGGGAGACTGTAGGAGAGCTCAAGGCGGAGGAGGAGGGAGGAGTTGTGGAGGAGGAAGAGAAGGGAGGAAGAGGAAGAAGATGGGGGAGGAAGACCATGAGGTGGTGGAGGAAGATGGGTGGACGGTTATACCCTTCTTAACAATACCATGATTTGAAGAAACCATGGTTAAGTTCGACTCAGTGACGGTTAAAGTAACGGAGGGGCATAAGTGATAGAACACCAAGAAGTCAGGGGCACTACTGATATTCTCAAAAAGGAAGGGGTATAACTGAGATTGCAAGATCTCAGAGGGGTACAACTGATAAAAACCTTAAAATTAATATCTAGGGATGACAAAATAGAGACCGGACAAGAATAATAGGCATCTTTGTAATTTTCCAAAAAGGTTGACTTGATGCATGATCGTTTATGGCGATATGTGGGTGGAACTTGGAGTACAAAGAATATCTAGATCCTACGTAGTAATGCAGAGGTCTGATGTAAATTCCAGCCGCCCTTGAACTGCTCAATCAAGATCGAGCGGTTCACATGAAATCCTGGTTTTTTATGTCATATTGTGTGAACCGCTTGATCTTGATCGAACGACTCTGGGGCAGTTGGAGTTTACAGCAAACCTCTAAATTACTATAGAGGATCCACGCTCGTGCAAAGGACGTGTACCTTCCAGTGTGTTGTGACCAAGCCAATCGTATATGATCGAGAGTGGAGCTCAATGAACCTTCAAGCAATGATCTTTCCTTCAACAACCCATAGAAGCTTGTTGCAACGATCGGTAAGAAAAGTACACGTGCCCTTTGGTCCTTGTCTAAGCTTCACGGAACCTCCTCACAACTCTGTCATTGATCCATGGTGTCTACCAGAGCTTCTTGACATTAATTTCATTTTTATAGACCAAGGGTTTTGACAAGTGTAACAAAATGTATCACGCTAACCGACAGAAGCGTGCAGTATTAGGCTGCGCGATCAAACCGTTATCGAATTAAGCATGGTAATCAGTGAATGCAAGAAACATCATTCTCAAAAGAATCCTTAAACTCCATTCAAACTGAGAGTTCATTATTACATCTCTGACAAGGGTAAATTTGCATTCATAAACTACGAAATAAAGAAATATATCATTTACTCCCGTTGGCATATAGATATCCTTTAAATGTGCATGCATTGAATCATACCACGCCAAATATCCCGATGAGTCTGTGGAACGATCCTGAGTACTCGGTCAACCATCTCTTCATTTGAAATTGACAAAAATAATTTTGCATGATGCTAATGACTAGTATATATCGGGGATCATGCACATGAATTCTAACTGTCTTTTAACCTAGTACATTGCTTGTACTTGAGTCTCCATGGAAAAACATTATTGTGAGCCTAATTGTTCTCATGCATGTCAAGTTCATTACCTAACATATGTATTTTTGGCTTCTTTCATATCCATGGATATACATATGCAATGTGCATAAGAAAAGATAACATACATGTCTTTCATCTTGTGGGGCATATTTCATAAGATTCGTGGCATGTAAAAGTTTCTTTTATCATATAAATCATGCTACATGTTAGCCCATTTAAGATGATTTTATTTGCATTACCTGTGATGATTTACTTTCTTAAACCGTTTCTTGTACATGTAATGATTTATTCTTTTATGAAACTATTTTCTTGCACAACATATAATGGTTTACCTTTATAAATTGTTTCCTTGCATAACATATAATGATTTGCCTTTATAAATTGTTTCCTTGCATACTTGTAATGGTTTACCATTATAAACAATCTCCTCATATAACTGTAATGGTCTACCTTTTAAAAACCATTTCCTTGCATATTTGTAATGATCTACCTTTATAAACCATTTCCTTACATAACTTTTCATATACTTATCTTGCTATATTTTCAACCGCTAGCACTTGTGGTTCATGCCATGACATGACAGTGTAATTACAACTGTAGAGGACTTAGCTTTGACCTATGCGGTTCCTTGAAAACCATACTCCCTTTGTGGCGATGTTCCTTGGGTTCATCCATGTAACTCTTTATGGGTATGTACCTTATCCTTATTCTTTATACTTCATGTGTGTTTAGGGCTGGCTATTGAGTCACGGCTCGATGAGCCAGGCTCGGGCTCGGCTCGATAAGGGCTCGTGAGCCCGGCTCATTAGGCTATGGAGCCGAGCTCGAGCCAGAATTTTAGGCTCGATAGCTTAATGAGCCGAGCCCGAGCCAAGCCTCGCTCGGCTCGATAACTCAATAAGAGGCTCGATAAGGAATATATATACATATATTATTTATATATTTATATATAATAGAAACAAAATAAAAGTAGCTCTTTGCAATTTTCCTTCCATTAACTTTGACCTTCCTACGAGTCATGAGTCATGACCCAATTCTCAAATCTCATTCTTACCCACACATTTTCCCCCAGCCCACACATTAGAAAATTAGTATTTTTTTCTTTTTTATAAGTAAATATAATGTTACAATATATATTATAATTAAGATTTTGTACACAACTTGGATAGTGGTGTACTGGTAAGGAACACAGTTTTAGATAGAGCAGGTCTCAAGATCGAACCCATATAAAATACTTTTCCACGAAAAAGTACCCAATTTTCTTAACGAACTCGACTTCGGCTCGAGCCCAGACCAGGCTCGATAAGGAGCTCTGGCTTGATAAGGGGCTCGGCTTGAGCCTTATAGAGCCCGAGCCAGCTCGATAAGGGGCTCGAGCTCATCGAGCCTGAGTTCGAGCCCGAGCCAGCTCGATAAGGGGCTCGAGCTCGAGCCAGGGGCTGGCTTGGCTCGTTGGGCTCGATAGCCAGCCCTATGTGTGTTATATATTATATTACCAGTTTGCTAGTGATATGCAGATTAAGTCAATACTTTTAGGAAGATAATCATACGATATAATATGCATTTGCTTGCATGTAATTTAATAAAACTTATCCATATCTCAGTTACTTTGTGAATCATGTTGTATCGTGTAGATCTCTGTACATAGACTATTGGGCCACTGTTGTAAATTTAGTGTTCGTAGCAGTAGATTATTGGGTCTCGTAGATCTTAGTAGACTATCAGTTCAGAGTACATTTTGGTGCATGAAAAGAAATTATCATACAGTCTGTGATAGATGCATAATGTTCATAGCTAACTATTGCTATATTATCTGTAAGTTGGATTTATAAATTACGTGTTGCCAAAATAAGCAAGACGTGGAAGAGGCCATAAATTATGCATTTATATATCCAGATCTAAGGCGACAGTCACGGAAGCCAAGTTCTGAATATTTTTAAGTAACGAGAACTCTTCTTACCAAAGGTGTGCATATGATTATGCGTAAGGAAACAATGTATGACTTTGTATCTTATATAATAACACATTCTATTTACGATGGTTGTGGACGGAAGAAAGGACTAGCCTTTTCACATGATCTTATACACTTGCCATTATTTCATTCAACTATAGTGTTTTATTAAAGAGGCTACGAAAAAGGCATGTTTACCATGTAACAATTCAATATGTTATTATCTAATACTATGTTAAAAATATGCTATGTGAGATTTAGCTCTATCACTCTAAGATTGACTACCATTTTCTATAATTATTTAAAAAAATAATATGAAAGGTGTTCGTGTTCAAACAAATTCTTGCAGTACTCAGTGGGACGATCATTAATGTTATTATAATGGTTCCTAAGCATTTAGCGTGTACGTGTAGAAATATTAACTTCAATATCGGATCAGTTTTCTTACGTATTATTCTAAAAACTAGCACATGCACATACAGAGATACCATTCTAAATTGGCTCGCAATACGTATTATCGTAGGAATCCGATACATACACAGATCTTATTCTATATTGGTTTGGAATATATATTATCCTATCCATCATAATTCGGTTATGACTTTTGTTGGTATGTAAAATCCTACGCCCATACATACATTTATAGATTGTACTTCATATTTGATCTTTGTTTATATGCAATCCTAAACCGATCCATCTATTTACAGATCACAATCTCGACATGATCATTGTTCGTACGTATAAACCTAAATCGACACATAGTTCATGCCCAAAGCATGATTCTCCCAGCCGCTCGTTGCGGATCCTTCCAGTCACGTATCCGCATTCTCCTCCTTCATCTGCGACAAAAACGATCCTCCTAGTGAGACCTCTCTCTCTAACTCCTCCTGGTGTACTACTCAAATGTGCGTAGGTTGGGCTTGTTAGATAGCGTGCCTTGTTATTGTTTTGATAATTGAACAATAACTTAAAATGAAATATATACTAACATATATTACTAACATATATTGCAGATACCTCGATTTATATCATATCATATCATATCATATCTTAAGACACTAAAGAGGAATAAATGATATCTAGTTATTTTATTCGATGTGTGTTGGTTGTTTGATGCATGATAAAACTGATGATACTCGAAGAACAGCTGTTGAAGAAGCCTCTTTTATTCTTGTTATCAAGTCCGATAATAACATTATATCAGTGTTTATTTTGCAAAGCATTTCATGCATTAAATCACCCACATGTATTTTTTTAATGTCCCACTGGTAGAAGACCATGTGTAGCAGGCAGATATTTTGTTACTCATTGTTACTAAGTACTCATGTACTATTGTACTGATATAAACCCTTATTCATCGATACAAGTATCATTGTACATGGATATTCTGATACACGTGTATATATTCTTGGTAAGTTCAAAGCCAAACCTTTAATTTATGTTGCACTAGTACATATTGTAGAACAGCCTTTTGACCAAGTGGTCAAGAGTTGCCGGTCGTTGCAGGAAGGCCTAGTCTCATGGGAGACTGTAACCGTTGGGTGTGGGGGAGGGGGCAGACGATGCGAGGCCATTCACGCCCTATAAGTACCTCCTTCGGGAGGAATGGTTCATCACAAGCGGATCCACTCTGACAACAGGGAGCCCCCCTCCCTCTTCCACCCCAAATCTCATCTTCCGCTCTCTCCCATCCCTCTCTTGTTCTCTCTCTCTTTCTCATGAAGGAATCATTCGTCGACGACATACCTCCGATACATCTATTTGTACACAGGTGCATGTCAAGTTGCACCACTACACTAATCAGCTGAGCTGATTTTTCCAACTTTTTCTTGTGAAGATATTTTGTGTACTTGTTATTCGTAGGGGCCCTTAAGACTATGCAAGAACTATACTCTTTACCATTCCAGCAAACACCAACAGCACAAGTCATCTACTTCAATGTTTTCTTGAGGCAACTCCAGAATTACCTGTGATTGTTCCTCATCAGGAACTCTGAATGGCATAGATCGCATTCGACTGGCGGTCTCTATATCCCATTTCTCCCCATATCTGAAACACAAGCACGAGACTTTAAAATGCATTTTCCCGCTGAACATACGCTCTCAAAGACAGAAGACTAATCATACACTTTAGGCATGACAGTTCCAGATGCACAAGTTCTATCCATTGATAACAAACTTCCCAGAGGCAGAAAATGTTTCCATTCAATATCTTCTAATTTACAGTTGGGAGCCCAGACAGCGGGCATCATTACTCGACATTGGTTCATGCTCATGACATTTTTACCGCGTCGTTTATTTTAGTCTAACATTGCTTATTAAGCTTGAGGTCCGGTGGTTTCTCATAGGAGAGATTTTCCAGGTTTGCAGCATTATATCGCTTGTCCCCGAGGCCTTCAACAGGTATATCACCACATACAGCCATGCGATGGAGAGCGGAAACATGAGGATCGGTTCTGTTTGTCACAACTTTTGGAGAAATGCTGGAATTCTGAATCTCGGTTGCTGCTCCTGATACTGCTATCTGCTCAGCAGCAATTCTGCATGCTGTTTCTAGCAATGACTCTATGTACTTCTGGTGTGCATCGAGCCGAATCTGCACATGCTTCTGGACCTTTGAATCAAGTATCATACACATGTTAATATCAATTTTTAAAAGTAAGTCAAAAAAGAATGGATAATCAAGTATCTGCATTCTGGTTAAACAAAGGCCGTAAACCCAGCTTGGTTCTACGTGAGGAGACTGTCTTAAATGTTACTAGAATAGCATTTATAACAAGTTTACAGCTCACACCATTCGTTGCTCTAGGTTGTTAATGATTACATGTCAGCGCTTTAGTTCATTTTCATACCTACATTGAGAATTCTAAATAGCTCCAACTGAGTCGTAGGCAGGCCACACATGCTAATACCGAAGTTCGGTGTATCGATGCCAACCCTGTAGGGCTGTACCGATATTCAGCTGTTATGATCATGACTTACAGAAGTGGTGGCAGAAAATACATAAAGAGGACTAACTGTTGACACCTCGGGGATTAGATTGCCACAATAGTCACCAAGGTTCAGGAAAGCGATATGCGTATGCGTTCGGACAGGTCACTGAATAACGATTAAGCGGTATGCGGGGACATATGCGGGGTATATGTGGTTGTAAGCGGTTTTCTATTTTTTATTTAAAAATAAATAAATATCTACAAAAGTGACTACGACTAACTGAATTTATGAATAAATGTGGTCCAACAAAAGATCTAAGAAAAATGGTTTTCAAGTAGAGCTCAAAATAGTACAGCTAAATATCAAAATCATCAAAGATAGTATAACATAATATGATTTAATATATAAAATCGAAATAATACAAGATCCAGGTCTTAAGATCCGAATTCGATTACCCAAATGGACCTTAAGCAGGCGCACGGAGCGCATATGCACCCGCACAGCCTGCATATGCGGGCTATATATGTGCAAATGACGCATAAAGCGGGGCTTCAGGTAATCGGTGCACTAAGGAGACCGCTTAGGCATATGCGGCCGCACGGACCGCTTTCATGAACAGAGATAGTCACCTTACAGTAGGATATTGCAATAAGAATCAGATGCAATAAGACTGAGCCATCATATTTCCTGTCGCAATATCCTAAACCACAGTTCCGATGTGCCTCCAAAGGCCAAGGATAAATTCTAAAGCCTAGAAATAAATGTTCTCAGTTATTATTACACCACATATTATAATGATTCATGCACAGTAGTTAACTAAACATCCAGTAAATGTTATCAGTTATTATGATTCTCATTAAAAGGAAAGTTTCGGCACAAAAGTAAAAGTTGGCATCGTGTGACTAAAGAGTTTTCGGGTTCAAATCATGGAACCAGCCTGTTTTGCAGAAGAAATTTAAGGCAAATTTACGTGCAATAGATCCAATGTGGACCAACTGTCACCTAGATACTGATCAAGAGGTTATGCACCGGACTGCCCTTTATTGAACTTCCCAATTACCGGTAATTTAGAAATTATAAAAAAATATGTTAAATTTACGCTTCCACTTTTTGGTTTCTCAGAACTGAGAATTTAATAGAACCGGAAAATGAGATGGCTTTTATGTTCTTCCACTAGTTTTGTCTGTTCTAAGATTTCCAAGATGCTTGTTCATGTGGCATTTACGTCGAAGCATAAGTGATGTTACACACAGGAGCTGCAGGTAGATAGAAGCCAATAAAACTGATCTATATGTGACACTTTGTAACGTCCCGGGCTTAGGTCGCCGGTCCGTTAATGGAGGAAAACTGGCCCAGACAACTTTTGGGTTTGGGCCCAAATAGAACCCGATGGCAACCGTCCAAAATGCTTAAGTCCAAGTTGTCAAGTAGTAATCTCCACCACTTATAATCTACTCTCACACTTTTTGAGTTTTAGATGTGGGACTATATTTGAGGGTATGTGTGTTACAACGTCAATATGTTAAGTTAATGTATATTGAATTTTTGACATGTTAGTTGCTAGTGATAGGTACAATCCTTTTAACATATTGACATATCCCAACTTGAGTTAGAATTGTTTTTCTTCGTATATACTATAGTTGTCCACCTTCTTTTATTTTTGCCATATTCCGTGAGTGATAATCAATAAATTGACTCTTACAAATTCTTGTCAACTTTTAGTTGGGTTAGTTACTCTTGTTTCTTAGGTGAATACATGTTCTTATTGATTTGTTTATCTAACAATCAAGACCTTGAAGGAGGCGATTGTCATATTGTTAGAAAAGACCTAGATCCAAGGGAATGGCTCTAAAGTAAAGAACAAGAAAGCTAGTCCCATAAAAAGTGATGAGCAAACCGAAGAATAGATGAATGAGATACAAGTCAAATATCATAATATTTTTAGTAAGTCTCTTGACCAGTAAATTTCAGGACGAAAATTTTTTTAGCGGGGTGGAGTGTAACGACACGCTATCATTAGAAATTGAAAAAATAAAATAAAATAAAATAAAAAGAACGCAATCATTAGAAATTGAAAAAAAAAGAATAAAATAAAAAGAAGAGAGACGGTTAGGAATGGCCTATTCAACTTTGCTCCATTCATAGAGAGAAGAGAGTGAGAGAGAAAGTTGAGAGAGAGAGAGTAGGAGGAATATGTAAAGAGAGAGAGCACGAGAATGAGAAGAGGCGAGGTATTGTATCGGGTCCAAGCCCAGCAACGACATCCCTCCCCGTCGATGTTGAGTTTTATCGATCTCGAAAAAATCGGAGGAGAACGATTCGGATAGATGGAACCGTTTTCGCGGGCGGACTTTCGTATCGTCAAGGTATGTGTCGAACACATAGGTTTGTTACGATATTTTGTTCTATTGATTGTAGATGAACATATTCCATATTACGTTCGCTAGTAAGATTATTTGGCACAATCGTTTCTTTGCAATGATGCCTTAAAAAATAGGATTTGATAATGTCTATTAAAATCCGATATATTTTAGTACCTGAAAAATAATAAGATTTATTTAATCCTTATCAACCATTCTTTTTAAATGATGAGAGGGTATCCAAGTCTCGAATAGATATAATATACAAATATTTGAGGAAATGTATTTGTTAGGGCGAGGGAATCTAATATGTTATACAATAGAATTTTTATGTTATAATGTTATCATGATCCCAAGAATGTAATAAGAATTAAATGGATCGTATCTAATTATGGATGATTGTTGCAAGAAAGTACGATTTTATCCACATGTTCTAACCTTTAGAACACCTCGAAAGTATGCTTTTCTCCAGAGATAAAACATAAGAACTAATTGTTGCTAAGTTGGCTGTGGGGGAGCGAAAAGAGATAAGAAATATTTTTATTTCGTTACAGCCCTATGTTGGATTGGTGTTTTTATATAAATAATATGAACAGGGTAAGCCACCTATGGAAATATCTTAAATAACACTTGAAAACTTTCCATGAGCGTGAGCAATTACTTAGTATACAATTGTACGTAAGAGGTACATCCAAAAGCAACTATTTGTTTTCCTCATAAACATTGTTAATTTGTCGTTGCTCTTCAACAACAATACTCTACTCGATGCTAGTACATTCTTATAACATGAGTATTGATTATAAATGTTATCCATGTATACACCTTTAGATGAAGTCCACTTAGTCTCTATGTGTATAACCTATTAAATATTATTTATATAGTTTCTGATGGTTGCATGGTATACGGATATTACTGTATGTCGTATGTTATGTTTCTATATATTTGACATAACAACGATAACAAAGTTAACTCGCTATCTTGCTATTTGCATCATTTGACTGTAATTCTTTTGATAAATCCTAAGATTAACCAACTACTGAGAAATATATATAAAAAGTACAGACTACATCTCTTGTAGTTATAACCGTTTCTATGGTGATTATTGAAGATATCAAGTCATGAAAGTTGATAGTGAGGTATTGGAACTAAAATATTTTAATGGACCACTATTGTATGAAAAAGGAAATGATATTAAAAGGAATAAGAATTTCCTTAGCATGAATAATGGCACTATAATGGTAAGCAGAGCTAAGTGCTACACCTAAGGTGGGAGCCACCTCTAGAGTCCATTTATCGAGGCCTAAAGGGCAACATCTTCCGGATGTGTCGGGTTCAGTGGAACCCTGTGGAAAGTCCACCATTGACTTAGCGTTGATGTTATCACGTTCCATGTAGTGATTGAGTGACCGCTTGTGTTGACGCTAAAAGCCATCAAAGTTGCCTAACAACTTATGAAATGAGACAAATTAGTATAATAAATAAGCTAAGTGCTTATGAGGAAGCCCATGCTTATTTGAAAGTTAAGTGTATATGTGCAATTATGTGAAATGTTCAGTGTATATGTGCAATTATGTGAAATGCTAAGTGTATATGTGCATTCATGTGAAGTGTTAAGTCTATAAGTGCAATTATGTAATATAGCAAGTGTATATACGCAATTATGTGAAATGCTAAGTGTATATATGCAAGTATGTTATTGTTATGGGAATATGTGTAATTATGTTATTGTTATAGGCATCTAGGCAATTATGGTTAACCATAAGGGCATATATGGAAGTATGGTGTGCAATGCACGAATACAAAAAGAACACCCTTAGTAATGCATAATTAAGCCCATTAAGAATTTATAAGATGATATTGCATGTGATAAGTCAAATATTTAATGCTACATATAAGGGTGAGAAATGAAAAACTATAAGTTTTCTTGTAGGAATAATTACCCTTATGATACAGATAAAATTATTAGTTGCGACTTGATTTCTACGTTGGTCGGTTTGACCTTATCTTGACACATGTTGAGCGTTAAACTCAGTGTTGCAGAAGTCAGTATTCGGTATTCAGTCGGAGGGGTCACTGAATAGAGAATAATTGGTATTCGGGCGACTATTCGGAATTATTTGGCTTTGTATTTTTAATATAAAAAATGATTTTTAATACATATATTCTTATATATTTATACATATATGATTATAAATCAATAAGAATCCAACATAAAAGTATCCATTAACAATATACATATACAAAGGTTTGACATTTTTAGTAATATCATGACAAATGATAACTCTTGAGAATTTAAAAAAAGTAAAAAAAAATCTAGCATTTAACTACCAATCGACCGAATAGTCGGCCAGTCGGCCGAATAATCGGATTGACTATTCGGTTAAGCTGACTATTGGCCAACTAGAGGTTATTCAGTCGGGGATCCCCCACACTTCATAGCCGGACCAAATAGTCGACCTAGTCGACTGACTATTGCAACACTGGTTAAGCTCATACCATATATTTTGTGTTTTTATTGCAGGTCAATGTGAAAACCAGTATAGCTACAGTTCAAGACTGATGATGACTGCATGGAAGGATACTTGATTGTGCCCACTGGAATAATAGATCTTGGCTATGTATTAGAGTTGTATATTTTATGGATAAAGGAAAGTTAAAATGATTACTTATTGTTTTGTGATATCATTGATGTTCAGGAGTAACATTCGGATATGACGTGGCAGTTGGTATGTTTCTGCTGGTCACCAAGGATCCGAGTTGTTACACACTTAAATGTATCAAATAGAGAATACATGATTGAGTATGGGTTACGACAATTGGAGATTATTATTATTAGACAACTTGTATTCAACATTTTAAATGGTAGTCACACTACTAGTCTGATTAAGTTGAAGCCAATTAGTTGTCGATGTCAGCTTTATTCCATAAAATTTGGCATGGGTCACTATAAATGACATCACAATTCACAATAGGCTCCTTTACCTAAGAAAAGTGTTGGGAGAACATATATGCAATCAACCACTACCGAAGCATGCGTAAGATTTAACAACCCGAACATAGTCCAACATCTAAAACTAATGAAATACGAGTATTATAAGTGGTGGGGATTACTACTTGACAACTTTATCTTAAGCATGGTGGTTGCCAATAGATCCATCTAGACCCGCATCCAATAGGTTTTCAGGATCAGTTTTCCTCAATAGCAATCCACAAATCTAAGCCCGAGATGTTACAAATGATATTAAAACAGATTCCTCTAATAGTGGAAAGAGCTACTCGAGGGGACCTAAGCCTGGAGCTTACAATCACCATTATTATTCAGCATATGTGACGGATCATATCTGTAACACCCATACCCCCAAACATAGTTCCACATCTGAAACTCACAAAGTGTGAGAGTGGGTTATAAGTGGTGGGGATTACTACTTGACAACTTGGGCTTAAGCATTTTGGTGGTTGTCAATGGATCCATTTGGGCCCGATCCCAATAAGTTGTCAGGGTCAGTTTTCCTCGATAACATACTGGGAACCTAAATCCGGGATGTTACAAATGGTATCAGAGCCAATTTCCTTCTGATATTGAAAAGGGCTACCCGAGAGGTGGAGCCACCACTACAAAGAGATAGGAGGAAATGGCTACATGGAGCGTGCAACCGCCACTGTCACTGGGAATATGTGATGGAAAATACCGCAACGAGGACGTTGCGAATATAAGTGGGGGAGGTTGTAACACCCATACCCCCACACATAGTCCAACATCTAAAACTCACAAAGTGTGAGAGTGGGTTATAAGTGGTGGGGATTACTACTTGACAACTTGAGCTTAAGTATTTTGGGTGGTTGTCAACTGATCCATTTGGGTTCGATCCCAACAAGTTGTCAGGGCTAGTTTTCCTCAATAACGAACTGGGGACCTAAGCCCGAGATGTTACAATATCACAACGGTGGCATTGCTAATATAAGTTGGGAAGGTTGTAACATCCCGAACCATGGCCTCAAATTTCAACGAAATTCGGTCGAATTCCTGTCGAATATTGATATCCAGTCAAAATCGAAATTCGTCCGAAATGACCGAAATGACCGAAATGTGGGGGTCCTAGTACAAAAAATGACCGAAATGATCGAAATTTCGACCGAAATTTGACCGAAATTCCATCGAAATTCTGTTTTGGTCGTCACCGAAATGGTGACCGAAACCGACATTTAAGGCCTTGTCCCGAACATAGCGTGAGAGTGAGTTATAAGCAAGGTTGCAAAAAGCGGTAGTCGGTACTCGGTCGGCGGGGTCACCTACTAAGGATTAGTCGGCAGTTGGGAGACTAGTCGGAATTAGTCGGTCATTAGTCGGTTTTGAATTTTTAATTATTTTAAATATATAAATCAGTTTTTTATACATATATTCGTATATATATACATATATTTGTACATTTTATATGACATCATGATGAAACAAAAGAAGTAATTGACTTTAAATATAACATTAAGCATATTAGAATGTTTGCTTTTAAAAAAAAGTGAAAAACAAAAAAAAATAAAAAAGGTTGTTGTAAAAGTCGGCCGATTAGTCGGCCGACTAGTCGGCCCGACTAGTCGGGTGGACCGACTAAGGGCCGACTAGGCCTAGTCGAGTCGGCTACCCCCCCGACTCGACTAGTCGGGCCGACTAGTCGGCCTAGTCGGCCGACTTTTGCAAGCTTGGTTATAAGTACTGGAGATTACTACTTCAGGACTTGGGATTAAGTATTTTGGGTGATTGTCAATGAGCCCACTTGATCCCAACCCCAAAAGTTGTCAAGGTTAGTTTCCTGTAACGGTCTGGGAACTTAAGACCAGGACTTTACACAAAAAACATGTAATTCAATGATAACTGGTCACACCCCTCAGGACCATTAGGAGAAGGGAGATCATTATAAAGTGGAACAACTACAGTTCTCTTCATTCTCACATTCTCCCTATTCTATCTCTCAATCCGTGTGTGTTAACAATAATTGCATCCCTCCATTTTGAGACCTAAATAGATCTCATAATTGTGTTTCTATTAAGGACTTTACATGAAATACAACTATATTGACCCTAATATAGAAATATCTAATTCCTAACAATCTCCCTCGTTGAATTGAGATTTACTAAGACCCTCTCATACTTTGATAATCATCTAAAGTTTTACCTTGCAAGAATGTACCGCATCTAGGTGTCATACCAGGTCTCTAGGTGCCTTTTTCACACATCATCTCTAGCATGTATGTATGCACAGCTTAGTATCACCACATCTCTTGATGTTGCACCACATATACCATGACAAGAAAACTATCATACAAAGAAAAGCGTACTCGTCTCTGTTAGAGTAATCGAAACTCTGATGTGTTATTCCATAGAGCCCTCGGGTCTCTTATATAGGGAGAAAACCCTTGGGTAAATTACAGAGTCTTACAAAATATAAATAGAAATTACGGAACAATAAAACGTAACATATATAAGTCTCTACACTCCCCCTCAAGATGGAGCATAGATATCTATCATGCTCAGCTTGGAAGAACATCTCTGGAAAGGTCCTCTGAGCAATGGCTTGGTGAATATGTCAGCAGTCTGGTCCTCTGAACTGACATGAGAGGTGGAAATGAAGCACTTCTGAATCATGTCCCTAGTATAATGACAACCCACCTCGATGTGCTTTGTTCTCTCATGAAAAGCTGGATTGTTGGCAATAAACAATGCTGCCTGATTGTCACATTGAAGATTCATAGGCAAGGGGACATCTACATTCAAATCTTCTAAGACTGCTTTAACCCACATCATTTCTGTGCTTGCTTGTGCCATGGCTCTATATTCGGATTCAGCACTAGATCTCGCCACAACAGTCTGTTTCTTGCTTTTCCAAGAAACTAAAGAGCTTCCTATGAAGATAGCAAATCCAGAAGTAGATTTACGATCCCTTGGACATCCTGCATAATCTGCATCTGCACAAGCTGAAATAGACAGATCTGTATCTTTCTTGAATAGCAACCCTGTGCCTGGAGAAGACTTCAGATATCTCAATATCATATACAAGGCATCCATATGAACTTGCCTCGGCTGCTCCATAAATTGACTCACCCGGTTTACTGCAAAGGCAATATCCGGTCGAGTTATAGTAATGTATAAGAGCTTACCCACCATCTCTCTGTACCTTCTTTTGTCCACCTCCTCGGTATCATCGTCGTACAGCTTCATGCGTGGGTCCATAGGTGTACTTGAAGGTCTGCATCCAGTCATTCTTGTTTCAACTAGCAAGTCTGTGACATATTTTCTTTGAGTCATCACCATTCCTTGTGCATTTCTTGCAAACTCTATCCCCAGAAAATATCGTATCATGCCTAGATCCTTCGTAATGAACTGGCTTCCCAACAGGGACTTGGTTATCTCAATCCCCTGAGCATCATCTCCTGTAACCAAGATGTCATCAACATATATCATAACTGTTAGAAAATCGGAAGCGGAAGCGGAATGATAAACAGAGCATAGAAATAAAGATAAACATGAAGAACACAAAAGATTTTTACGTGGAACCCTACTCCGTGAGGAGCGGGATGAAACCACGGGAGAAGCCCTCAACAGGGCGTGTTTGTCTATTGACTTTCTCGTCTGTTACAGGAGGCCTGGGGCTCCTTATATAGCCTCCACAGGGCCTCCGAGTCCCACCACTGGACGATGTGGGGCTAAACCACTGGATGAGGGAAATGGATCCTGGAGGTATCCATTTACCCATTTACAACACAATAGGCGCACTATTAAATACTCCAACACTCCCCCTCAAGCATAAGCATGCAATGCTCAGCTTGGACAAACAAACAGAAAGAAACTCAACTCAACGCTACAGGACACTACGGACAATATCAACCCAACGCGCACATGCTGCAGTCGAGGACGTTGCTTCTCATGCCGTGCAGGTGAGGAGGACGAACGGGCTGGAGTGTGAGTCAACTAAAGACTCGGAATCTGACCGTCGAGTCTGGAACTGTGCCTGAAGTCTCCTCGTCGGAGAACTGGGTCTCTCCCATCTGGCTCAGAGAATGGTGCACTGCTCTGGTGTACCTATGATGCCACATGAAAACCCTTGCCCTCAATGGCATAAGGAATGGTCCTCTGCTCTGGAGTCCCTATGGCTCACATGAAAACTCTGGCCGAACAACAACAAGAATGATGGGGACCTCGGACTGATGATGGCAACTTATGCTCATCTGAAACATGACCGCACACTCGTGTGTGTCTGAAATTGGAGACTCGGAAACAATGATCGTCGAGTCTGAACAACTGTAGAGTCTGATGAACTTGGCTGGTCTGGATGGAATCTGGATCATGAACAGACATGTGACTCTACATATATACTCCCCCTTTCTCCCATACTTGTCAGAAAATGAACATCGACAAAGTTGGGAGAAGACAAGATAGAAGGGGAAAACAAAACATACTTGCGGCTTTTAAATTTTTTTAAGCCGTCATCATCATTTTTTTAAAAAAAACATTTTTTTAAAACAATTTTTTTTATAAGCCGTTGACACATTTTTTTTTCGGCTTTTGCAAATCATTTTTTTCCTGCGTACGCCCCCTTTTTTTGTACGCGACTCTTTTGCTTTGTTTTTTTTTGTTTGGCTCATCGAGCCCAAAGAAACCTTAGTCCATTTTGGACTTTACAGCATACATCTCCTTTCCCCTTTCTCTTTTCTTTTTTTTTCTTTTTTTTTGTAGACCCTTCTTTTTTTTTAACAGCTCCAGGCCGATGGGCTTCAACGGCCTCTTGGGCACACATTTTTATTTTTTTTACAGCAGTCCACTCTCACCCCTTTTTACTGAATTTCTTTTTCTTTTTTTTAAGAGGAACCCGTGAACCCTAAAGGTTCCCATCGCAATAGATGCCGCCCTCTATCTTGGGACGTTTTGTCGCCGCCCCCACTGGAGTTTTCTTCCATACGCGCGCCGCAAGGAGGGATCGATCGGAGGAGAGATGCACCACCACTTCTCGGTCTGGCGATGTTGGAGTCGTCATCGCCTGGGGTGTGAAGATGGGCCGGAGGCGAGCGCACATCGTGCGCTGGGCACCGGTGCGCGGGCTGGGGAGCAGAACAAAGGGTCTTCGTGCGCACATCGCGCGCTGGGACCGCGCGCCAGGGGCGCCGCCGCCTAGACTCATTGCCTCCTTCGAACTGTGCTCCTGGAGGTTGGATGCGGTATGTCGCATGCCGCTAGGGCCCGCCTGAGACATCGTGCGTGGTGGAGAAGCGCCGCTTGCGCTGTGGGTTTGGCGCATAGCCGCCTGGTCGACGAAGACCTGTTGCTAGGGTATGCGGGAGCTCCTGCCTTGCACCAGAAGAGATCTGGCTTGCCATGCGCCTGAAGAGATGAGGGGCCTAGGAGGCGCCGATGGCTGATATGAAGATCCTGCTGAAACTAGGGTTCAGAAACCCTAGATCATGTGATGCGCCGCTGGAGGCTGGACAAGAGCGGCAGAGCCGCTGCCATATTCTGATGTGTTGCCTGCGGCTCTCGTCTGCCGAAGCACCTGTTGCTGGAGCATGTGGAATGCCAAGGCCTCTGCCTGGAGGCTCTGTGCGCGAAGAGCGGCGCTGGGATGCGTGCTGCCGTCGATGGAGTTTCAGAACAATCTAGAGTTCAGAAACCCTAGAACATGAACAATCTTCAAAAAATGAATGGGATCTTCAGCCATAATATTTCAAAAAACGGATCTCCGAACATGTGCCGACAAATCATGCTCCAGCGTTGATCAAGAACAAAACTCCATGAATTAGGGTTTCAATAGAAACCCTAGATCTTACAGGAACTTAAAAAAAACAATTGAATCTCGAACAAGAATAATAAAACATGATTCCTCGAGAATCGAACCCGCTCTGATATCATGTTAGAAAATCGGAAGCGGAAGCGGAATGATAAACAAAGCATAGAAATAAAGATAAACATGAAGAACACAAAAGATTTTTACGTGGAACCCTACTCCGTGAGGAGCGGGATGAAACCACGGGAGAAGCCCTCAACGGGGCGTGTTTGTCTATTGACTTTCTCGTCTGTTACAGGAGGCCTGGGGCTCCTTATATAGCCTCCACAGGGCCTCCGAGTCCCACCACTGGACGATGTGGGACTAAACCAGTGGATGGGGGAAATGGATCCTGGAGGTATCCATTTACCCATCTACAACACAATAGGCGCACTATTAAATACTCCAACAATAACAACAACTGTACCTCTAGGGGTCTTCTGGACGAACAGTGAATGGTCCGCATTTGATCTCCTGAACCCCTGTCGTTCAATTAGCTGGGAAAGCTTCTGGAACCATGCTCGGGGACTCTGTTTGAGGCCATAGATAGCCTTATGAAGTCTGCACATCATTTGAGTCTCCCCCTCAGCAGCAAATCCTGGTGGCTGTTGCATGTAGACTTCCTCCTGTAGGTCACCATACAAGAAAGCATTCTTGACATCAAGCTGGAAAATGGTCCAGTTACGTACCACAGCAACAGATAGGAGGATGCGAAGAGTGGAGTGTCTCGCCACTGGTGAAAAAGTATCCAAATAATCTACCCCATACGTCTGGGTAAATCCCCGTGCTACAAGTCTGGCCTTGTATCTGTCGAGACGTCTATCTGCATGATATTTCACCGTAAACACCCACTTGCAACTCACCACGGAGGCACCTGGAGGAATGGGGACAAGAGACCAAGTCCCTCTAGATTGCAAGGCACGCATCTCCTCTTCCATGGCTAGACGCCAGCAATCAATCTTCATGTCATCCTGATATGTCCGTGGAATCTCAACTGACGAGACAGCAGCTGCAAACTTCTGGAAATCCCCATTGAGACGATGAAATGAGACTTGAGAGGCAAGAGGATATGAAGCACACTGTCTTCGCTGCTTCCTGTGAGCAATAGGCCGATCCAAATCATCCATCACAGTGTTGAGCGGTTGATCCTCCTCTTGTAGTAAAGGCTCCTGCACAGGTGCATTGTCTAACCCATCATTAGTGTTAACATCAGAACATACCTGAGGCGTGTTGGATGGTTGACATGTAGCTTGAGCAAGGCCTGGCCGCCTTGTATAGAACTTAGTAAAAGGTACAACTGGAGGTGGTGGCGGGGGTGGTGGTGGTGGTGGTGGTGGTGGATGTGGTGGTGGAGTAGAGGATTGACCAAGGCTTGGAGGTGGAGGCACGTAGACATTGGAATCTGTGGATGTGGAGGAGACCAATCTGTCACCTGCAGGGGAGAAGTACATGACAGGTTCGAAAAATGTAACATCTGCACTCACATAGTACTTGTCATGAACAAGGTCGTAGCAACGGTATCCTTTCTGTGTCCTGGAGTAGCCCACAAAAATACACTTGATAGCCCTAGGAGATAGCTTATCAAGGCTTGGAGATAAGCGGTGGACAAACGCAACAGTGCCAAAGACCCGAGGTGTAAGTGTAAACAAATCTTTGTCGGGAAAAAGAACAGAGATTGGAGACTTTTCCCCAAGAACAGTCGTAGGCATGCAGTTGACCAGATAGCATGCTGTAAGTATAGCATCCCCCCAAAAGGATAATGGAGCACAACTCTGAATAAGTAATGTGCGAGCAATATCAAGGAAATGTCGATGCTTCCGTTCTGCAGCCCCATTTTGTTGAGATGTGTAAGCACATGTGGTTTGGTGGATAATGCCTTTAGAAGAAAGGAAGCGAGCAAGTGAACGAGTGTAGAACTCCAATGCATTGTCAGTACGCACATACTTAACAGTAGATGAAAAAACATTTTGAACTTCATTGATGAGATTTTGAATAACACTTCCTGCTTCAGATTTATTTTTAAGAAGGAAAGTCCAGGACACTCTAGAAAAATCATCAACCACAACTAAATAGAACCTGTGCCCCTGATGATCAGGGACACGACTTGGACCCCAAAAATCTATGTGAAATAACTCAAATGGGGAGCGACTGCTCCGACTCTGACGACTGGGGAAGCTAGACCGATGGTGCTTCCCTAACTGACATGCTTCACAACGAAAAGACGAACTCGGAGAGATCTGAGGCAGGAGGTGACGCATTTTCTGTAGCGGCAGGTGACCAAACCGAAGATGCCAGGTATACGGAGATACGGAGCACTGGGAATGCAGTGAGACGCCGGCGTAAGAGTTTCGAACGAGCCGATAGAGGCCATTGTGCTCAGAGCCACAGCCAATCACCCTGCCCGTTAGTATGTCCTGAAAAATAACAGACGATGGGTCAAAAATAGCACGACAGTGCAAATCACGTGTAATCTGACTAATGGATAAGAGGTTCATAGAGAATTCTGGGGAATGTAGAACATTCTGTAAGTGCATAGAGGGTAGTAAAACCGTCTCCCCCTGACCGATGATAGGGGAATGAGTGCCATCAGCAATGAGTACAGAGTGACCAGGCTGAACAACTCTGTAGGACTGCAAAATATCTTTCTCACGGCAGAGATGATGGGTAGCTCCAGAATCGACAATCCATCCTGTGAGATCATGATTATGAAATGAGACTGAAGCACTACCTGAGGCACTGGCTGAAGCAGATGTACTAGCTGACGCCGAGGCCGCAACATCAGAAGCTTCAGCACCCTCTGACGATGACTGTGGCATGATATCACGAAGCCGTGCCACAAGCTCCTCGAACCTGTGATCTGGAGTAGATGCCGGTGGACCCTGAATATGATCAGCGACACGTGCAGAAGGAGGGAAGCCATGCTTGGAATAGCATGTATCCTCCGAATGACCAGTACGACGACAGAATGAGCACGTAGAGCGTATGCGACCTCCGCGGTCACGTCCACCACTTCCTCTGCCACGAAATGAGGGCGAACCACCTCGTCCCCTGGAAACTGCCATTGTCGAGGGAGGTGCAGTCGCAGTATTCGATGGAACAAGTACACGACTGAGCCTCCTGTTTACTTCTTCCATCGGTGGGATGGTGGCATCTGCAAGGATCTGAGAGTGTGTTGCCTCGTACTCAGGGTCAAGGGCAGCAAGTAATACGCCAACCATAGTGGCGTTGCGGAACGTCTTCTGCTGTTCCGGCGTGGCTGTGAGCGGGATGGTGCTATAGAGCTTCTCGAACATTCCACGAAGAGACGTGTACAGGGAATGAAGAGGCCTCCCATTTTGCTTCGTGGTAAAGATATCATGTTGCAACTGTAGCATCTTCGTCTTGTTGCGTACCTGAGAGTACGTTGTGGCCAAAATATCCCACATCGCCTTGGCGGTGTGTTGATGAAGGACATCATTTGCTATCTCCGTTGTGAGCGTACCTGACAACCAGACTTTTGCGTACGCGTCATCGGCCTCCCATGAGGCATATATTCCTGTCTTCTCCGGCGGTTCATCTTCGGTAAGAATATGCTTCTTACCACATGACTTCATGAGACTGAGGAACTGCATAGCCCACAGTTCGTAATTCGTCCCATCCATTTTGACGATAGGTGCCGAACCTTTGAAGGCACCGATGGCGGGCATATCGACCTTTTGATCTGACATACTGCTGGAGAAGAACAACTAGGAATAATAGACCAAGTAACAGGTGTCTACCACGACATATGAGGATTCAAGTGCATATGTAGACGTTATGCACTTGAATCCATCATCTATCCGGAACCGACCGAAGGTGCACCGCCCCGGGGATGAATAGAGGCTGTGGACGCCTGGCGGAAGAGATATGCAGCAACTAGGGATACACGGCGGCTGGGCTGGGCACCGTTTGACGGCTGGGGGGTGCCCGGCGGAGGGCTGGCTGCACCTACGGGCGGCTGGGAGGGGCCCAACAGAGAGCAGGTGGCGCCGGGGAAGGGCTGGCGGCGCCGCAGGAGGGCTAGGAGCCCTGCGGCGGAGGGCTGAAGGCCTGACGGCGGTGGGCTGAGGGCTGGGAGCCCTGCGGCGGAGCCCTGAAGGCCTGGCGGCGGCGGCGGCTGAAAGAGAAGGGGGGAGGGGGGGCGGGTGGAGAGCAAACCCTAGGGTTAGGGTTTTGGCTCTGATACCATGTTAGAGTAATCGAAACTCTGATGTGTTATTCCATAGAGCCCTCGGGTCTCTTATATAAGGAGAAAACCCTTGGGTAAATTACAGAGTCTTACAAAATATAAATAGAAATTACGGAACAATAAAACGTAACATATATAAGTCTCTACAGTCTCATATTCTTACACGCTCTTGCAACAAAGATGCTGACTACCTATATATAACTCTAATTCCTAACAATCTCCCTCCTTGAATTGAGATTCACTAAGATCCTCTCATTCTATGGAATCTGCAAGAATCCATCGTCATCTAAAAGTTTACCTTGCAAGAATGTACCACCTCTAGGTGCCATACCAGGTCTCTAAGTGCTCTCTTCACACATCCTCTCCAGCATGTGTGTGCAGCTTAGTATTGACATATCTCGTCATGTTGCACCACATATATGTGACGAGAACTATCATACAAAATGACTCGTACTCTTCTCATTTTCTTACATGCTCCTGCAACAAAATACTGATTGTGCTTCTGGTAACTTCTTGCAACAGGACTAATTGGCCCTTCATCACCTATCATGACTCTATACTCCAGCATGTAAACTATTTTCATCATTATTTTCCATTGCATCATCTCTTAAAGGAAATTTGGTATCTTTCATGTCAGTAATTGAAGCAATCGTCCCTACCGTCATAAAATATGAGAGCATGGCTATGCTTATGCACAAGGACTCGATTCTATGATTTTTTTATAATAGGTGATAATTAATAGAGGATCATGGAGATGAAGAAGTTGCTAGTTGATCACTTTGTGATCACTGATCTAGGGCCATTTAAGTGTTCCCTTGACCTGGAGATAGTTCGTAGTAAGAGAATACGATTTTCTCATAAAAAGTATACGACCGATAGAGATACTCCCTATCCTAGGGAGATGATCTAATTAGGTAGAGCAAGAGGAGCTCTACCTTCCTTGATCTTCTAAAGTTGGAGAGGCTTATGAAAGGCTCAGCGATGAATGAGAGGCTAAGCCATGAAGCTTTCTTATGAACATGTTGGAGCTCGTCAACAATAAAAGATAATGCTCTGATTTCGATGCAAGGAAATGGTGTTGATGACATGATGAAGATCGCGATACATGGATGTTATAAATGAGCTAGATTTCCACGTTCGATGGATCGAGATGCTCCACATGCTCCCTTAATCATTGGACGAGCTCAAGCTCGGTCATGAACTCGAAGAAGAGGACGCATGCTCCTTTGATCTGCATAATGATGGTTGAACAATCAATGTAAAGTAGCTTCGATACTAGGAGCTTTAATCGAGTTGTTACGTCATCTAGAAACTGAGGAGAACATGCAATGAAGATGAATACACCAAGTTTAAACGACAAATTTGATAATCCGAGGGGGTATATATGCATTCCGTGAGGGCTTTGATGTAGCAACTATTTACAACTATCCAGCAAACTAAAACCAAGACGTAGTTGGATAAGGTCGAAAGTCAATAGAATCAACGCTTGAAGGTGGCTAAACTTTAGTATAATTTGTTGACCTTATTTTGTCCAAGACTTGAGGTCAGACCAAATTTGGTTGACCTAATTTAGAAAACCCATTCAGGTTCATTCCAGGTCGCTCAATTATTGAAGCCATCCACTTGTAGAGGAGAACAATGGAGATTTATAGATCTAAAAGGAAGAACATCCATATGATTTTTATTGATTTGGAGAAGGCGTATGATTATGTCCCATGGGAGATATTATGGGGAGTTTTGGATAAGAGACAAGTACAAGTCCTATACACTAACCTTAAAAGGATATGTATGATCAAGGTTGCAGAAAGCGGTAGTTGGTACTCGGTCGGCGGGGTCACCTACTAAGGATTAGTCGGCAGTCGGGCGACTAGTCGGATTTAGTCGGCCATTAGTCGGTTTTGATTTTTTTATTATTTTAAATATATAATTTATTATTATATAATATATATATATACTCAATCATAAATATGCATAGATTTAGCCATTTTCAATTTTATAAGAGCTAAAAAAAGAAGCAATTCAAGGAAAAAAATACCAAGTTAAGAATAAATGTTTGCTACATAATATTAGGCTATTAGCTAATGTTCACTAACAGATACAACATGTCAAAATAACAATAATTCCTGCAAGCATGAAGCATCAAATTAAAAGTCATTCATCTCCATCAAGGTCATCATCCAAATCAATCTCTTCTTCTTCTTCACTTCATCATCATCTTCATCATCATCATCTATGTCTTCAGGTTGAAATTCCTCCTCTTCTTCATTTATAGGTGCAACATTTGAGCTTGAAGATGAAGCTCCCTTGCCACGTTCACCTCGTTGACTTCTTCTCAGCTCCAAATTCTCTTCTGCACCACTTGCATGCGCTACAGCACCCCAAGTTAATCCGGAACCTGGAAAGACCTCCTCATCTTGAGCTTGTACATTGACCTCTCCAGTCCATTCACGTAAATATGCATGATCACGAGAGGAAAGAGGATCTTTTCCTTTCTCAAGACGACGTTCCATCAGGTTGGAATTGAAACGAACGTACACAAGATCATTTAGCCTCTTTGTTTCCAACCTGCCTCTCTTCTTGGTATGGATCTGTAAGCAACATTACAAAACATTAGGACTAATGACTAATTTACAACTAGTATTTCTATTTGGTGGGTCACTAGAGTCATTACCGAGTCAAACGTACTCCAGTTGCGCTCACATCCAGAGGATGCAGAAGTCAAGCTCAAGATCTTGATGGCCATGTCTTTCAAATGTGGTGCGTCATCTCCATAATTGTACCACCAATTAGCTAATAAAATATATAATGGTTAAGCCAATGAAATCAACGATGATCAAAATGACATTAATGAAAAATAATTCCTGAAATATCTGGATCGAAATTTTCATCATTTCTCATCCTCTGTCTCATGGCTAATGGCTTCCCAAATGCCCCACGACCATGTCTGTAATCAAGAAGCTCCTTTGTGGTGATAGCATCTTGTATATCCAAATCTGGATAAAATCTTTCCATGCAATCCATAAAACCTCTCTTCACCACAATGTCTACATCACCACCACACTCCGTGAAAAAGAAGTATGGGTTCAAAAAGTAAGCCGCTAGATGCAATGGAGTGTCAAGCCTGCCTTTGGTCTTGAAGATAATAGCATCCACAAAAAACTTGTAAGATGACTCCACGCTATTTAAAGATGCAATTATCTCTCTCTTTGCCTCTTCAAGCCCTCCATAAACAAAGCCCATGGATGAGCGGCAATCTGCATCAACCACACGCAATAGACACACCAAAGATGTAAACATTTTGATTGCAAATGCAGTGTGGTTCCAAAAAGTAGCGCTGAAGACAATGGATGTTGCTTGTTCTCCCTTCTTGGTCTTGTACCATTTGCAAGCCCTCCATTCATCTGACGAAAACATCAACCTGAGCTTGTCTTTTTTCTCTAGAATGCTTTCTAGAGTGAGAAAAGTAGTAGCAAACCTCGTTTGCCCTGGTCTAGCAATGTCTCTCTTGTTTGTAAACTTCCGCATCAAGCTCAAAGTTTTAGTGTGAGCATAAATAAAGATTGTGAGCGTCCTCGCCTTTTTAACCGCACTCTTCACTTTTGAATCTCTGCTGATCTCCTCCAAAGCAAGATCAATAGAATGAGCAGCACAGGAAGTCCACCATATCTGAGGATATTTTGTGAGTAGCAATCTCCCTGCTGCTACATTTGTCGAAGCATTATCCGCAACAACTTGAACATTATCCACGCCAACTTCATTTATGCACTCATCCACGAGCTGAAAGATATAGTCGGCGGTGTGTGTCTCATCAGAAGCATCAATAGACTTCAAAAATGAAGTCCCCAAGGAGCAATTGACATAGAAGTTCATGATGCTCCGTCCTCGCATGTCCGTCCATGCATCAGTCATTATAGAGCACCCTGTCTTCTTCCATGTAATTCGATGACATTGCAAGTCATCAGATATTTTCTTGACTGCCTTCTTCAAAAATGGACCACTTATCTCATACCTCGTAGGAGTCTTCAAGCCTGGGCCATACATCCCAATTGCCTCCACCATCTGCTTGAATTGTTTCGTGGTGAATGCATTGAAAGGGATTGCCGATGTATATGCCCAATTGCATATATAGGAGACAACCCTTTCACGATGGTCCTTGGATAAAGCGTCTTTTATGCTCATCTGGCGTGTTCCTTGAACGGCGACATTCTGTTCCAAAGATTCGGAAGATCGATGTTTTTTAGCAGATCCAGCATCTCCAGCAATGCCAATATCAATCTCATCTCTCATCTCAGAAACCTCAATGGCTTTTTGACCCTTCTTTCTAGCAACATCATCCAAGTATGATATCATCATCTTCTTCGTCTCTTCGTCCACTTTAGGACATGCAGCCACATTGCCTTTACGGTGCGCAAGATGTTGCTTGAACCTAAAAACCCCTCCTTTCACCACCTTCTTGCACAACCTGCAAGTAACCGTGTTCGGAACCGCACGGTTTGAAAGGTATCCAAATTACCACGCAGGATCACTTGATCCTGGCGGCACATAGAAGGACGAGTCGCTACCAGAAACGACGTTCATGGGAGGGGTTGCCATCTACATTGTCAGAAACTTACAAGTTAAATAAGAACACACAATTTCAACTTCAATTTCAACTTCACATAAGAACACACAAGTTACGAATATATCAAGTTACAACTTCACATATCCAAAAAATACAAATTTTTTTAAGTAATAATTGTATACTACAAATATCACAATATCAAGTTACAACTTCACATAAGAACACACAATTTTGATTTGCATTTAAATAAGGACAAACAATCACAACTCATACAAGTGCATTAAAAAACAAACTAGCTAGACCACCTACACTTGCATTTAAACCAACATAAATAAACTATTCTTAAGAACCATGAACCATCCAACAAAAAAGAGCATAGTAACCTTAAAAAAATTTAAAATCTAAAAACATATCATTATCAACAATGACAAAAAATGCATAATAATCTACAAATGCAAAGTATAACCTAAAAACAAACTATTATAAAAAATGGTAAAAAAATTATAAAACCCTAACCGAGATGAAATCGGTTGGAGCAAGAGGGATTCCGAGTTGCAGGGAGTCGGCGACCGGATGAAGAAGGAGGCGACACCGGAGCGATCGCCGATCGGAGGATGCTAGCCGCGGCGCGCGACCGACCACGAAGGCGATGAGGGCGACTGGGGAGCTCGGGCGAATGGCTTTGGTGTTTGGAATGGAACGTTGCAACTGGGAATGGCGAATGTCGAAAGGGCTGCGTTTTAGGTTACTGTCTGACAGTAACCTAAAACACGATGGCTTTTCGGATTCGGGTAAATGGATCGATGTTGCAAATATCGGCTGCCTAATCGGCCGACTAGACCGACTAGTCGGCCCGATTACTCGGGCTACCCGACTACAGGCCGATTAGGCCAAATTGGCTCGGTCAGGTAGACGCTTCGACTAATCGGGCCGACTAGTCGGTCTAGTCGGCCGATTTTTGCAAGCTTGTGTATGATGGGGCTTTATCTTGTGTAAGGATTTAGTCTGGGAAGACTGACTATTCTAACATCAGCATTTTTCTGCATCAAGGTTCTACTTTGAGTCCATTCCTCTTTACTTTGATTATGGATGAGTTGACTAGTCACATTCAAGATGAGATACCTTGGTGTATGTTATTCGCTGATGATATTTGTTGATTGATGAGACTAGAGATGGAGTAAATGAAAAGCTTGAGGTTTTGATACATGCATTAGAGACTAAAGGATTTTGTATAAGAAGGGCTAAGACTGAATATATGGAGTGCACATTAGATGGAAGCAGTGGTGAAGGAATCGAGGTGGAGATTGACGACGATAACATTCAGACGAAAGATTCCTTTAGATACTTGGGATCTATTTTACAACATGATGGAAAAATCGATGAAGATGTTACTCATAGAGTAAATGCAAGTTGGATAAAGTTAAGAGAATCCTCTGATGTTCTATAAAAAAATATCAAAGCATTCTCCCACTATAAGTAGGGTCGGCTACATGGATTCTTGCTCAAATCCATGGTGAAAGATTCGACTATGACTAAAGTGGAGAGGAACCTCTGTTGTTCAATGTGATAAGAAAATTCCTTTGAAAATTAGAAGAAAGTTTTACAAAGTCGTGAGACCCGCTATGCTCTATGGATCAGAATGTTGGCTTGTGAACTATAGACATGTACAGATAATGATAGTAGCAGAAATGAAAATGCTTAGGTGGATGTGTGGCCATACACATAAAAAATCAGATTCAGAATGATGTGATTAGAAGAAAAGCTGATGCAGCTTCGATAGAAGATAAGACGAGAGAAAACCGCTTAAGATGGTTTGGTTATTTACAAAGGAGGTCTGCTGGTGCACCAATTAGGAGATGCGAGTTTTAGGATGTTGAGCCGGCTAAGCGAGGGCGAAGAAGACCCAATAAGTGTTGGAATGAGACTATATGAATGGATCTTAGTTTTTTTAGATCTAAGCATGAGAATGACCCAAAATAGATCTGAATGGAGGCAAAGAATCCATGTAATCAATCTTACTTAATATGGGAAAAGGCTTTGTTGGTTGTTGTTATTGTTAAGGTCGGATGTGGAAGATGATTGCAAAACCAATGGATCTTGGATTCAGTGAGAGTTTATGCCACAAAGAACTGCACCTAAGATATAACCTAGTCGATAAGCAAATTAACACTCAATTTTAACCTAATGTAAGAGCTTCAAAATAACTTGATCTTTTGGTCAAGTTTTAGATTGATTTGACTTGTGATTAAACCGATCTATGTACATATTGAAAGCATAACAAAAGCTTTATTGATTGATGTATTAGTTGTATTATTTGAATCATAAATGAAATATATGTGAGACTCTTAAACCATATATCTCGAAATAGAAATTATGTACAGATTATGAACAAATTTAGTAATAACCATAGATTTTGTATGTTTATTTATTTTACTAATGTTTATTGTTTGTTTATTTTTATATATTTTCTAATTATATATTTATATTATTTTAATGGGTAAAATGGGGTTGCCCCCATGGGGGGAGCTAACTTGGCTCCCCCGCGTAATTTCGCCCGTGTTTTTATTTTTTATTTTTTTTGAAAATTTCTTCCTTGGATTTTCATCAATATATTCCTATATCATGTCATTCAAATTTCACGCGAAACAGAGACTCCTACGGCCTCCATCCAGGAGGGTCGTTTTTAGCAATTCTGTTACCGTTAAATCATGATTGTCTGGATGGAGGCAATAGAAGTCTCTGTTTCGCATGAAATTTGAATAGCATAATATAGGGATATAATGATTAATATTTACGGAAGAAATTTTCAAAAATAAAAAATAAAAACACGGACGAAATTGCGCGGGGGAGCCAAGTTAGCTCCCCCCAGGGGCAGCCCCATTTAACCCTATTTTAATTCATAGAAATATATATAATGAATTGATATATGTTAGAAAATAGGAAGCGGAAGCGGAATGATAAATAGAGCAAAAGAACAGAAAGATAAACATGGAACACCATGATTTACGTGGAACCCTACTCCGTGAGGAGCGGGTTGAAACCACGGGAGAAGCCCTTAAAGGGGCGGATATTGCATTCCTTTTTCTCATCTGATACAGGAGGCCTGGGGCTCCTTATATAGCCTCCACAAAGCCTCCAAGTCTCACCACTAGTAGATGTGGGACTAAACTCTTGGATGGGGTATCCATTTACCCTCCTACAACTCAAGTAGTGCATATCTCAAATACTCCAACACTCCCCCTCAAGCTGAAGCATACAATGCTCAGCTTGGACAAACAGAAAGAAACTCAACTCAACGCTACAGGCCACTACGGACAATATCAACCCAACGCGTACAACTATTGTTGTCGAGGACGTTGCTTCTCATGTCGTGCAGGTGAGGAGGACGAACGGGCTGGAGTGTGAGTCTGTTGAATCTCCTCGTCGGAGAGCATGTGCTCTGAACTGCGCATGTTAGAGTCACTGCAACTGGAAATGAGTATCCTCGTCGGAGTACTATGGCCTGCCACAACATGTGGACAACTGCTCCATCTCTGAAAAAGGGCTGAATTGAAAAGGGCCGTGGAAGTGCAATCCTCGTCGAAGTCCACGGTCGCTAGAGAATGGAGTATGAAAGAAGTCTCCTCGTTGGAGAACTGTGTCTCTCCCATCTGGCTCAGAGAATGGTACACTGTTCTGGTGTCCCTATGATACCACATGAAAACCCTTGCCAACATGGCATAGGGAATGGTCCTTTACTCTGGAGTCCCTATGGCTCACATGAAAACTCTGGCCGAAACAACAAGAAAAAGATGGGGACCATAACAAAAGATGGCAAACCTGTGCACATCTGAAAAAGACCGCATACATGTGCGTGTCTGAAAATGAGTCTCTCTCTGGAGAACTCGAAAATGAGTCACTCAAACATGGAGTGCCTCGAACTTGGACTCTGACCAATCTGAATGTCGAGTCTGAATTTGTGCATCATACTGTGGACTAGAAATCTGAACATCGAGTCTGAAATTGCGCATGGAAAATCTTCATCTGAAAACTGCAGAGTTTGAACAACTGGTTGGCCTGAATCTGACATCTGAATATGGATCATGGAACAGACCTGTGACTCTACATAATACCCCCCTTTCTTCCATACTTGTCGGAAAATGAACATCGACTATGTTGGGAGAAGATAATAAAATGGAAAAACAACCTGAAACAAGCCATTCACAAATTTTCAACTTCTCAAACCATGAATAACATTTGGCCGTAATTTTTTTTAACGGCTCTTGCAAATCTCTCTTCTTCTTCTTTTTTGAAATATTTTTTTTTTGCATTTTTTTCAAATATTATGCGTACGACTTTTCTTTGTACGCGCAACCTTTTTCTATTTTTTTAAGCCGTTCAATCTCTTTTTTTCTGAACTTGCAGCCCAAACTGGGCTTGGAAATAATGCATCGTCCCCTTTTTTTACTCAACTTCTCCCCCTTCCTTTTATTCTTCTCTCGACACCTTTTATTATTTTTTTACCCCCCAATTTTTTTACTTGCAGCCATGCCCCCCCCCCAATTTTATAAGTGTGGGCCCCTTTAGAGTTCCCCACGAGGGAGCTCTTCTCTGGAAAGAGAATGCCGCCGCCAGGAGTATGCGATGGAGGGAGCCGCCTACGCGCCACCTGCGCGTGAGAAGTGTCATGGAGAGGCGCGCCGCCTAGGGAGGACATCTTACAGATGCCGCCTGGAAGGGGAAGAAGGATCTAGTCTACACGAACTGTTGTGCGCGAAAGAGAAGAGCGGCGAGGAGCTTTCGCAGGAGGAGATGCACGAGTTCTTCGATGGGGTTGTGTCGCTCCACTGCCTGGAATTAAGAATGCCTGAAGGGGCGACGCAATCGTCACGTGAAACTTGGAGAGCACGCCTGGGATTCATGCCGCAAGGGAGGTCTCCTGGAGGGCGCGCTAGGTTGCAATGCGCGCGAAGGTGTCTTGGGGTCGCGCCTGGGGTTTGCGTGCCGTGGCGCTGATGTGCAGGTTGTTGGATGATTTGCGGCGCCTCCGCATGGGGCCTGGGAGAAGGTAGCCTGCGAAGGATGCTGCCTTGGAGAGGTATCGCCTGAAGGACTGGAAGATAGGGGGGCCACCGCTAATGGAGGTTCTGGACCCACGATGGATGTCGCCTGCGCGCTTCAGAATTGCGCTGCACGCCTGGGCCGCTAAGGACGCATGCGTTGTGTGCGCGAGAACAAGAATATATTTCTTGCCCTTGAATAAGATGGAGCTTAGGGCTTGAACAGACTATGAACATGATCTCTATAAAACTGATCTTTAAGCACGAACAATAATCGAATCTCGAATATAAAAATAAGCCTTCAAATACAAATCCTCGAGAATCGAACCCACTCTGATACCATGTTAGAAAATAGGAAGCGGAATGATAAACATAGCAAAAGAACAGAAAGATAAACATGGAACACCATGATTTTACGTGGAACCCTACTCCGTGAGGAGCGGGATGAAACCACGGGAGAAGCCCTCAAAGGGGCGGATATTGCATTCCTTTTTTCTCATCTGATACAGGAGGCCTGGGGCTCCTTATATAGCCTCCACAGAGCCTCCAAGTCCCACCACTGGTAGATGTGGGACTAAACTCTTGGATGGGGTAAATGGATCCTGACAACTCAGCGCATATCTCAAATACTCCAACAATATATTTCATCAAAATGAATTGGTATTTTGTACAAGACATATATAGTGTTATACTCAAAATATACTTCATAAATTATTAGTGTTTTTATCTATATTAATAGATTTATATTAGAGTATTTCTTATATTAGTTTAATATTGAGTACAAAGCCTCCTCCCACTATAAGTAGGGTCGGCTACATGGATTCTTGCTCAAATACATGTTGAAAGATTCGACTATTTTTATGTTGGCCTTAGTTTAATATTAAGTAAATTACAAAAAAGTATCCCATTGACATGCACCTTCTCAATAAAGGTAAGTGTTCTGAGACGTTTCCTCGAACATCGCTTTTCTTTATCTTTTAGTATGTTGTGTTTGTTAACCGATGAGAGAAAATACCTCCTAGCTTTAAAAAAAGTGAAGAGGAATATTTGACCACTTTATTCTTCGATGGTTTTCTACCCTTGCTCTTTCTCTATGGGAGGACTTTGAGCTCATGCCTTTAATCGCACTACAAGCATTTCCTTCCCTATGACCCCTATTATATATTTGGTCATGAGCAAGGGGAGCTTTGCCTTCCCAAGATAGATAACTAGACCCAGATGGCAGGTTCTTCCTCTATCCGCTTTCAAGAATAGAAGAAACTATAGTGGTGCCAGTTTTCAATCTAGAATAGGTATGTGCATTCCCTTATCTACCCCTCCAATCTTGCATAGTCTACTTCAAATGTAGGTCAAGGGGCGGCCATGATCAGAGAGGGACCCAGTGTGCACATTAGGTACCATCCATGAAGGTAGAGTGAACAACTTCTAGGGTTTAAGCCGTCTATGTCTCATCCTCCCCTCATCACATCCTAGTTTTGATCGTCATGCACTCACATCCTTCTACGCCTATCCAATGTTCTCACATCTGATTTCAGGCTTATAACATAAACTTTCGAGAGTTATGAGTCTTATAACATACACTAACATCGGTAAAAAATGACGATGAATGACTAAATTACCCCTCCATCCCTTCAACTTATTCACATCACCCAGAAGCAGAACCCTTCTTCCACTAGCATGTTCCAATGTAGATCCTCAATTTACACCATTCTCGCAATCACCCTCATTATCGCCATCACATTTATCATCATTATCGTGATCCGCAACACCTTTAGCAAGCTCCATTATACACCATACAACTTTGGATACATGTCAGCATCCTCGCTGAAGCTGTTGACTTTGATGCCATCATGAAAATACCTCAACCCTTGCAATCAGCTTCAGCAAGCCCTACAACACCGCAATCGAAGGAGTGTGTGTGCCACCGATCAACTAGAACCACTTATCACACCAACAATCGCATAGTGTGATCCCCGACCCTAGATGTCGAGGACGGTGAGGAGGCAAAGTGCAACAAAGATGGTGCAAGGAGGAAGGCAATAACGCATCGTTTAGGGATTGAATAATGAATTTGTTGGTGAAGAGATAAATAGTCAAGAGGAAGCAATAAACGAATAGATACACGCCCTGATAATTGGTTATTGGGATTGATGTCCTGAGGGCAACCAAACTGTTAACCCTTTTGAGAGGAGGAAAGATAACTCATTGTAGTCATCATCAAGCTCCTTTTGCTTTTCTTGTTCATTATGGGATTGCGGTGGTGGAGAGCTTGGTTTAAAGAGGTTGAAGGAGCGTGGTAGGTGGGGAGAGGCAGAGGGTGGTACAATGACGATGTATCCTTTATTTATATTTATGGGATCACACATGAATATGATGAAGAAAATGGAGTTGTAGTTGACATAGAAATCGATGAGTCGACATCGTTAAATTGCTATGGGAATCATATATTGGTGGTAGTGAATTCAATAACAAAGCCTTTCCCACGTTAAGTAGGGTCGGCTACATGGATTCTTTGCCTCCATTCAGATCTATCTGGGTCATCTTGGGCTTAGATCCAAAAAATTAAGATCCCTTCGGATAGTCTCATTCCAACACTTCTTGGATCTTCTTCGTCCTCTCTTAGCTGGCTCAACATCCCAAAACTCACATCTCCTAATGGGTGCATCAGCCAACCTCATTTGCAAATGGCAAAACCATCTTAAGCAGGTTTCTCTCATCTTATCCTCTATCGGAGCTACACTAACTTTCCTTCTGATCATATCATTATGAATCCGATCTTTATGTGTATGATTGCATATCCAACTAAGCATTTTCCATTTCTGATACTGTCATTCTTTGCACACATCTATAGTTTATAGGCCAACATTCTAATCCATAGAACGTGGCAGGTCTCATGGCTGCTTCATAAAACTTTCCTTTGATTTTCAAAGGAATTTTCTTATCACATGCAACAAGACAAGCTCCTCTCCACTTTAGTCAACCTGCATTAATTTTATGAGTAACATCTCCATCGATTCCCCCATCGTGTTGCAAAATAGATCTCAAGTATCTAAAGGAATCTTTCTTCTGATTGTTATCGCCACCAATCTTCACATCGATTCTTTTACCACTACTTCCATCAAATGTACACTCCATAAATTCAATATTAACCCTACTTATACGAAATCCATTAGTCTCTATTGCATGTCTCCAAACCTCAAGTTTTTCACTTACACCATCTCTAGTCTCATCAGTCAACACTATCATCAACGAATAACATGCATCAAGGTATCTCATCCTGAATGTGACTAGTCAACTCATCTATAATCAAAGTAAAGAGGAATGGACTTATAGCAGAACCTTGATGCAGACTAATGCTGATGTCAAAATAGTCATCCTTTCCGAACTGAATCCTTACACAAGATGAAGCCCCATCATATATATCCTTTATAAGGTTAATGTATAGGATATGTATGTGTCTCTTCTCCAAAATTCTCCACAATATTTTCTGTGAGACAAAATTATAAGCCTTCTCCAAATCAATAAAAATCATATGGAGGTTCTTCTTTTTAGATCTATAAATCTCCATTTCTCTCATCAACAAGTGGATGGATTCAATAGTTAAGCGACTTGGCATATGCCTAATTAGATTTCTTTTACTTTGGAGACTTGTCTCAACCTTGTTTCGATCATATGTCCCAAGGTTTCCAGTTTACAAAAGCATGGCATGAATCCGAATAGGTGGTAGTGAATAAAAAGAGATAAAGTTGTATCCCAAGGTTCTTTTTGAAATGAATTGAAGGTACTTTCAGAATAAATTCACACATGGCGTCCTTCCCCTACAGATCTTCAACGACAAGCTTATAAAAGCATGTATTTAAGACAAACAAATTTGGTTTCCCTATTTGTTACATTTTAAAGATGAGAATCTTAATTGAGAATCGATGCATATATGAAGATTTTTTGTAATTTATCCTCAAGTATTTAATGTATTGTTGGATTTGTCACTTGGTTTGGTCTAATTACATGTGTATTGTGCTTAGCTCTTCGTAGATATAATGATTAACATGATGAGTTGGACGCTCATCATGATACTGATTACGTAGAATGACTTGGCACACCAGAAACTACCATTTGTTTTAGTACATACCTAGGTGATAACATAGCCATAATGAGAAGAAAAAAATAAGTAGTTGTCTCCTACTTAAGTATAAGAAACCAATACAAAGCAATGAAACAAGCATTATAGAGGCAAAGAATCAATACAGTTCTTATAGATCTTGATAAATCTTCTAGTAGAGTGATGGAGCTGAGCTCCGATAACATAGTTGCTATCAAATAGCAAACAACCCTATGTTTCACACTTGCACAAAGAATGTGAAGGTCGATTGTCACATTACCATAAACCTCATCCGAAGAGGTTGTCTCTGAAGGATATCGTTAGATCCTTAAGCGCATCACAGAAGCGTGAGGGTCATATCGAATACGACGAGGAGCGACTAGTCGCACTAGTTGCTCGAAGCAGCGGAATTTAAAAAAAATTTACGCGACGAAACCACATGATCCAAGAACACTTCTCGGATCGTTTCGTCTAAACCACAAATAAGTAATAGGATTACCCCTTGAAGTGTGGTTGCGATCGAGTCTCTAAACGAAGAGACCTCCTGTCTCAAGTCCGATCCGACGGAGGAGACGCTTGTGAGCGAAGGGATGAACCGCATGCTTCTCGCAATCCATGTTGATGATCCAAGCGGTGGATCTCCTGATCTCGACACACGAGATCCGACGTCTTCTTCACGAGCAAGGCACGCCTAAGTAGACGGAGTTCCACGAACAAGACATCGGGCAGCATAACGACGACGCTGCGGCGATAAAGACTCTCTCTAGCGCATCTATGGTGGACGGCCATGAGAGGGAGAGAGAGGGCTGTCGAGTAGAGAGAAAGAGAGAGAGAGAGAGAGTTTGCTCCAGTATTGCATGTAAATAGAGAGCATGGTATGCCTCTCTATTTATAGGGTTTTGAGATACATGGATCTCAATCCATGGGACATATAAAATCAATGGATGAGATTGATTTATGTCAATCCAATGGTCAAGATTGTTGTTGGTAAAAACCAACTTTAAATTAAAATATAATTGACAAAATCAAATATAAATCAATCCAATAAATAAGGAGAGAATATGCATGGAGATCAAATCTCCCATGCATCATCAAGGTGGACGACCACCCATTCCAAATAGGACATGGGTGCCGCCCACCACATTTCATGTGGGGGCAATCTCATGGAAATCCATGAGATTGCATGCTTCCTTGATTTTCTCCATTATTTATTTCCAACAACTTTTGTTGGTTATTTATTCATCAAAAATAATTCACAATTATATTTGAGAATATTGCAATCTTGCCATGGAAAAATTGTCAATCATATTCACAACCCAAAACAACATATAATTTGCATTGTCAATTAATTACACAATATGTATCCAATACACATAATAATTAATCAACAAATATAAATTATAACTAGCTCTTTCTAATACATTATAAATCACATTTATAATATATTATGAATAATTGGATATTGCTATCCACATTATTCTCATCCATAATAATTAAATCATATTTAATCATCTTGGATCTCTTTTTCTCATGTGTTCAAATAATATGAATCACATTCACATTATTCTCATCTTTGATAATTAAATCGTATTCAATTATCTTAGATAACTCTCTTTATAATATGAATCAAATTCATATTAAATCACAATTACTTATCTATTTTTCTCAATGCTCGGATACATATTATCAACAATGAAATTATCATGAACCCATTCAAGGATAATGTGCTTTCTCCGCGAATACTTGGAGATAAGGACAGGGCGATTGTATTGTTCCACGTATAGTGATATGGATATTGAGATCATATCTCAAATCCAGATCGTGGGCCTCCCATAGATGCTTGATTAAATCAAGACCGCAAATCTAATCTTCTCATTGCATCTGAATCACATTCAGATCAATGTCCAACATTTGGACTAAGATCAGATTACTTCTCTACTGAGAGGAGTCACTAAAATCCAGACCCGTTTCATCATTCCCTAGGAATGGAAGCATCATGATTATACAATCGTTTATGATCACATCACCCTCAGGTATTCCCAATACCTGTACATCCTGCATACTGGAAGACTCAGAATAAACCCGAAGTATTAGATCAACTTTACACTGTCTACTTCAGAGTTTTATCAGTAAGTTTCTCATTCGATCACTGGGAGTCGGTATCGATCATATACTTTCCAAAAGCATATATCATACCTAGGTCTTGATCATATACTTTCCAAAAGTATATATCAAACCTACAAATTCAGTCAAGCTTCCAAAGCGAGATGACCATGCGCATGGAATTTGATTCTTCCCAATATCTCGTGAGTGAGCTCATGTCTTCCGGTTCAGTAACTGAACTTGTATGATCCCTTTGAGAGATCGTATTACTCATATGCCCTTATATGCACACCAGCGCGCCGGTGTATAGACCTTGATTAGGTCATCAACCTATTGGTCTGCCAAATGTACATACTCAGACATATAGTAACACATCTGTCTCCGGTCAGAGGATGTGTGCCTATATCATGACAGCATACGATATAGGACTTTGGTTATCTCGATCTCGTTAAGTCAATTCTTTGACCTAACTCATCTGACACCTCCGAATCTCTATTCCTATGCAGAGGACCTGCATCAAGAGGTCGGTCAAGTATCAACCTAACTGAGATAGGATTGTCATCTCCTACTCAAGCTGGAGATCATATCTTAACAATCATTTGACGGTGCTTGATGAGTCCTCAATCTAACTCATTAGATATTCATCTAAGCACCAGCCTCTATGATTCAATAATTGAATCAACAGCTGTATGATCATTAAGATGGCCATGGTACATAACCATAATTGTACTAAGGGACCTATTATGCAAATTATGTACTCTTTATTTCAGATTAAGGAGTGAATTGCAATAACATTTATTGCATAAAGTTTTGGTCTCTCTTTTGCATATTAGATGGCATACATATTCACCAAGGCACTCCTAAGACCTCTATTTGAGCATTGATTTGACAAGTTGAACATGAAGGATATATATGCTCCAACTTGAGAGAGCATTAAAATGAGTCCCACTCCTTCACGGATACATGTGTACTTCACTTTTGTTTTTGTTAAGCTTAACCCTAGCCTCTTTATATGAGAAGGCTTAAGGCTCACTATATTATATACCTAGTATTGCATTTCACAATTGAACATCCTCGTTGTAGCCACTTAAAACATGTCAAAGCATGCTCTAGGTGATTATTTCAACCTATAAATAGCCTTCTTAACGAGCAAAATCTATCGAACCCATACCCAATGGACTTGTGCAAATAAGCATCTTCTATCAATACTCCATTTTGAAATGCATTCTTCACATTAAATTGACACCCTCTTCAATCTCTAAGAGAGATTAATGGAAGAATGGTACTTAACTTGGAACCAGCATCAATGGATGTAGAAATAGGTTTGCACTCAAACTTATAAATCTCCTTCAAATAATCGACAAACATTTTAACAAATGACCAGACCTTTAGAGCTAGTCATCTTAATTCCAAGAAAACAGTCTAAGTTCATAAAAGTCCCAAGTCAAACTAAAATGGCAACATTTGTCTTCAGTTGGTAAATTTCAACATCATCGCATGTCACGATCCTCTCATTTATATAAATCAGAAGATTAATTAGCTTGATGTCTCTCTTTTTTCATGAATAAAGTATGGTCTCTATTTTCTTCATAATACCCTATCATCCCTGTAACTACTCTAATCATGCCAACCTATGCTCTTTGGTGATTGTTACAACCCACAAAGAGCCTTACTTAACTAGCAACATTTCCCACCCATCTCATACCCAAAAGGCATGTGCACATAAAACTCTTCACTCGGGTCTTTGTTTAAAAATGATCTCTTCACATCACGTTGATGCAATCTCTAGTCTCTAAGAATGATTAAGAGAATCAATTGCAATGCCTTCATCTTTGCTACAAGAAGGATCTTTTTTCCCTTACGCCTCGTGTTTTCAGTTCAATAGCTTTTGTTCATCAAATGTCTCCTGGTCTTGACAAGCTCTCTCCCAGAGCTGTCAAATGTGTGTTTGTAGGGTATTCTAAGACCAAGAGGGATATCGTTGCTTTGATCATGTTCGACGAAGGTACTATGTCAGTGCTGATGTCACCTTTTTAGTCGATTATGTATTTCTCTCCCACAGGTGACAGGCTTACTCCATCAGAGGATGGAGAGGTCTATATGCCTCTTTCTCCGATCCCCATACCATCTCCACCTCCTACACCGGCAACACCGCTGCCACCACCACCACCACCTACGCCACCACCTTCACCGCCTCCTCCATTGTCTCCTATTTTCTTTCCGCAGGTTTACCAGCGACGGTCCCATGCTCATACGCCTCCTCTATCATCCACTACGCCCGAGGTATTTACTAAACATTTGAGCTCTTCTAATGGCACTGGTGATTTGCATGTACAGACTGAGGTAGAGGATGTTGTGGATACTATGTCTTCTACAAATGATGCAGATCTGGACATACCTATTGCTCTATAAAGGCAGAAGCGAGCTTGCACTATTCATCCTCTGGCTTCACATGTTTCTTTGGATCGTCTTTCCACGGATTTTCAGAGGTTTGTTGTGGGATTGTCTTATGTAGAGATACCATGAACCTATCAAGAGTCGTTACAGAGTGGCCATTGGTGTCTAGCTATGGAGGAGGAAATGGCGGCCTTACGATCTTGTGGTACATTGACCGTTGTACAGGCTCCGCCAAGAGCGTCTGTGGTTGGCAGCAAGTGGGTGTTTACTGTAAAACACCGAGCAGATGGCACTGTGGAAAGATATAAGGCTAGATTGGTTGCTCGAGGGTTTACCCAAACCTACGGGGTGGACTACCATGACACATTTTTTCTTGTTGCACGTCACTCTACACTACGCATTCTTGTTGTTGTTGTTGTGGTGCGTGACTGGCCACTTTTCCAATTAGATGTAAAGAATGCGTTCTTGTATGGTGACCTGCAAGAGGAAGTTTACATGCAGCAGCCACCAGGGTTTGTTGCTGAGGGGGAGTCCAGTATGGTGTGCCGTCTTCATAAGGCCATATATGGCCTTATGCAGAGTCCGAGGGCTTGGTTTCAGAAGCTCTCAGAGTTGATTGAGCAGAAGGGGTTTCTTCGATCCACTGCATATCATTCTCTTTTTGTTAAGAGAACTCAGAGAGGTATTGTTGTTGTTCTAGTTTATGTTGATGACATCAATGTTACTGGTAGTGATGAACAGGGCATTCAGGCAGCTAAAGATTTCCTTGGACAACAGTTTATGACCAACGACCTTGGTACACTACGTTACTTCCTTGGCTTGGAGTTTGCACGGAATCAACAGGATATGGTCATGACGTAAAGGAAGTATGTCACTGATCTTTTATCTGAGATAGGTATGACAGGATGCAGACCTGTTACTACACCAATGGATTCTAATGCTAGGTTCCATGATGATGACTCTGACAAGAGACGTTACAGAGAGCTAGTAGGAAAGTTGTTATATGTTACTATTACCAGGCCTGATATATCATTTGCTGTGAGTAGAGTCAACCAGTTTATGGAGCAGTCCAGACAGGTTCACATGGATGCAGTGTGCATGATTTTGAGATCTCTGAAATCTTCTCCAGGAGCAGGCCTTCTTTTCAGAAGGGATACATCCCTCACAGTTACCGGATGTGCAGATGCGGATTATGCTAGGTGTCCCAAGGATAAGAAGTCCACCTCAGGCTTTACTGTGTTTACTGGTAGCTCACTGGTCTCATGGCGAAGTAAGAAACAGACATTTGTTGTTCGATCTAGGCTGAGTCAGAATATAGGGCTATGGCCCAAGGGAGTACAGAAATGATGTGGGTTAAATCTATTCTAACTGACGTAACTGATGAGGTTCCTTTTCCTATGCACCTCAAATGTGATAATCAAGCAACACCGTCCATTGCTAATAATCCAGTCTTCCATGAGAGAACAAAACACATTGAGGTAAATTGTCACTATACTCGTGACTTGATCCAGAAGGGATTGATCTCTACTACTCATGTTGCTTCAGGAGATCAGATTGCAGGCATGTTCACCAAAGCTCTAGCGAGGGGCCCTTTTCATCGTTGTTGTTCCAAGCTGAGCATGATAGACATATATGCTCCAGCTTAAGGGGGAGTGTTAAGATACTTATGTCGTGTGGGCTTTATTTATATTTGTTTATTTTCCATGTTTATCACATGTAATTTTCCCATAGAGCTTTTCTCCTATATAAGAGAGCTCTAGGGCTTCGTGAAAATTCAATTCCGATTTTTCCTTTCACAATCACCATAAAGGAAAGCATTCATCACATCAAGCTGGTAAAGGGGTCAATCTCGTGTCATAGCAATAGAAAGCAAGGAAGGAAATATCGGTATCGATATCGGTTCGATACAATGTCGATACCGATATATCGCCGATATATCGGCGATATATCGACGCATATCGCCGAAACCCGATATCCACCAAGGCAATTTCTCCTGTCAATATCCGATATCGTCCATATCGGCGATATATCGGTGACCTGTCGATACCGATATATCGCCGATATATCGCGATATGGCGATCCATGATAGAAAGTAGAATACGTAGAGTAGAATGTCTGGCAATTAGAGAGAAAGTTCCTGATAGTCCACCTCATATGTCTGGGTGAACCCACGTCACGTGCCACAAGTCTTGTCTTATAGTGATCCACACTGCCATCTGCATGGTATTTCACAGTGAACACCCATTTGCATCCCACAACGGATGTGTCAACTGGAGCAGAAACAAGACTCCACGTACTACGTGACTATAGTGTAGCCATCTCGTCCTTCATGGCCAACCTCCATTGATTGTCCTGAAGAACCTTTCGATATGTCTGTGGTATATCCACGGATGATAATGCCAAGGTAAACCTCCTGAAGTTCTATGACAGTCTGCTTAAGGAAACCTGGGCAGCAAGAGGATAAGTAGCACATGTATGTTTCGGCTTTTCACATCAAGATCATCTGCCAAGTCTCGAGCCTGTAAGTTCCCTTCTGAAGAGGGCACGTGCTCATCTTGTACGGAATTCTTTTGCACATACAACTCAGTAATGCCATCAGTAGAAATAATGTGCTCATTACATACCTGGGATGCGTTGGATGATAGGCAAGATCTGTGAGCAAGGGGAAACGAGCGAGACCTACAAGTAAAAACACGTGGCAAAAACTGAGTCACAGTAGGAGGTGGAACCACGGGAGCGGGTGTAGGGCAGGAGTAGGTATAAGTGATGGTGGTGGTGGTGGCTGAGGAGGCGGTGTTAGAGCAGGAGTAGAGGGAGGTGGAGGAACGTTAGTAGGAGGTAGATGCATGTAGATCTCATCGTCAGAGCCAGATGGGGTTAGTATGTCGCATGTAGGATAAAAATACATAACAGACTCAAAGAAACTAATGTTATCCCTGATAAGGTATTTCCGCCTTAACGGATCAAAGCAATGGTACCCCTTCTGGATACGCAAGTAGCCGACAAACACACATTTGACAGCTCAAGGAGAGAGCTTGTCACGTCCAGGAGAGACATCATGAAAAAAAGCAACAGACCCAGACACACGAGGAGTAAGGGAGAATAGATCCTTCTCGGGAAACGCGATCGAGAAAGGAATCTTCTCTCCCAACATAGACGAGGGCATGCGATTCACCAGATAACAAGCAGTAAGGATAGCATCGCCCCAGTAAGCGTGAGGAGCATGACTCTGTATCAACAAGGTTCTGGTTACATCAAGTAGGTGACGATGTTTACGCTCGGCAACACCATTCTGCTAGGAAGTATAAGCACATGAGGTCTGGTGAACAATGCCAAGAGATCTAAGAAATTCAGAAAACTGTAAGGTACATAATTCTTAAGGCATTATCAGAATGAAGATATTTGACATTGGTAGAAAAATATTCTTTATCTCATTAATAAAATATTTGATCACATATCCAACCTCAGACTTATTCTTCAATAAAAAGACCCGGGAAGTCTAGAAAAATCAACTGCAACTAGATTAAAACGGTATCTCTGGTGATCAGGAACACGACTCGAACCCCAAATATCTAAATGAAGGAGCTCAAATAACTAAGAAGTGCCCCGACTCTAACGGGATGGAAAGGAGGAACAATGATGCTTCCCAAGCTGACATGCCTCACATTGAAAGTAGGATCTTATAGAAATCTGAGGTAAAACATGACACAGCTTCTGCAGAGGAAGGAGGCCAAAACGAAGGTGCCACAAATATAGAGAGACTGGTCCAGTAGGTATACTAGAAATGCTAGCATAAGGAAGTTGAACCAGTATGTAGAGCGCCCGCTTCTCAAGACCACATCCAATCACTCTGCCCGTAAGTATGTCCTGAAACACAAGAGACGAATGACAAAAAATGGACGACAATGCAGATCCTTAGTATTCTGATTAATGAAAGTAAATTTATCTGAAAGTCAGGAGCACATAAAACATTCTGAAGGCGCATGGACGGCGTCAGATGCACCTCACCCTATCTTGTAACAGGTAAGTGGTCGCCATTAGCAATGACAACCCATTTGCCAGGTGGTATGGTCCTGTAGGACTTCAGTTGCGCTCTCTCTCCACATAAATGGTGGGAAGCATCAGAGTCCATACTCTACTCTGCCATATATGCACTAGTATTACAAGTAAAATCATAGGCAATACCTAAGGAGCTCGAAGAGGCTCTTGTTGCGGCTAAGGTATCTGTAATGGTGGTGCCAGCAGTAGGAGTCATGATCTCTCGAATACGAGAGACAATATCATTCAGGAGAGAATGGGCCTGGGAAGCTGGAGTCTTTGAAGGCGCAATTTATTCTGCAATGCAACCAGAAGCAAGATATCCATGCTTTTGGTAGTATGTATCCTCTGCATGTCTAGGCCGATGACAGTAAGTGCAAGGGCCACGCTGGTGTCCACCACCTCTGCCATGAGGGGTGCAACCTCTGGACTAGATCATCCCTCTTCGGCCAGGAGAAGCGGCCATCGCTAAAGAGGGTGGAGAAGTGGTTGTAGAAGGCACGATAATCCAATTGAGACAGCTATAGGCCTCCTCTATGGGAGGTATGGTAGCTCTAGCAAGAAGTTGAGTACGCACAGCATCATACTCTGTGTCAAGTCCAGCCATGAATACTCCAACCATCGTGGAATTCATATACATCTTCTGTTACTCAATAGATGTCGTAATAGGCATGTAGCTATGAAGCTTATCGGACATGCCACGGAGTGAAGAGTAGTACACATGCAGAGTACGACCATTCTGCTTGGCATTGTAGATATCAAACTGTAGCTGAAGAATCTTGGCCTCGTTCTTCGTTTGAACATAAGCGGATGTCAAAGTGTCCCACATCGCCTTGGCGGTGGGCTGATTCAGGATATCATTGGTTATCTCTGTGGTGAGGGTCCCACAAATCCAAACACGCACATACACATAATCTTGCTTCCAAGAAGCATTGGCCCCAGTCTTTTCTGTTGGCTCAAGATCTGTCAGGAGGTGCTCCTTGTTGTTGCATTGCATGAGGGTGAGAAACCGCATGGACCACAACTCATAGTTGGTCTCGTCCACGGTCCATCTTAGTGATGGGTGTTGGGCCCTTAAAGGCACCGATAGAGAAAATATTACTCTTGTTCTCTGGCATGATGGTAAAATGACCGAATAACGGAACTCAACTAGGGAGTAGACCGATATGAACAAGTCTACACGATCATACAGAGGATTGGTTGTACGTGTAGACTCATACAACCATCCTTGTCAATCTTCGTTACCCGCTAGGGTCAGAAAACGTGATTTATAGGTCTGAAATCACATTTTTCGATCAAAATCAGACCGATTCAAACTGCAGCTCGAATCGCAGAGTCGAACGGAGAAGCACGGAGGTGCGAGGAGGAGCAAGGTTGCGCACGGAAGGGGCCGACGGTGGCATGGGACCCGTTGACCACCACCCAAAATGCTTAAGCCCAAATTGTGAAGTAGTAATCCCATCTTTTATAACCTACTCTTACACTTTGTGAGTACTAGATGTGGGATTATGTTTGAGGTGCTTTAATCTTCCACCGTCATCAAGGACATAGTCTAGTTAGGAATGGGCCTCGTATATGTGTGTTGTTTGTCCTGTTTGCTTGTTCGTTCATTTGATAAGAACTTGATTTCCTTTATTCACAACAAAGAAATCCAAGGCAGAAGGATATGTTGTTGTTCATCCATTATAGCAGGAAGGAATCATGGTTATTTCTCCATTTACATTTTTACAATCATTTGACAACTCAATGCAAGATTTTCATGCTTGTATCAGGCATATCTGCAAGCAAACTCATCGATTATCCTCCTTAAAACTACCCTGAGCTATTCCCAACCAAACAAGCACCCAAGAAAACCTTTTTTCTTCTTCAATGTCAAGTTAAACTTCCATTTTAATAGAGACGGCATTGCGAAGAAACCAAAAGAATCTCTACTAACTAGTGGATGTTCTAGAGTCTATATGTACAGTAGTTAACTTTTTGCAAAGATGAAATCCTTTCAAATATGAGCATACAGTCCTCTGTATGTCAGGAAACTAATAAGTACATACAAGTATAGGCATTTCATAGAAGGTTACACCCTGGAAGTCATGACCAACCTTAATTTTCTACCACTTAAATATTGGTTTTCTCCTTGTTGAACGAGCTTGGCTGAACAAGTTGGTAGCTATACTAGAAAGATATACCTATAATATTCAAACACCATCTTGCCCAGTGTTCAGGAAATCGGATGCATGATATATGTGGCCGCATATGCCCATGCGGCCTGAAGTCCGCACCGATTTCCTGAATCAATCAATTATGTGCTCCATCGCATATGCAATCTGCATATGCCTGCATATGTCCTGATTATGCATCTGATTTCTTTGGTGTTGCTCACATGTTGCTCCACCTCCTATGTAGATCAACATCTTATTGGTTCTTCTCTTGGTCTCCTAATCACTATTGACTAATCGATGTCACCTCTTGTGCTCGATAATCCCATAACGTATATCATTCACGTTTTATACGTATCTAAAGTAATGTTTCAGTTACAATCCTGTAACTTCTTGAATATATGCATTGAAATGAAAATCATAAACAAATGTTGAAATTATAGTTACTGGAAGTGTATTGAAATTTATATTTTAAGCAGAAATGGAAATTATTGCTGTTGATATGCATACAATCACATATCTAATATTATAATCAATAGTTGTCAGATGTATATTTTGAATACATGCACTAAAGTAAAAAAATCGTTTTTATGTACTTCAATAGTTACTAGATATGTGTTTCTTGTACTATGATAATTGCTAGATACACAGCAATAGTTCTTGGATATGTATTAAAGTAGAGAAATAGATTTTATATATTATGCATCAACTGTAGCATTTTTGTGGATATTTATTTATTTATTAAAAGTTAGGAAACCGCATAGAACTTCATATAGCATGCATATGCCCCCCCCCAACTACTTAATCACTATTCGGTGACCTATCTGAATGCACAAGCATGCAGCATTCCTAAACCTTGATCTTGCCTTAATGATTGTTTCCTCATTTAAGCTCTTATTATCTGCTTTTGTTGTTGCACAAAACACGGTGTTGCTGTTGTCATTCTTAACCAGTATCAACCAGATTGTCAAATCTTGAATTCACCAATGATTGCCTTGGAAAAAAAACGATTGCCACGAGATTTTTCATTTTAAAGCCACATATGGGACTATCAGTCTAGTATTGAAAGAATGTATTTACTTATAAGACCAACGGTTGTGTGCCTACCACCCAAATGATCAAGGTTCAAATCTCCTGCGGGGGTTGCGTTAGGTAACTGACAATCAACGTGAAAAATAGTCGGATCTTTCAACATGGATTTGCGCAAGAATTCAAGTAGAAGACCCTACTTAAAAGTGGGAAAAAGCTTCGCTATTTTTGTACCCTTCAATGATCCGGTGGTAGTGCAGTGTGCCTACCACCCAAAAGACTAGGGTTCAAGTCCCTCCTTGTGGGGGTTGCGTTAAGTAGCCGATAGGCAATGTAAAAACTAAGTCAGATCTTTCAATTTGAGCAAGAATCCATGTAGCCAACCCTACTTGAAGTGGGAGAAGGCTTCGCCATTTTTATAAGAACAAAAGCAGACTACCTCTACTTGTTCATGCAACCTTCTCTGCACTTCCATTTGTGCCCTTAATGCTTCTTTCACCTCAGGTCCCCTGCACAATTATTAAGCAGACAATTTCTTACAATTTGAAAAACTGCGCTCCACAAGAAAACTTCTAAATCAAATGATATTTCCTATTACTCGTTCACATCGGCATGCAGTCTTGTTGGCATTGAACTTCTGCAGCTTGAAGCTGCACAAAGATGAAATTCATCATCAGAGGTTGTTATAATGCGGTGTCATTATGTGAAAAAAAGGTCCATAATAATATTTTATGATACAGTAAAATATAACAGAACTGATTCCAGAAAGACGTTTTTTGTAAAGCTCAACCAGTCTCATGAAAAATAAGAATCAGGTTATGATGACAAATACATGTCAGATTACATTGAACAATCTATGCATCATAATAAAATAAATTACAATCTTTCCTGGAGTTCCTCGGCAAGGTAACAGTGTCTGCACTATGAGTATCAGGCAAGTCTACGTTGCATGGTTTTTACATGTATCTAATCGTGTAATTCTTTTTTCGCTTTTCTTTTGATTGGATTATGTTGGGAAACGCGAATAAGTTGTTTATTCCATAGCCCTAGGCTCTCTTATATAGGAGAGTAGCCTATGGGTAAATTACATAAAGAGGATAACAAGAAAATAAAATAGCGAAAAGACACAATAACTAAATATGCGTTAACACTCCCCCTCAAGATGGAGCATAGATGTCAATCATGCTCAGCTTGGAAGCACACTTCTGAAATGGGCCACGTAACAATGCCTTGGTGAATATATCTGCAGTCTGGTTCTCTGAAGTAACATGGGATGTGATAATGAATCCTTTCTGAATCATATCACGTATGAAGTGGCAATCCACCTCAATATGCTTGGTCCGTTCATGGAATGCAGGATTGTTTGCAATGAACAAAGCAGCCTGATTATCACACTCCAAGTTCATAGGAAGTGGTATATCTAAGCATAAATCTGTCAGCACCGCTTTCACCCACATCATCTCTGTAGTAGCCTGGGCCATAGCCCTATATTCGGATTCAGCACTGGATCTAGCTACCACAGTTTGCTTCTTGCTCCTCCATGAAACTAGGGCATCTCCAACATAGACAGCATACCCTGAGGTGGACTTCCTATCCTTAGGACATCCTGCATAATCTGCATCTGCGCATGCTGAGACAGAAATCCCCTTTCCTTTCTTGAATAGCAGACCTTTACCTGGAGAAGATTTGAGATATCTAAGTATCATGTGTATTGCATCCATATGCACCTGACGTGGTTGCTCCATGAACTGGCTCACACGGCTCACTGCAAATAATATATCTGGCCTAGTGATCGTGACATATAACAATTTGCCTACCAGCTCTCTGTATCTTCTCCTGTCAACCTCCTCTGTGTCATCATCATACAGCTTCATGCTAGGGTCCATTGGTGTTGTGGCAGGTCGACACCCTAGCATACCTGTCTCACTCAGTAGATCTGTGACATACTTCCTCTGTGACATGACTAATCCATACGGATTTCTGGCAAACTCCAGCCCCAGAAAATATCTAAGGACTCCCAAGTCCTTGGTTACAAACTCGGTCCCCAGCCTTTCCTTTGCCTGCTTAATGCCCTGGTCATCATCACCTGTAATCAAGATATCGTCAACATAAACCATGATTACAACAATACCTCTTGCCGTCTTCTGTACAAACAAGGAATGATCAGCATTGGAGCGTTTATATCCTTGTTTCTCAAAAAGGTCTGACAGCTTCTGGAACCATGCTCTGGGGCTCTGCTTAAGGCCATAGATAGCCTTATGTAATCTGCAAACCTTGGAACACTCCCCCTCAACAGCAAAACCTGGTGGCTGTTGCATGTAGACTTCCTCCTGCAGGTCCCCATACAGAAAGGCATTCTTCACATCCAGTTGATAGAGTGGCCAGTCCCTAGTAACTGCAACTGATAAGAGGATCCGCAGAGTGGAATGACGAGCCACCGGGGAGAACGTGTCAAGGTAATCTACTCCATATGTCTGGGTGAATCCCCTTGCAACCAGGCGTGCCTTGTACCTGTCAATGGAGCCATCCGCATTATGTTTCACTGTAAATACCCACTTGCAACTTACTGGGTTGACATCCGGTGGTATAGTAACCAAGCTCCATGTTCCTCTAGACTGAAGTGCCGCCATCTCTTCCTCCATGGCTAGCCGCCATCGAGAATCCTGCAAAGCCTCATGGTGGTTCCGTGGAATATCTGTAGCTGAAAGTGCCAATGCAAATGTCCTGAATGGTCCAGATAGCCTCTCAAACGAAACTGCTGCTGATACTGGATACTTGGCACAGCTTCTCTTCGGCTTGCGTAGAGCGATTGGAACATCCAGATCCTCTGTGGTATCACCATGCTCCTGTAATGCATCCTGCTGAGAAATGTCGTCAGATCCATCAACATTAATATTTTCATTACATACCATAGGCGAGCTAGTTGACTGGTCAGGACCATGAGCTTGATTCGGCCGCCGGGTGTAATGGAATGGTAACGGGGAAATTATTGGTGGCGGTGGTGGTGGTGGTGGTGGTAATGGTGGTGACGGCTGTGATGTTGGTGGTGACGGCTGTGATGTTGGTGGTGCCATGAATACGGTATCAGGAGATAATGGTGGTGGCTGCATGTTCCCGGATTCTGAAAAATACATAATGGATTCAAAGAATGTAACATCCGCACTGATCATATACCGCCGACGCACAGGGTCAAAACACTTGTACCCCTTTTGGGTTCTGGGGTACCCCACAAAGACGCACTTGACAGCCCTAGGAGAGAGCTTGTCAGAACCGGGTGACAACTGATGGACAAATGCGACAGACCCAAAGACGCGAGGGGTAAGAGTGAACAGCTCCTTGTCAGGATATATAATTGAGAAAGGAACCTGTTCATTCAAGACAGACGAGGGCATACGATTTATAAGATAACATGCAGTAAGGACTGCATCACCCCAGTAGGTATACGGGACATGACTCTGAATGAGAAGAGACCTTGTAACGTCAAGAAGATGACGGTGTTTTCTTTCTGCAACCCCATTTTGTTGAGACGTATGAGCACAGGATGTTTGGTGAACAATCCCTTTTGAGGAGTAGTATTTGGCTAGATTGTTGGTGCACAACTCTAAGGCATTGTCAGATCTCATAATTTTGACCGTTGTGGAAAAGACATTCTGAATCTCATTTAGAAAGTGAATAATAATATCTCCAGCTTCAGACTTATTTTTCATTAGAAATACCCAAGATGCTCTAGAAAAATCATCGACAAATACAATATAAAACCTGTGCCCCTGATGATCGGGAACACGACTCGGACCCCAGACGTCGACATGAAACAACTCAAACTTGGAGTTACTACTCCGACCTTGACTACTGGGAAAAGACGACCTGTGATGTTTTCCCAACTGACATGCCTCACACTGGACAGTTGTGTGAGACAGACTATAGGGTAGGACAAGACGCAACTTCTGAAGCGGTAAATGACCGAAGCGCAGATGCCACAGGAGAGGAGATACTTGTTCTGCGGAAGAGGCTGTGATTCCGGCAAACGGGGTCTGGTTCAGACGATAAAGGCCTCCTTGCTCATAGCCATGACCAATCACGTTGCCCGTACGGATGTCCTGAAAAATCAATGAAGATGAATCAAAAATAGCTCGACAATGGAGATCCTTCGTAATCTGACTAATCGACAACAGATTCATGGAAAAATGCGGTGCATGTAAAACATTCTTGAGCTGCATCGAGGATGTCAATCTAATCTCCCCCTGACCCGTGATAGGGGAATGAGTGCCATTGGCAATCACTACTGTCCGTCCTGGAGGGATCTGAGTATATCCTGTAAGAAGACTCTGGTCGCCACATAGGTGATGTGTAGCGCCCGAGTCCATGATCCACGGCAATGTAACTGATCTACTACTGTGAAGAGCAAGTGTACTACCTGAAGTACTCGTAGAAGCAGAAGCAGAAACAGCAGTATCAGTATGATTCTCTGTCGACGGTGCTGGGCCAGAAGGTGGTATAATGCCCCTGAGACGGGCAACCAGATCATCAAATCGTTGATCCAACGTGGATGCAGACGGGGGCTCTATCTGCTCAGCAGCTCGTGCAGATGCAGGAAATCCATGCTTGGAGTAGCATGTGTCTTCAGTATGGCCGACTCTGTGACAATATGAGCATGTTGGCCTAGTGCGACCACCCCTTCCACGGGGAATACGTCCACGGCCCTGGTATTGAGAACCACGGCCTCTGTTGGCTGCCATGGCTGAGGGATTCTGACTAGTGGCTGCTGAAGGTACAGTAATCCTGCTCAATCTGTGAAAGGCTTCCTCCATGGGAGGAATAGTCGAGTCCGCCAAAATCTGTGAACGTGCTGCCTCATACTCTGGATCGAGTGCTGCGAGAAACACACCCACCATTGTTGCATTCCTGTATGTCTTTTGCTGTTCTGGTGTGGCTGTAAGAGGCATGAAGCTATGGAGCTTCTCAAACATTCCTCTCAAAGATGTATAGAGAGAATGTAATGGGCGGCCATTTTGCTTAATTGTGAATATATCATGTTGAAGTTGCAGGATCTTCGTCTCATTCCTCGCTTGAGAATATGTTGCTGCTAGGATATCCCACATGTCTTTGGCTGTGGCCTGATGAAGAATGTCATTGGCGATTTCAATAGCCAATGTGCCAGATAACCACACCTTTGCATATGCATCGTCAGCCTCCCATGAGGCATGGACTCCAGTCTTCTCTGCAGGCTCGGGCTCTGTGAGAATATGCTTCTTGCCCGTGGACTTCATCATACTCATGAACTGCATTGCCCACAGTTCATAATTCGTGCCATCCATCTTGACAATGGGCGCTGGACCACGGAATGCACCCATGGATGGAATATCTGCCTTGTTTTCTGACATACTGGATACTGAAGACTGGAGCGACCTGCAACCGATAATATTTGTCTACAATGACATAGACGGGATGAGTTGCATGTGTAGACCTCAAGCAACTATCCCCATGGACCTACGCGCGCTACGATCCGCACACGTACCGGTTTCTATTGTAGAAACCCTAGAGAACGCTTGTAGAAAACCACGAAACACTATGCGCACAGCACAGCACAGTTGCACTGCAAGATGCACGCTTGCCGCACAGGATGGTGCACCGCACAGGACAGGAGGCGCACCGCACTATGCGCACAGGATGCGCGCTATGCAGCGCAACAATCACCGAGTAGCGCAAGGAGAGGCGCTAGGCGATCGGCAGGCGAGGCTCTGGGCGGTGAAGAGGCGGCAGGCGAGGCGCTAGGCGATCGGCTCTGGGTGATCGAGAAGCACCAGGCGATCGTGAGGCGCCAGGCGATCGCGAGGCAGGCGATCGTGGGTTCAGCGAGAAGCCACGGCGCTCAGCGAAAAAAACCGACCCCACGGCGAGAAGCCCTAGGCGCTGGAGCAGCGATCGGGGCTGGGGCTGGGGCCTATGAGCGATCGCCGAGAGAAGAGAGAGAGAGGAGAGGCCGGCGGGTGGGGCGGGGTAGGGTTAGGGTTTCGAGAACTCCGGTCTAGGACCGTCGCTCTGATACCATGTTGGGAAACGCGAATAAGTTGTTTATTCCATAGCCCTAGGCTCTCTTATATAGGAGAGTAGCCTATGGGTAAATTACATAAAGAGGATAACAAGAAAATAAAATAGCGAAAAGACACAATAACTAAATATGCGTTAACAGATTATAATATGGATCTTTTTTTTATTCTCAAAAAAATTGTCTTAGTTGTAGTTGCAAAACATTACAATATGTGTCTTTTATAAGGATATCTACAGAGATTAGATGTACATCACATTCAGAATGATGAATGATGACTATCGGCCGACATGCATATGGGTTTTATCACTTGTGTCCTTCTTAACTTATGTAATATCAGTTATGCCCATCCCCTTTTTTGTAATATCAGTTAGGCCCCTATCTTCTTACAAAATTCACAGTTCTGCCCTTTTGTAATATCAATTATGCCCCTAATTTACCTTAATGAAAGAGTACAACTGTGAATTTTATAGGAAGTCAGGGTCACAGCAGGTCCAAATCCGGAGGAGAAGAAACTAGAGCTTTTGAGAATCCTTCATTCCTTCGAATTCCAGAGTCCAAATCAAACACCTTGAAGACTCGGATAGGCGAAGTTTGAAAAGGTTAGTCGCAAGGCAATGCAAGCGCTTTCAGCCATGAGGCAGGCGCCTCAGGCAGTTCTGGTAAGATGTACGCCTCGGAGGACCAAGGTGGTCCCGGTGTTTTTTATTTTTTTCTTCCACCTCAAAAATTTAACCACCTTACCATTACCTTTTCCTTTAGTGTTTCTCACCCAAAAAAAGCTAGTTGTGCCTCCATAGGCAAAATCTTTGTGCAAATTCCCAATCAAACTAACAAATGAAGATCCTTTGTAAAAAAATAAATTTGAATATCAAATTCTTAGCTTCATGTAGGTATCAAATATGATATACAATATGATATTATAAGAGATAACTATTGAAAATAAACTTTGAATTTTAAGGATTCCACTCAACCATAAAATTGACCACACATTTTTTAAAGAATTTGAGAAAAGCATTGGACATTTTTCACATGAGATACTTAAATGTCATATAAGAGGGTCGCCAATTATAATTTACAACCCATTATTCATATTTGACATTAGAGAATTATACTGAAAATCATTTGATTATTTTATTGTATGGGAATTGTATTATAATAGTTTTTTAATATTATATCATATTGTTTGGTTAAATTACAAAATTTCTTGGAAGAAAATGAAGCTTACACCTCGAGGCTACGCCTTGCCTTGATTCCACAATAATCGCCTTGTTCTGCTTTTTGTTTTTTCAACCTTTATTCGTGTGCTCCTACATGAGAAAATTAAGGAAATAGACAAAAGTGCAACCACGATTCAATCGGAAATGGTAAGAATTGGAAAGATTCTTGAACAATTCATATCTAAGATTTCAAGTTCTAGAGTCATTCTAATCTACTAAGATCTTAAATCGTTCAAAGGTTCGTTCTAGTCCGATTTCAAGCAAGGTTCAAGGGGAGTTAAAGCGTATGGGAAGACTAGATGTTTAAGTAACTTAATCACTCAACTCCCTCCTTACTTTTGGGTTTTTGAGTCAAGTTGAATTGATTTTCAAGTGCCAGTGTCTTTAGTTATGAAGGCATTCATGTGATTGATTGTGGGACTTTTTTCAAACAATTCGTGTATAAATGAATTCTTTTAAAAAAATTGAATGGAGGATTTAAATGTCAATGTGATTTCTACATTCGATGTGGGTTTCGTAGAGGTTGCATTTAATGAGTAAGAAATGAATTTAATTTTATTTTTTGAAAGTTAGGTTCTCTTTAAAAATCAACCTTCCATCCGAAAAATACCAGTTCAGTTTACTATATAACATGTACTCCAAAAAGTGTACCGTTGCACATGATTAACTATCGATATACCTGAAGATGTATCGATGCTCCAGAAATAAATACCTATATACCAATTATGTACCATTGCACTTATAAAACGCATACCGAAGCACAAAAGAATAAATGTTGATATACTTTCTATATTGGTTACCACCAACAATCAAAAGTACACCATATAACATAGAGCTAAATATATAGAAATTTTTAGAATTCTAAAAAACTAAATATGCAATTACATTATGCTTTTACTAAATGTAATATAATAACTTGTGTAGTCATAAATAGATCCAAAGGTTGTAGATGCCTCAGCTCTTATATGACAAGGATGATTAGAGCTTAAAATTTGGGAACTTGTACGAGTTGAAGTCTACAAGATAAAATGTGGAATTAAAGAACAGGTGAAAACTTTGATTTACTAAGAACCCTACTCGCAAAGGGGCGGGGTGAAATCACGTAAGAAATCCACTAAGGGCTATGTTTTTCTCTCTCAATGAGTACATGGGTTGTGGAGCTCTATATATAGCTCCAATAACATAAGAAAGTATCATCACTTATCCATGTGGGACTAAACAACTTCACATAATTAGCCTAATGACAATTTTCTCAATACTCCCCCTCAAGATGGAATATGGAACGATCAGCTTAGGGCCTTAGGCAATACAAACCTTAACACGCATAAGATGTCTACATATATCAAATACAACCCTCAAACTCTCAACTACATCTTCTTGCACTTGGGTTCTCGAGAATCTGCAACTATTTTTATTTGTCCCTTGAATGCTACGGATACGAATGACTATTAAGGAGTCTCTACAATGGAAAACTCTGTAAGTGTTGCCTTCGTATGTAGATATGAATAATAGGTTTTGTTAGAGAATATTATGTGTGGCTATTTGTTAAGAGAATATTCTATAGAGAATATCCTATAGAATATTCTCCCTTGAGCTCCTATATAAAGAGCCTCACATCCCCTGTACTCATTGAGAAATTCTAATAGAATATCCGCCCCTTTGAGGGCTTCTCCCGTGGTTTCATCCCGCTCCTTAGGGAGTAGGGTTCCACGTAAATCTTTGTTCTCCATGTTTATATTTTCTTTATTTATCGATTCCGCTTCAGCTTCTCTGATTTCAACAGGTTTCATTATGAAACCACTACAATAGGTCTCTCTCAAATGAGAGCCTCGAAGTGGGCTTCTCTGACACTGCTAGAAGAATGGGATCTCTTCTCTGGAGTCAATATGGATCTCTATGTACCAGATATCATTGGCCTTTATCATATGTGCTTCACATTAAGAGTCTATGCTCAAACACATGAGTATGAGGGTTTTTTCAACAAAAGATTTCATATATGTGCCTCATATAAAAACATGCTTACACGAAACATAAAGGTGTTCTCTAACATATCCCTATCTCCCATGATCATGTAGGGGATACAAATTACATCAAAACTTCTCCCCCATTTTTCCTCAATTAACCATTGCATTTTTTACAATATCTTTTTTGCCATCAGTATTACCTTTCCTTTATCCCATCCTTTCCTTTATCCCATCCTTTAAAAAAATTGTGGGCACTGCTTTGACCCCCCCTTTATTACATATGATAGCCCTTTTGCCAAAAATAAATAATAGATGATAAAAAATGGACCCACTAATAGTAAGGAAAAAGAAATCCCACTTGGGCTTCTGTTCTCAATGTTCAAGGCATCGACTTTTCATCTTCTCTTGGGCTCCCTCATAAGAACCCATGATTTTGCCATCACCAAAGGGGTGTTGTCGCTGCCATCATCAAGCTAGCATCGCCTCGACAGTGCGAGTATTCCATCTCCATTGTCATTGCAACATATAGTGTTCCATGCTTGGTAACCCATCACCACTATCATTGGGGTGGTATTGTTCCTCCAACCTTCTTCATCGCCTAGGGGGTCACTACTCATCTTCATAATTGAGCCAGCGCATACCTCGATGATGTTATCATTGGATGCTTTTGCTTCTTCTTCAATGTGTTACACCATCACACCTTGCTCAAGCGACCTCATGGCATCGATATGCATAATGCCCCCACCAATGCTCCTCTTCTTCAATCTAAGGGTTTTGAAGAGTAACCATCCCCTTTTATAATGCATGTTCTTCAAGGCTGGAGTATGGGTAACATCACCACTTCGAGTAACCTTGCTTCATATATGATGTCATCGCTAAGGTTGCCAACTGCTCCATTGTTGTTGATAGCAAGTCATTCTTCGAAAAACAATAAAACCACATTGATAACTCCAAGATCATGGACAAAAATAATAACCATAATAAAAGGGGAACAATGGGATAACGGGATTGTCAAAAGAAATTTGTATGGTAGGTCAAATCTACGTGTTACATTTTCCCTAAAACAAATATTACATATAATAAATTACTTGCAAAACACATGGTACTTGAATATATTAATTTTGGATTGGTTGACCTCAAGTTATTACGTTATATGTAAAGGTTGTGGGGAGGGTAGCATTTGTGTTAGGATAACATATATCATATGTCACTGATAAAAAATAATAGCAGATAAGCTTATAGATCTAGGCAATTAGATTCTTGAGGGATGACATTAAATAATTTGAGGACCCACTATTAGATGTGTATGGTTAAAGGTCTTCTCGATAATATCACAACTAACGTAGTGTGATCCCCAGCCCTTCCCGGTTGGTAAAGTACTCTCAATTGCATTTTAGATCGCTTTGGTGAGCAATCATTTCTATGTCCTTGTGCACCTCCTACTTTTCCGCTTCGGCGTGCGCCTTGGCTTCATTTACATCTGTATGGTAGGAAGTGCTTGGAAGCCTAGTGGAGAGGAGTTTTCAAATAGATGTGATCTTTGCATAGCCAGTCCACCTCAAAATCAGACACATTTTTTGTTTTTCAGTTTTCTTCTTTCTAACACGGCATCAAGAAAGGGAATTATTTTGGGGTTAGATAAATAATAAATAGACTATTTGCATTCAAATTGAAATCATTTTTGTATACATAAAGAATCAATAGAAGTTCCCTCATTTACAACATTCTCCAATTAAATATAAAAGTCAATCAATGTGTTTTCTATAGCTTGTGTCGTGGACTTAGTAGGATCAACATCTTTGCATTCATCTTCAGAATACAACTTTGATTGGAACGCAACTCTTCGTTTATCGTATTTTTGGGATTTTTTGTGTTGATGATTTTCTTGGTCTTCTTGGGTATGACTCCGTCCTTAAGACTCCTTTGTCTTTGATTCACTTTTGTTCTAGCTCGTTCTCTGCAGTCACCTCCTCAAATGGGTCTTCTATTCCTTTGTTTATTCTATTTTTATTTACTCATATAAATTCTAATCTACATTAGTATTTCATGTTGTATCATCTTCTCACCTTCAACGGACTTTGGAGTTATGAAAATTCCAAGATTGGGGATTACATTGAGCATCACTTATGGTATGCACATCATCTTAATCAAACCTTCAATATTACATTGATAATTCATGTTTTATTGTTTTTACTTTAGTTTTAGTTACCTCTTTAAAGGAAGTCCGAAGGATGTTCTTGTGATTGTTCAGGATCTACAATTTCCAGTGGACTTTATTGTCCTAAACATGAGTTGCCCTAGATAGTTACATCATAACATATCATCCTCGGGATGCCTTTCCTTTAGACATAAAAGTCTTTCTTTGACTATAAATCAAGGAAGGCATGCTTTCATATGTGTAGAGACTTATTTATGTTGCGTACTGTTTCACAATTTCTATTTATATATTGTACGTCACTGTAATTTACCCAAGGGCTCTCTCCCTATATAAGAGACCCGAGGGCTCTATGGAATAATCATCTGAGTATTCTTTTACCCTAACATGGTATCAGAGCCCTAACCCTAACCTAGGGTTCTCTCCATCGCCGCCCCCCCCCACCCCCGCCGCCGCCGACCTCTCGAGCCCCTCCGCCGGCTCCCTCCGTCGGGCCCCAGCCCCTCCGTCCCTCCACCGGGCCCCAGCCCCTCCGCCGGACCCCAGCCCCTCCGCCGCCGGCCCTTCTTCGCCCCTTCCCCGGCCTCCAGCCGCCGCCGGGGAGCCCTTTCTCTCCGCCCAGCACCCCCAGCCGCTGCTGGGACCTCTCCCAGCCACCGTCTCGAGTTGGTAGAGGCTTCCAAAGCCTCTACTCGCCACCTGGGTACCGCTTCTTCACTCGGCCTCGGATAGATGTTGGATTCAAGTGCATAACGTCTACATATGCACTTGAATCCTAAAAGGTCTTGGTAGACAACATTTTCTTGGTCTATCAGTAGTTGTTCTTCTCCGGCATTATGTCAGAACAAAAGCTCGATATGCCCACCATAGGTGCTTTCAAAGGTTCGGCACCAATCGTCAAAATGGACGGGACAAACTACGAACTGTGGGCAATGCAGTTCCTCAGTCTCATGAAGTCGTGTGGTAAGAAGCATATTCTTACCGAGAATGAACCGCCGGAGAAGACAGGGATCTATGCCTCATGGGAGGTTGATGATGCGTACGCTAAGGTGTGGCTCTCAGGTACGCTCACGACGGAGATAGCGAATGATGTCCTTCACCAGCCCACCGCTAAGGCGATGTGGGACATTTTGGCCATGACGTACTCTCAGGTATGCAACGAGACGAAGATGCTCCAGTTGCAGCACGAGATATTTACCACGAAGCAGAATGGGAGGCCTCTTCATTCCCCGTACACGTCGCTTCGTGGCATGTTCGAGAGGCTCTATAGCACCATTCCGCTTACAGCCACGCCGGAACAGCAGAAGACGTTCCGCAACGCCACTATGGTTGGCGTCTTACTCGCTGCTCTAGACCCGGAGTACGAGGCAGCACGCTCTCAGATCCTAGCAGATGCCACCATCCCGCCGATGGAAGAGGTATACAGGAGGCTCAGTCGTGTACATGTTCCGTCCAATACAGCGACTGCATCTCCGTCAGCAATGGCAGTTTCCAGGGGACGTGGTGGTTCGTCCTCGTTTCGTGGCAGAGGAAGTGGTGGACGTGGCCGAGGAGGTCGCATACGCTCTACGTGCTCATTCTGTCGTTGCACTGGTCATTCAGAGGATACATGCTATTCCAAGCATGGCTTTCCTCCTTCTGCACGAGTAGCTGATCATGTTCAGGGTCCACCAGCATCTACTCCAGATCACAGGTTCGAAGAGTTGGTGGCACGACTTCGTGATATCATGCCACAATCATCATCAGAGGGTGCTGAAGTTTCTGATATTGCGGCTTCGGCGTCAGCTAGTACATCTGCCTCAGTCAGTGCCTCAGGTAGTTCTTCAGTCTCATTTCATAGTCATGACCTCACAGGATGGATTGTCGACTCTGGAGCTACCCATCATCTATGTCGTGAGAAAGATATTCTGCAGTCCTACAGAGCTGTTCAGCCTGGTCGCTCTGTGCTCATTGCTGATGGCACTCATTCCCCTATCATCGGTCAGGGGGAGACGGTTGTGCTACCCTCTATGCACTTACAGAATGTGCTACATGCTCCTGAATTTTCTATGAACCTCTTATCTATTAGCCAGATTACACGTGATTTGCACTGTCGTGCTATTTTTGATCCATCGTCTGTTATTTTTCAGGACATGCTAACGGGCAGGGTGATTGGTTGTGGTTCTGAGCACAATGGCCTCTATCGTCTCGTTCGTAACTCTTACGTTGGCGTCTCCTTGCATTCCCAGGGCTCCATTTCTCCGTACACCTGGCATCTTCGGTTCGGTCATCTGCCGCTACAGAAGATGCGTCACCTCCTGCCTCAGATCTCTCCGAGTTCCTCTTTTCGTTGTGAAGCTTGTCAGTTAGGGAAGCACCATCGGTCTAGCTTCCCCAGTCGTCAGAGTCGGAGCAGTAGCTCCCCGTTCGAATTATTCCATATAGATATTTGGGGTCCAAGTCGTGTCCCGGATCATCAGGGGCACAGGTTCTATTTAGTTGTGGTTGATGATTTCTCTAGAGTGTCTTGGACTTTTCTTCTTAAGAATAAATCTGAAGCAGGAAATGTTCTTCAAAATCTTATTAATGAAGTTCAGAATGTTTTTTCATCTACTGTTAAGTATGTGCGTACTGATAATGCATTGGAGTTCTGCACTCGCTCTCTTGCTAGCTTCCTTTCTTCTAAAGGCATTGTTCACCAAACCACATGTGCTTACACCTCTCAACAAAATGGGGTTGCAGAACGAAAACATCAACATTTTCTTGATATTGCCCGCACATTACTTATTCAGAGTTGTGCACCATTATCCTTTTGGGGGATGCTATACTTACAGCATGTTATCTGGTCAATCGAATGCCTACAACTGTTCTTGGGGAAAAGTCCCCAATCTCTGTTCTTTTTCCCGACAGAGACTTGTTTACACTGACACCTCGGGTTTTTGGCACTGTTGCGTTTGTCCACCGCTTATCTCCGGGACTTGATAAGCTATCTCCTAGGGCTATTAAGTGCGTTTTTGTGGGTTACTCCAGGACACAGAAAGGATACCGCTGCTATGACCCTGTTCATGACAAGTACTATGTGAGTGTAGATGTTACATTTTTCGAACCTGTCATGTACTTCTCCTCTGCAGGTGACAGATTGGTCTCCTCCACATCACCAGATTCCAATGTCTATGTTCCACCACCTCCAAGCCTGGGCCCATTCTCTACTCCACCGACACCACCATCATCACCACCGCCACCACCCCCGCCACCACCCCCAGTTACTAAGTTCTATACGAGGCGAACAGGCCCTGCTCAAGCTACATGTCAACCATCCAACACGCCTCAGGTATGTTCTGATGTTAACACTGATGATGGGTTAAATATTGCACCTGTACAGGAGCCTTTACCACAGGAGGAGGATCAACCGGTCCACACAGTTCTGGATGATTTGGACCGGCCTATTGCTCATAGGAAGCAGCGAAGACAGTGTGCCTCATATCCCCTGGCCTCTCATGTCTCCTTTCATCGTCTCACTGGGGATTTCCAGAAGTTTGCCGCTGCCGTATCGTCAGTAGAGATCCCACGGACATATCGGGATGCCATGAAGACTGAATGCTGGCGTCTAGCCATGGAAGAGGAGATGCGTGCCTTGCAATCTAGAGGGACTTGGTCTCTTGTCCCTATTCCTCCAGGTGCCTCTGTGGTGAGTTGCAAGTGGGTATTTACGGTAAAATATCATGCAGATGGTCGTCTAGACAGATACAAGGCCAGGCTCGTAGCACGAGGATTTACCCAGACATATGGGGTAGATTATTTGGATACTTTTTCACCGGTGGCGAGACACTCTACACTTCGCATCCTCCTATCTGTTGCTGTGGTACGTAACTGGACAATTTTCCAGCTTGATGTTAAGAATGATTTCTTGTATGGTGAGCTACAGGAGGAAGTCTACATGCAGCAGCCACCCGGGTTTGCTGCTGAGGGGGAGACTCAGAAGGTGTGCAGACTTCATAAGGCTATCTATGGCCTTAAACAGAGTCCTCGAGCATGGTTCCAGAAGCTTTCCCAGCTTATTGAACGACAGGGGTTCAGAAGGTCAAATGCGGACCACTCACTGTTCGTCCGGAAGACCCCTAGAGGTACCATTGTTGTTATGGTATATGTTGATGACATATTGGTTACTGGAGATGATGCACAGGGGATTGAGATAACCAAGTCCATGTTGGGAAGCCAGTTCATTACAAAGGATCTAGGCACAATACGATATTTTCTGGGGATAGAGTTTGCAAGAAATGCACAAGGAATGGTGATGACTCAAAGAAAATATGTCACCGATTTGCTAGTTGAAACAGGAATGACTGGATGCAGACCTTCAAGTACACCTATGGACCCGAGCATGAAGCTGTACGATGATTATACCAAGGAGGTGGACAAGAGAAGGTACAGAGAAATGGTGGGTAAGCTCTTATACATCACTATAACTCGACCGGATATTGCCTTTGCAATAAACCGGGTGAGTCAATTCATGGAGCAGCCGAGGCAAGTTCATATGGATGCCTTGTACATGATATTGAGATATCTGAAGTCTTCCCCAGGCACAGGGTTGCTATTCAAGAAAGATACAGATCTGTCTATTTCAGCTTGTGCAGATGCAGATTATGCAGGATGTCCAAGGGATCGTAAGTCTACTTCTGGATTTGCTATCTTCATAGGAAGCTCTTTAGTCTCTTGGAAAAGCAAGAAGCAGACTGTTGTGGCGAGATCCAGTGCCGAATCCGAGTATAGAGCCATGGCACAGGCAAGCACAGAAATGATGTGGGTTAAAGCAGTCTTAGAAGATCTGAATGTCGATGTCCCCTTGCCTATGAACCTTCAATGTGATAATCAGGCAGCATTATTTATTGCCAACAATCCAGCCTTCCATGAGAGAACAAAACACATCGAGGTGGATTATCATTATACTAGGGACATGATTCAGAAGGGCTTCATTTCCACGTCTCATGTCAGTTCAGAGGACCAGACTGCGGACATATTCACTAAGCCATTGCTCAGAGGACCTTTCCAGAGATGTTCTTCCAAGCTGAGCATGATAGATATCTATGCTCCATCTTGAGGGGGAATGTAGAGACTTATTTATGTTGCGTACTGTTTCACAATTTCTATTTATATATTGTATGTCACTGTAATTTACCCAAGGGCTCTCTCCCTATATAAGAGACCCGAGGGCTCTATGGAATAATCATCTGAGTATTCTTTTACCCTAACAATATGCAAGGCAAAGGCGTACAAATGGAAGTGAGCAAGGGATGCTGCCAATAGACCCCCATCGGATGTGAGGTCGAGTTCCTCAATTATGCTGACGACTGTAACGTCATGGACAGAGTTCGACTGGGATGATACATTAAGGTTCAACATAGAGACACAATCCATGTTCTCATCTAGAGAGGATTTACACAGTGCAGTTGTCAGTTCTTCTAAGAAAGCATAATCATTTATAAAGGATATTTTTCAAGATAACATAGCCTATCATAGTTGTTTGGTTCACGCTATTCTTAGTTTGAGCAGGTAACTGAGTTGCATGACGTGATCACCTTTTTTGGATATTTTCTATGATCTAACTCATAAACATAATGCAAAGATGATACTGGCATTCTCAATGTCACTCTTTACCAACAACACTATCCTCGAGTAGTCAGAACCAACAAAAAATGGAAGCCTTCTCCAACTATAAGTAGGGTCGGCTACATGGATTCTTGCTCAAATCCATTTTGAAAGATCCGACTAAACGATGGTTATCGACTACCTAGTGCAACCCCACAAGGTGAGATTTGAACCCTGGTCTTTTGGTTGGTAGGCACACTGCACTACCACCAGACCATTTAAGGGTGTCAGTCATAACCAACAGCATTAGATTTTTCAGGACTTAGGCTCATGACACCACTTCTCAAATTTTAAGTACACTTTCATTATTAGTGGGCTTCAGTCGTTTCTGGTCATCGATTCGCAATTGGTCATTGGGACGAAATCTCCGTTCATACGGATTATGGACAAGAATCATAAAGTGATATATTGGAGCATGTCGGGTCTCCATGGGATTAGTCTCGTCTCGCATTCACACCATATTTATTCGGAGGACGATTGTAAGCCAGCCTGAGAGTTTCAACAAAGGCTAAACCCTTATCTATGGGAATTCATCAAGCAGAAAGTCAAGAAATGGTATAACAGTGATTTTATCTATCCATCTCCAACTATGTGTGGGTGAGTGCATAAGTTCACTCTATGTAGTATCAAAGAAGCCGGGCCAAAACGAGAATGGAGCTAAGAACATCGACTCTTATATACATCAGTTCACTTCTTTTCAGACTTGATCCGATTTAAGCGAGTAGTCTATTATGTAGTACTCGTCAAGACCTTTCCAACGGTACTAAGAACATCGAAATCTGATATCGAACGAAGGAGATGTGGTCGTTTTACGATCATGGGTTTGTAAACGGATTCGAACTCGAACCAGATCCAAATCTGGATCCGGTTAAAGGAACCCAAGTATAAAAGAGGCTTGGGCGCGGGTCTGATGCCCCAGACCTCATTTTCTCAACTTAGTTCGCCGGAGCTCCGCCCCAGAGCCGCCAGACCGCCGCTAGACCGCCGCCAGAGTCGCCGGAGTGGGCCCGATTTCAAAGCCGAGAACGCCACCGCGTAGAGCATGCTGCGGGGAGCTTGCGAGGTACGAATCTCCCCTCCTTGTTGTCGTTTTCAGCTTTTTATTCCCTATCGGTCCGATTTCGATTTCGACTTCGTGTCAGATTGCGTTAGGGCTGTGCGGGATTATGCATGTGGAGTGTCAAAATGTAACATCCGGATCCGAATGAACTGAAGCTCCTGTCAAGAAAAGGATGTTGCAAGCAAGTTTGGATCTCCAAAGTGGAGATATTCAAAGGTACATATCTCTCTCCTCTTTGTTCTCATTAAAGTCAATGTTGAAGTTTCTAATTCAGTTTTTTTTTATGTTGCTATCCATCAGGTATTTTATCTATTGTTGTATGTTAGATAAAGCCACAAAATCCTTCCAAACTTAAAGGATCAAAGGTACAATCTTTTCCCCTCTCTTGCTGCTTTCCATGCATGGTCTTTACACATTTTGATAGTAATAGGTTGCTTGAGTGTTGTATATTCTAGATATGCTATAACTGGGTTACCATATATTATAACATGTTGGGAACAAGGGTCTTGTGGTAATCTAAAGCCATGGAAATTTAACTCTATAATACTTGTGTATTGCATGTGGCAGAAGATAGATTGCGCTTTCATCTAAATTCTAATTGTATATTCCTGGTTAATATGATGTGAATACATAAATAACATCTCAATACTAATAATAGAAGTACAAATGATTCCCAAGAACATTTAAACTATTGTGAGATATACATGAGGGTCGGTAAAGGCAGTGATATCATGTTCTACACAAGGGTCATTGGAGTAGAGTTTAATGTAAGGATATACAACACTAATGAAGCCTATAAAGAAGGTCATCATACTTATCTCTTGAGATGGTATACATATAATCATGATATCATCAACATCTCAAAAGACTGTTTGATGAGCTACAAGTTTATTATGCTTTAACCAGCAACAATCTTCTCTATGGCCACTACATCTAGAAAAGTAAAATAATATGTGGCTCATCTCGATGTAAAACAATCACGGTTGTGGGCATGAGTGAACCTAATCTGTCCCTCCTAGAAGAAGCAACCATGGCAGAGGTGGTCTCACCTTTCTTAGGTGTATGAAATAATATAGATAATATACCCAACTTAATATGTACCTCCTAACTAGAAGAAATCTTTGATGTGGTAATCCTTTGTGACAACACGACCTCATATAGAGATTCCAGATCCGGAAGAAAAAGATCAACAATCAATGGATATCTGAACAGTCCATGTGTTGCACATATACAGACATGTGTGTAAGAATTTAGCCTTTTAAAACTAGAATTCCTAGCATAGCAGTATTCAACTAAAGGTTGGGTATTCTGCTTCATTTTAAACATTAGACAAATCTGCATAATGCAAGCAAAATTCTTCTCTTCAGAGTATAGTCAACTTAAGAATCTGCCACATTTTTTTTCATGGTTTTTGATGCAAATATCTATGCCGCTGGAGCATATTCCATTTTATGACATAATCAGGAGATTATTTTCAATGGAGCATATTCCATTTTATGACATAATCAGGAGATTATTTTCAATATTAAGTATTATGAAATCTGTTAAATATATTGTTATCAACTTATTTGGATTCTTAATCTCGAGAACAATCACAGAAGGTCTATTTCAACCTATTGAAAATGACGAAAGATAAAGAATTTAACTATGATCCAGCTTAATGATATCAAGATCGCGTAATTAACCCGACATATTTTTTTTAGCAAGGGTAGGAAGATACAAAGTAGCTAAAGGGGTATAACTCTTGGCTGGGAGTTTGATACATCCAATTGGGAGAGTTTCTCAATATCTCTTAGTAATAGTGATAAAGAATCGAAAGATGGCTACGGTGGATAAGTAAATAATAATCTCAATATGTTAGCATTATTAGAATGACTTGAGATCTAGTGGAAGAGAAGATTCAGGGTGAAATTTTGCAGTGCCAGGAAGGATTGCATCGACCATCTTTTCATCTTTTGTTCATTATATTAGGGTATTTTCATACAAAAGACTTATAAAAATTAGATCAAGAGTCTTGCCACTAAATTACGAGTTAAATAACAAAAGTAAAATTTCTACATTAAATTAAATTTTAAATTCAGTTCCAATAAACAACTTATGATCTCGTGGTTTGAAAAAGGAGTTCATTGAGATATTTTCATAAATCTAGATCAATAAGCAAGCCGCCAATTGATGAGATCATCTATGATCAATGACTGAAGATCTTTGTGATCAATCATTCAAAATCACTAAAGTATGAATCACTATTCAATATAATTATCAACAAGATACCTAGATCTGTAAAGTTGACTACATCAGAGTTCAAGAGAGGATGAGAAATTAAGTTAGTGATGATGATTCAATGATGACTAGTAATTAAAAGTGCCAGTCATGGTAACCTTTACGCCTGACTGTGCGAGGGGGCGGTGACCCTCAGCTGGGCGGAAGATTAGGAAGCCCAGTTAGGGCAGCGGCCGCTTCGTGCGCGGGTTTAGGATCTCAGTCTTTTTCTCGGTTTTTCGCGAGCGCTCGCAGTTTTTACGCCTCTCTGGGATCCACAGGTTTTCTTTTAAAGACCAGTTCCGCTGACCCTTGTTCTTTAGGGTACCTAGGCTGGAGGACCCTTGGTTTTAGTTTTTTGAGCTCCTTAGCCCGTACCGGTCGGGCCGGTTTTTCTTTTAGAGCGACTTTTCTAGAGAGTCTCTCTCACCCGTCTCAGTGGCGTATTTTTGGAGTAGACCTATACCTCTATTGGACCGCCCTCCAATTAGAGGGCGAGACGGAAGAGCCTCTTTTATAGGCTACTTCACCGCTTGAGTTTTATTTATTTTTCGCCAACAGACTTGGCGATGCTACATCTGAATCATACATGTATACATCTGAATCCTCTATGGCTACCTCTAAATCAGTTACAGTTGAATCTGAAAAAGATACAATGAAATTGGATTGAGTCACAATTGAGTTGGCTAAAGTTGAATTACAGTTGAGTTGGTTTCCGTTGAACTAGTTACTTTTCTGCCAATAATTCCTGGCAAAGAGAAAAGACCATATCATGAAAATCATCATTATCAGACTATCTAGTAGGCCTGAAAAAAACAACAAGAAAAGAATCAAAACCCCATATCCATCATATACTCTTACTATGATCAATCCACAAGATTCTTAAACATCTTTATAAGCATTATAGAGATAATGATTATACCAGAGTCTCATCATTCTTATTCTCAATACCAGTCAAACTTGTATTATAATTAATAAGAAAGGCAATGACTTAAATATGGACCACATGATATTGGTATATAAATGATTAATGTGGGTAATTAGTGTAGGATGAGTAGAATGGAGTTTTACATACCAAACAGCTTGAAAGCCTGTTTCATTGCAAGTAGCTTTAAATTTTAATTGTCAAGGCCAAATTACTTGCTTTCTTTTGGAACCACAAAATTTCCTGTTATTTTTAATTAATTAAGATTTACTCAACATTTGTTGATGTTCTTTTCTCCCTATTCCATGGATTGCAGGAAAAATACCTGCACCGTTGTATTGGGAGAGTTGAATATCAGTTTCTGAAGCAAAACATATCATGTATGTATGCTATAGTTTGTTCATGATATTTATGCTTTTATTTCTCTTCTGATAAAATTGGGATACATGTATATAATGCAATTTCTGTTGTTACATATAAACTGATATAGAAATTTATGCAATATAACTGTGACATACTGTAGTTCTGTGGCTTACTAGTTAATTTGTGAATGTCATTAGTAAAAAAAATGTTCCTAATTTCCAGTTCCCTAATGCGATTTCTAGAGAATATGATATTACGGATGATGTGTAAACGGGTTTCCCAGATCCGAGAAGGAGCGGGCCTCACAGTTTGGTATCAGAGCAGTGGTACCCTGCTACATACATTCGTAGTATTATAGTTCCAATCGCATTAGGTATTGGATAGCTACAGTTCTTTGACTTGTCGCGAATCTGAAAGGGAAATATGACATTCAAAATAAATGACCACAGATGTCACCAATTGCAATTTATTCCATATTGAATCCCAAGAAGAGAAAAAGCATAATAGAAATATCCGCGAACATCAACTATTGTAATTAAGGATATTGGTTCTTATACAGAACCATGGCATCTAGTGCCGACCTTTCTCTCTTTTTAATTGATTCTGGAACGATGAATGATCTTTGAACTTCTAACTTCAGTAGGTAGAGGTGCAGATGCCCTAGATCATCCTTGTCACATTATGGGCCGTGTGACTAGTTGATCATCATAAGACTAATAGTCTGATAGCTACCAATGTTGATTGGTGGACATGAGACGATAGCAGGCTGTCTGCTACTACAGCTCAATAAGTTTGACCTAACTTTGGGTATGAATTGAATGTCAGCTCATCATGCCTTATGTAATTAATTCTTGAAGACAATTGTCTTCAAGATTCCAAACTTACCCGAGTCTACCTATAAAGGTACATTACATGACTCGAAAATGGAGTAAATCTCAGTATTGAGAACTCAAAGACTTGTTGATTAGGGATGTGATTCATATCTAGCAATTGTCCGAGAGACGTCTGGTAGAGAGCCGATGGCTCAGGACATTACGATAGTGTCAAATTACCCTAATGTGTTCGCTAATGATTTGTCAGGTTACCACCTGATAAAGAGTTCGAGTTCGAAATTACATGACTACGAGATATACAACCAATCTCGATAACTCCGTACCGCATGACATCAACCGAGTTGAGAAAGGTAAAGGTGCAGCTACATGAGTTACTTGACTTAAGTTTCGGAAGGTCGATCACTACACCTTGGAGTGCTCCCGTTCTTTTATCAGAAAGAAGGATGGATCAATGACATTAAGCATTGATTTCATACAACTGAACAAGAAACGGTGAAGAACCATTATCCTCTGTCATACTTTGATGACCCGTTCAATCAGCTACATGGATCTTTGGTATTTTCAAAGATCGATCTCCGATCTGGCTACCATTAGCTGAGGATTCAAGAGTTGGATATTCGGAAGACAACATTCAAAAGCATAAGTAGTATGTTAAGCTGAACAAATGTGAGTTATGGTTATCCAAAACCTCATTCCTTGGACATGTCATTTCTGGAGCAGGTATGCCAGTTGACCCTACGGACATTGAGGAAGTTATGTCTTGGGAATATTCCAAGACAGTCACTCGAATTCGAAGCTTTCCTGAACTAGATAGTTATTATAGATGCTTCGTCTGTGGCTTTCCGTGAGTCATTTTGACACAGATGAGAGTTCCTTTCATTGACCTTAAAGGACATTGAAAGAAAGATTAACAAATGTGCCCATTCTTGCACTTTCTTCAAACATTCAAGATTATACAGTATATACAAATGCTTCAAATGAATGTTTAAGAGTGGTTCTGATGTAGCAAGGTTACATGATTGTTTATGCATCACGTCAATAGAGGCTGCATGAGCGGAATTACTCCATCCACGACTTGGAGTTGGTAACAGCTGTCCTCGTTTTTAAGATCTAGCACCACTATCCATATGAGGTGAATTTTGATATCTTCATAGATCGCAAAAGTTTGAAGTACATCTATAATCAGAAAGAGCTAAATATGAGACAACATCGGTTGTTTGAACTACTGAAGGATTTTGAATACATGATCTCTTACCATTCTGGTAAAGGAAACGTGGTGGCAGATGCGCTTAGCAGGAAAGCTCACACACATACGACAAACTAGCTATATACATGAGATATACTCGTAACCTTGACTAATTGACATCCTCATAAGAGTGCGTCCTCAACTACTGTCATACCTCCGCGATTCAACAGTCTTTGGGATTGCATAGTAGAAGGATATAGGACATATCCTTGAATTTTAGACAGATGCATGCGTATCATCAAGGACAAACGTGATGATTTTGTGAGGACTAAGTCTATTTTGTGGAAGGTTGGCTGGGTAATTGCGCCCAACAATGAGTAGTTGCGCAGAGATATTCTTGATAAGGCACACAATTCACGATTGTCTATTCTTCTTGGTAGCACAAAGATGTACCAGGATCTAGGTCTACATTCTAGCAGGACGGAATGAAGCGAGATGCAACATGTCGTGTTAGCAAGTGCGTGATCTATCAGATGGTCAAGGCAGAACATAAGAGACCACCATGGTTGTTACAGTCTCTCCCCTTTTTCGAATAAAAGTGGAAGAACACTTCTATGGATTTTGTCACGGGACTAGTAAAGACAATAGGTGGTCACGATGCTATTGGGATGTTGTTGACAGATTGGCCAAGTCAGTCCATTTCATACATATCAACATGACCTACACTCCATCTAGACTGGCTAGATTACATGTGCAAAAAAATATTATCAAATTTTATGATATACCACATAAGGTAGTGTCTGATGGAGACTCGAGGTTTATATCTCACTACTAGTACCGGCTTATGTCAACACCACAGACAGAGCTGAAGATGAGTTCTGCATACGATACTATGTGTTATTCAGATACTTGAGAATTTGCTATGTGCATGTACTCTAGAGTAGAAATGATCTTGGAAGGACAACCTGACATTGGTAGAACTCCCGCACAACGACAGTCATTATTCCAGTATTGGTATGACATCATTCGAAGCCCTATACGGGCGGAGATGTCTCGCACCTCTCAGTTGGCGTAAGGTAGGTGAACATACATTCTACTCTGTAGATCTCTTTGGGAAGGGGCTACGAGAACTGTTGATCGATCTTGTAAGGGGAAGGCTTCTGATGACTCAGAGCTGCTAGAAGAGCTATGCAGACCGTCAGAAAAGAAATTTGGAGTTTCATGTAATCCGATCCTCTTCTCTTAATCGATTCAAATAATAACTTATCAATATTTAACTTAATCCTTCATATTGATGGAATTCCTGAAAACACAAGAAGGAGATTGAGTGTTTCTATGAGTATCTCCCATAAAGGGAGTACAGAGATTTAGTGCTCATAGCAAGTTGACACCACGATATGTTGGATTATTTGAGATTTTTAGTCGTATGTGTAAGGTGGTCTATCGAGTAACCCTTTCTCTACACCTATCAATTTAAGGAATTACAAGTACGACCTTCACCACGTCATCAGCTATGAGAACCTTGACGTGGAGTCAAATTTGATTTACAAAGAGAAGGTTAGTACAAATACTCGATAGTGTTGTGAAAAAAAAAGCTTCGCAACAAAGAGATTCTTCTAATAAAGGTGCTATGTCACCGACATGATGTCAAAGAGGCAACATGGAAGACAAAAGTGGATATGCGGGCACGATACCCACAACTCTTTCATGTAATTGTCAAAACAAGCCCATTTAATTATATATATTGAAAGAACACGGCTTGTTTTCCCTTTGAGGTTTTTATGGGTACAAAATTCTTTGAGGTTTTTATGGCCAGATAAAATCCAAACAAGACACAAAGTGACCTTGACCCGAGTCTCGAGGACGAGACTCCCTTTGAAGTTTTTATATTTGTAACATCCGGATCCGAATGAACTGAAGCTCCTGTCAAGAAAAGGATGTTGCAAGCAAGTTTGGATATCCAAAGTGGAGATATTCAAAGGTATATATCTCTCTCCTCTTTGTTCTCATTAAAGTCAATGTTGAAGTTTCTAATTCAGTTTTTTTTATGTTGCTATCCATCAGGTATTTTATCTATTGTTGTATGTTAGATAAAGCCACAAAATCCTTCCAAACTTAAAGGATCAAAGGTACAATCTTTTCCCCTCTCTTGCTGCTTTCCGTGCATGGTCTTCACACATTTTGATAGTAATAGGTTGCTTGAGTGTTGTATATTCTAGATATGCTATAACTGGGTTACCATATATTATAACATGTTGGGAACAAGGGTCTTGTGCTAATCTAAAGCCATAGAAATTTGACTCTATAATACTTGTGTATTGCATGTGGCAGAAGATAGATTGCACTTTCATCTAAATTCTAATTGTATATTCCTGGTTAATATGATGTGAATACATAAGTAACATCTCAATACTAATAATAGAAGTACAAATGATTCCCAAGAACATTTAAACCATTGTGAGATATACATGAGGGTCGGTAAAGGCAGTGATATCATGTTCTACACAAGGGTCATTAGAACTAGAGTTTAATCTAAGGATATACAACACTAATGAAGCCTATAAAGAAGGTCATCATACTTATCTCTTGAGATGGTATACATAGAATCATGATATCATCAACATCTCAAAAGACTGTTTGATGAGCTACAAGTTTATTATGCTTTAACCAGCAACAATCTTCTCTATGGCCACTACATCTAGAAGAGTAAAATAATATGTGGCTCATCTCGATGTAAAACAATCACGGTTGTGGGCATGAGTGGCCCTAATCTGTCCCTCCTAGAAGAAGCAACCATGGCAGAGGTGGTCTCACCTTTCTTAGGTGTATGAAATAATATAGATAATATACTAAACTTAATATGTACCTCCTAACTAGAAGAAATCTTTGATGTGGTAATCCTTTGTGACAACACGACCTCATATGGAGATTCCAGATCCGGAAGAAAAAGATCAACAATCAATGGATATCTGAACAGTCCATGTGTTGCACATATACAGACATGTGTGTAAGAATTTAGCCTTTTAAAACTAGAATTCCTAGCATAGCAGTATTCAACTAAAGGTTGGGTATTCTGCTTCATTTTAAACATTAGACAAATCTGCATAATGCAAGCAAAATTCTTCTCTTCAGAGTATAGTCAACTTAAGAATCTGCCACATTTTTTTTCATGGTTTTTGATGCACAATATCTATGCCGCTGGAGCATATTCCATTTTATGACATAATCAGGAGATTATTTTCAATGGAGCATATTCCATTTTATGACATAATCAGGAGATTATTTTCAATATTAAGTATTATGAAATCTGTTAAATATATTGTTATCAACTTATTTGGATTCTTAATCTCGAGAACAATCACAGAAGGTCTATTTCAACCTATTGAAAATGACGAAAGATAAAGAATTTAACTATGATCCAGCTTAATGATATCAAGATCGCGTAATTAACCCGACATATTTTTTTAGCAAGGGTAGGAAGATACAAAGTAGCTAAAGGGGTATAACTCTTGGCTGGGAGTTTGATACATCCAATTGGGAGGGTTTCTCAATATCTCTTAGTAATAGTGATAAAGAATCAAAAGATGGCTACGGTGGATAAGTAAATAATAATATCAATATGTTAGCATTATTAGAATGACTTGAGATCTAGTGGAAGAGAAGATTCAGGGTGAAATTTTGCAGTGCCAGGAAGGATTGCATCGACCATCTTTTCGTCTTTTGTTCATTATATTAGGGTATTTTCATACAAGAGACTTATAAAAATTAGATCAAGAGTCTTGCCACTAAATTACGAGTAAAATAACAAAAGTAAAATTTCTACATTAAATCAAATTTTAAATTCAGTTCCAATAAACAACTTATGATCTCGTGGTTTGAAAAAGGAGTTCATTGAGATATTTTCATAAATCTCGATCAATAAGCAAGCCGCCAATTGATGAGATCATCTATGATCAATGACTGAAGATCTTTGTGATCAATCATTTAAAATCACTAAAGTATGAATCACTATTCAATATAATTATCAACAAGATACCTAGATCTGTAAAGTTGACTACATCAGAGTTCAAGAGAGAATGAGAAATTAAGTTAGTGATGATGATTCAATGATGACTAGTAATTAAAAGTGCCAGTCATGGTAACCTTTACGCCTGACTGTGCGAGGGGGCGGTGACCCTCAGCTGGGCGGAAGATTAGGAAGCCCAGTTAGGGCAGCGGCCGCTTCGTGCGCGGGTTTAGGATCCCAGTCTTTTTCTCGGTTTTTCGCGAGCGCTCGCAGTTTTTACGCCTCTCTGGGATCCACAGGTTTTCTTTTAAAGACCAGTTCCGCTGACCCTTGTTCTTTAGGGTACCTAGGCTGGAGGACCCTTGGTTTTAGTTTTTTGAGCTCCTTAGCCCGTACCGGTCGGGCCGGTTTTTCTTTTAGAGCGACTTTTCTAGAGAGTCTCTCTCACCCGTCTCAGTGGCGTATTTTTGGAGTAGACCTATACCTCTATTGGACCGCCCTCCAATTAGAGGGCGAGACGGAAGAGCCTCTTTTATAGGCTACTTCACCGCTTGAGTTTTATTTATTTTTCGCCAACAGACTTGGCGATGCTACATCTGAATCATACATGTATACATCTGAATCCTCTATGGCTACCTCTAAATCAGTTACAGTTGAATCTGAAAAAGATACATTGAAATTGGATTGAGTCACAATTGAGTTGGCTAAAGTTGAATTACAGTTGAGTTGGTTTCCGTTGAACTAGTTACTTTTCTGCCAATAATTCCTGGAAAGAGAAAAGACCATATCATGAAAATCATCCTTATCAGACTATCTACTAAGCTTGAGAAAAACAACAAGAAAAGAATCAAAACTCCATATCCATCATATACTCTTAATATGATCAATTCACAAGATTCTTAAACATCTTTATAAGCATTATAGAGATAATGATTATATCAGAGTCTCATCATTCTTATTCTCAATACCAGTCAAACTTGTATTATAATTAATAAGAAAGGCAATGACTTAAATATGGACCACATGATATTGGTATATAAATGATTAATGTGGACAATTAGTGTAGGATGAGTAGAATGGAGTTTTACATACCAAACAGCTTGAAAGCCTGTTTCATTGCAAGTAGCTTTAAATTTTAATTGTCAAGGCCAAATTACTTGCTTTCTTTTGGAACCACAAAATTTCCTGTTATTTTTAATTAATTAAGATTTACTCAACATTTGTTGATGTTCTTTTCTCCCTATTCCATGGATTGCAGGCAAAATACCTGCACCGTTGTATTGGGAGAGTTGAATGTCAATTTCTGAAGCAAAACATATCAGGTATGTATGCTATAGTTTGTTCATGATATTTATGCTTTTATTTCTCTTCTGATAAAATTGGGATACATGTATATAATGCAATTTCTGTTGTTACATATAAACTGATATAGAAATTTATGCAATATAACTGTGACATACTGTAGTTCTGTGGCTTACTAGTTAATTTGTGAATGTCATTAGTCAGAAAAAATGTCCCTAATTTCCAGTTCCCTAATGCGATTTCTAGAGAATATGATATTAAGGATGATGTGTAAACGGGTTTCCCAGATCCGAGAAGGAGCGGGCCTCACACAAAATGGTTATGGGTTACATGCAACCAAAGGGGGTTGATCGAAATCGATTCCCCAAATGGATCTGGCTTTAAAAACTTTTAGGTTTAAGGACCAAAGTTTGTGAGAGAGATTAGTAGGTAAAGTTGTTTTAAAGCATGAGGTGTGGATAGTTGTTGTTTTGAACATGGAAGTGAGTGTTCGAATTCTTCTGTGGAGTTTCAGTTGTTTAATGCGGATGTAGATGATGATCGCATGCCCTTTGTATTCTCCCGGATTTGTCATTAAAGGTGGTCGCACAATTGGCTAGCGTGTAGGACTCATAGCAATGTGTTTGAGTGATCAAGGGGTGGTGGCAGCAGATCGGCCTCGGCGAAGATGTTGAAGAGAGGACGTGGAGGTAGTGCGGGAAACAAGTTCCGAATGTCACTGGGTCTCCCAGTGGCAGCCACTGTGAACTGTGCGAATAATAGAGGGCTACGAATCTCTACATTATCTCTGTTAAAGGTATCAAGTGTCGTCACCGACTTCCTTCTGCCTGTGTTGGAGACATGGTTATGGCTATCATGAAGAAGGGTAAGCCTGACTTGAGAAAGAAGGTCATGCCTACAGTCATTGTTAGACAGCACAAGCCATGGCACCGAAAGGATGGAGTCTTCATGTATTTTGAAGACAATGCATGAGTCATTGTGAATCCTAAGGGTGAAATGAAGGGTTCTGCAATCATCGGGCCTATTGGGAAGGAGTGCGCAGATTTATGGTGAAAAATTGCTGGTGCAGCAGAATTTTGTCATATTTTAAGTTAGAATTCCGTGGCTCATTTGTGTTATCGCTGTTCTGTTGCCAACACCTGGTTCAAGAATTTTTCCGTTGATTTAGCTATGGGTTTTTATCTTTCCTGTGCAAAAGACTTTTTTCCCTTAAAATCCCTAGTGCTGTCTTGACAAACTTGATTATGACTCTTGCATAGAGTTTTTGTGTGGCCATGTTTCTTTGTTTATTAAGTTATCTGATTTCTTTGAACCATGTATTCCTATTTGTAGTCATGCCGGTATTTGCACATAAATGCTGATAAATTAAAACCCAGCGATGTTGCTTTTGGTGCATTTCCTGACAAGTTATATTTTAAGTGAATCTGTGTACGAAAAATTGAACAGCTAATTTGAACTGGAATTTTTAAAATTTAAATCAACTCAAATCTGAACTTACATATTATTTTCTTGAACACAAACTATTTTGCGTGAGCAAGAAAATACAGTGAGCGTCTATATTTGTGTGTAGTTTCAAATGTTTAATATGCATGCCTATGAGGGTCATATCACATATGCCCTATGTACCCTCCTTGGGCTGTCAATATCTGTGGCTACAAGCTTTTGTGCCTTGTATTCTTAGTGCTCTGATGTCAGCAAGCAAAGAGTTGTTTTATGTGACTATTATATCGAGAATCGACTGTTTGGAACAGTTTATACTTGGACTTACATGTTGTTTCATTTGTGATGCCAACTAGATTGAGCAACTCAAAAATATATAGGGATTAATCGAAATGTTGCCATTTTATACAGTCCAATTTATATACTCTCACCTAATAGCATGTCAATATTCAGCATCGAGCTTGGTGTATTTTCTTAGTAGTTTGGATGACCTTAGCAATTTGTTTACCTTATCAAATCAATCAGTCTATGTGATCTACATACACTGAAAATCTTTGAGGTAATGAAGTAGTTAATGTGTACTGATTACAAATATTGAGATATTTGTTCTGCACTGCGGATCAATGTTCAGGAAGGCGCTATGCGGTATTCAATCGGAGGGGTCATTACATAAAGAGTATGCAGTATGCGGGAGAGTATGTGGGGAATATGTGGTTTTATGTGGTTTGGTAATTTTATTATGGGTTTTATCATTTGTGCCCCTCTAAGATATCGCAATTTCAGTTATGCCCCTGTCTTTTTGGTAATATCAGTTGTGCCCCTCAGTTCTTTCTCCCTTATCACTTGTGCCCCTCGGGTTAGTTGTCGTCAATCTCTAATGCAAACAGACGTTAATCTGGGGGACATAACGGGAATTAAATTAAAAAACAAGGTTGAAAAGGTCATTTCTCTACCCGTCCTCTCCAGCCAATCCCCTCCTCCCTAGCCTGAGCTCCTCCGCCCCGAGCTCCTCCCCAGTACCTCTTCCTCCGTCGTTCCTCCCCAGCCCCGCCCCTCCTCCCTCGAGATCCCCCCCCCCCCGCGCCTCCTTCCTCACACCTCCTCCCAGCCCCGCCCCTCCTCCCTTGAGCTCCGCTCCGAGCTCCTCCCCCGCACCTCCTCCCAGCCCCGCACCTCCTCCCAGCCGCGCACCTCCTCCCCAATCCGCACCTCCTCCTAGCCCTGCACCTCCTCCCCAACCCGCACCTCGTCCCAACCCCGCAACTCCTCCCCAGCCCGCACCTCCTCCCAGCCCCGCACTTTCATCATCCTCTTTCATCACTGCCAATATGGGGGAAAGTAGATCGCTCATCTCTTGGCAGTATCCAGTTTCTTGATCATAGATTGCATACGATTCAAGAACTTCAACAAGGCGAGCAGCATGATATATTCTACCTGGTTCCAAGCTCTCGTACTCCTTTAATCCAACGGCTTCAGCGCGATAACATGCATCTTCCCAGGAAACATCATGTAAAGAGCAATAATTGCAATCTGCGTCAACACGGAGTGCAACTAAACGAATTATTATGCGCCAAGAAGCAAAATCTCTGTAGTCCACTGAGATTTCACAGAGTCAAATCTTTCCAGTTGTTTCTCATTGTCCTTGTTCCCATTTATGGAAGACAGTAATGAGGTTTCACAGTCATCAGCAGAGGTTTCACTATCAGAAAGTTCCTGTATAACCAATGCATCGACACAAGTACTGCTGATATTTTCTTCATTTTCTTCTAAAACTACTTGGTTGGCAAAAGGATTAAATTGTTGCTGGATTAAACCATCGATACGCTCTTCGTGATCCTCTACAGAGAGCTCGCACCTCCTCCCAGCCCCACACCTCCTCCCTCGAGCTCCGCCCCGAGTTCCTCCCCCGCATCTCCTCCCCAGTCCGCCCCTCCTCCCTGGCCCGACCCCGCCAGCCTCGAGCTCCGCCCCGAGCTCCTTCCCAGTACCTATTCCTCCGCCCCTCCTCCCCAACCTGCCCCCTCCTACCTGACCCGGCCCCCTCCAGCCTCGAGCTCCGCCCTGAGCTCCTCCTCCGCCCCTCTTCCCCGATCCAACCTCTCCAGCTCCATGCTCTGCCCCCTCCTCCCCAGATCGACCCCTGATTTATTCTGACCATAATACCCTTCCTAACCACACCATGGTTTGAATAAACCATGGTTATTTTAATTTTTTGACGGTCAATCTGACAGAAGGGCACGAGTGATAACGGAGAAAGAAGTGAGGGGTACAACTGATATTACCAAAAAGATAGGGGCATAACTAAAATTGTGATATCTCAGAGGGGCACAAATGATAAAAACTCTTTTATTATTAAAAATATAAATAAAATTTTAATATTATGTTAATATCCTCAGTCGGCAGAGTATGCGGGGAGTATGCGGTTTTATGCGGAAGAGTATGCGGTTATATGCGAGGAGTATGCGGTTTTATGCTATTATGCGGATAATAAAAAAATGTTTATTAAAAAAGTGGCTGAATATGCGGTCGTATAAGGGGTATACTCGGCTGAGTATGCGGCTCAACCCGTATACATGGTCGTTTCACCATACTCGAAGCGGCAAGGTTACCGAGTACGAGTATGCGGCCGAGTATGCGGCTGAGTATGCGGTTTACTCGGTCGCTTTCCTGAGCATTGCCGCGGATGCAGTCCCCGCGTGCTTTGTGTGTTTCTCCGGATGTCCTTTTACAAGTGGAAGTTTTGCACACAGATGGAATTCTCGTATTGCCATGGGTAGTGAGAGATAGTGACCGCAAAGGATGGGCATGCACCCTTAGGTCCCCAGGTAGATGACTAGATGGTCGAGACCCCAGTGTATGCGTTGGTTGGGAGACACGTAGTCTGACTGTGCTCGATGTATTTCTGGCAGTCGTGCGACGGCGTTCGAGGACGTGTGGTTGGTAGTCTTATCTTCGCTTTCGGTCATAGGACTAGGATTAATATGGGAGGTCAATTAGAGTTGATCACTCAAGTTAGTTTCTCGTATTGGTTTTATGAAGAGATTTCCGAGATGTTGTTAGTAAAGAGGTGTTTTACCGGTTTGCCCTGTAACTGGAGAAAAATTGAAGGTAGTCGAAGGTCTTCCCGACTATAGTAATGAGTGCCAAATTAGATCCTATAATCAAATCTCGTGTCCTACCACAGTGGACTCTTAGTGACGAGTAACGGATATTAGTTGATCATGGTTCAAATTAAACATCTTATCTCATGTGTAATAAATGGAATTTGATTAGCATACATATAAATAACAATAATAATTCTTATATAATTTAAGTTTGGTGGCCTAAATGACAGAGCTATTCTACAGTGTATATTTCTTGTTGAGTTCTTATTAGTAGTCACTTTTCTTATTTGCAGTTGCTTTCCTTACATTCATCGTGTCCGGTGCACACTTTTTACCATTTTAGTTGTTTTATATCCGTGCTAGGTGCTTCGCTCATAAACCTATTTGTGTGAAATCGGCAGATTCACAAGAGAAGCAGCCGCAACAGTAGGAGGCTTGTGGTTGAGCTATTCAGCTCTTTTATGGTACATTTGGTTTTTTCTTTTGGCTTATTGTACTTGTACTTGTATGTTTTTAGAGATATGATGGTGATATATGCATGTTGCTATAATTATATGGCAATGTATTTATTTTAGTAGGCATTGATTATAAATGGAAAAAATATTGATTTTTCTTCCTTCCTACTACTCTCCTGCACAAATTATAGTATTTGGTATGGAATGTAGAATCGTATATTGCAGATGTGTATTGTCGAGTATCTGGACCCTAGGGGTGTGACACGAGGAAACTTCATCGTGGCACGTCTATATCAGGTATAGACATATGAACTCTTCTACAAAGAAAGATCACTTTCCCAGCATCAACCCCTCATCTCTGCACTACCTCTGCATCCCTTTTGCGTCGTAGTCTGCCTTGAGGGTTGCCCAATGTGTCATAGTTAAAATAGAACATACGACTCGAACTCATCTTCACAAAATGTCCCTCCCACAATGAAAGCACCAAGTTCAATTATCCATGTCCCGCTTTAGGCAATATCGACAATCGCAGCGTCGGAGGGACCACCAACCACCAACTGAAGGGATCTCTTTCTCCTTTAGTGAGCCATCCAATCTTGCCTCAGAGCCAACGTCGCCCCCACCCTAGTGCCAGAAGCAGAAGCACAAATCTCTACCTCAATCCGGCCATATTCCTCTCTCCTTCATCCCCCTTTAACTGACACGTCCCTCCACCATTCCCAAAAAACTAGACCACCAGCACCTACACAGGTCCCCTGAGCTCATCACGATGCAACCCTTCATAACCGTCGTTCCAGTCGAGCACTCTACCAACACTGCCAAGATTGGTCGAATGGTGCCTTTTTCTTCCCTTCATCACTAGCACCATGTGAACCCCCTAGGATCCGGGTGCCCGTTTACGACACATTTCGCGTTACAACATTCATTAATATCGCATTAAGTAACTGAAAGTACGGGGAAAATTTTTCGCGAATGAAATAATTTCATCTGACATTCACATAAACATTCATAACCACAAGTTCATAGAACAATTGTCACCAAAGTCTCATTTCATTAACTTTCATATATTTTACATGTACAAAATCTGACAGTACATACAGTATATCCCAAAAATCTGATTGAAGAGAAAATAAGCATATTACATTAATAACAGGACAAAAACTTGACACAAAAACACATACCTTCTAGTATAAACTCTATCTCCTGGAACCCTGTATAGATACTGAACAACAGACTCCTTTCCTGCCATGCGTGCAAGGAAGAAAAGGAGTCACAATTGTGAATACAAACCCGTAGTTTAAAAATAAATAACAATTATTTATAATGTGCAAAAGAGAGCAAGTAGAAAGGTGGAACAAGTATAATTTACATCTACTTGCATAAGTAAAAAGGTAGTCAAGATTGTAAGCATTTCTCATAAACTCCCATTATCCCAACACTTTTCATATTTAACATATTTATTTTGTAATCAAATGTTGATAATTATAGGAGTATGCATATATGTATATATCTCTATTATTATATTGACCAGATATCAAATCTGTGGATTTGTCGATGTGAAAGATGGAATAGGAATTACTTAATTCCCAAGTTCAATAGGTAGGCATCAAATTCTTAATTTCAATTGTTTCAGATATAACTCCAGATGATGTAGATAAAGATCATGATTCTTGGTCTTGGAGATCATGTCGTGGAACTTGATGGCTACTTTCTTGTCATTGAGATCATGTCATGGTTTTCGATAATGGACTGATATGATGATGATGAATTTGATCCTTAATTCTATTTACTCCTTCTAAGTTAGTGGATAGTCTGTGGTCTTGGTCTGTGTGTAACCTCACACTATGACTCTAAGGTATTTAAAAGTACCTTAGGGTTGGGGTGCCTCCGTAGGCATGCGGTGTTGTATAATGCATCCTAACTAAGTTCCCAACACGTCCACTAACTTATAGGGTTTTTGAACCAGATTAAAGTCACTTCTAATCAACTAAATTTTAATTGTGATTTCCTCTAAACCTTCACTGTAACTCTCTCAGATGTACTCTCAATGATGTAGATATAGATGTAGATACGAATGATCTGGATGTTGAATCGCCAAGTCTGTTGGCGAAAGAAAACTCAAGCGGTGAAGAAGCCTGCAAATGGCTCTTCCGTCTCGCCCTCTAGTTGGAAGGACGGTCCAATAGAGGGATAGGTCTACTCCCCAACTACGCCACTAAGACGGGTGAGAGGGACTTCCCGGAAAAGTCACTCTAGAAAAACAGCCCAACCGGTAACGGGCAACCGAGCTCGTACGTAAAACTGAAAACCAAGGATCCCCCGCCTGGGTATCCTAAAACAGGGTCAGCGGAATGGTTCGGGATCCCAACGAGGCGTAAAAACACTGCGAGCTCGCGTAAAAACCGAAGAGGGACTGGGATCCTAGACCCGCGCACTTGGCGGCCGCTGCCCTAACTGGGCTTCCTTTCCTCCGCCCAGTTGAGGGTCACCGCGCCCTCGCACGGTCAGGTGCAAAGGTCACCGTAACCGGCATTATTGATTGGCATCATTGATTCAACACCATCCTTTCTTGATCTCTACTATAGTTAACTTATCTTATTTGGGTATCTCATAATAACTCTTCTCTATAGTGAGCAATAATTGGTAGGGTATATCTTAAAGAATGATTTATGTAAATGATCAGTTCTTATGATCATGGGTCATCATTTCTATCATCATACTAATAGAAGTCACTTTATTGGAAGGGTCCTTAACCAAAATTTCGAATATAACTAAGGGACTTTCAAAATTGATCTACCTCTAGAATCAGATGTTGTATACATGGTCAAAAATAAAAGAAACAAAACTTATGAACAACAATAAAGTTGTGTGCATGTGTGTGTGCACACTTGCTCATAAAGATACGGTCAACATTGGCGTGATCTCTTGATGGTGCCCTACGCATCTTAATGCTATATACTAGCATCTCCATACACCGGAATTGCTTTAGTGGTGCCAACAATTTACGATCATCAAACAGTTGTTGGTTAGTAAAGATTGAAGTCAAGAAGCCAGCCATGGTAAATGCATCTTTTCATAAACTAAGGTCAGATCATGCAAATTTTGTGCACATCAAACTTGTTGATAGCAGTTAATCTGCCAGGCTCTCCTTCAACATGCACAAACACGTGCACTCCGTATGTGTTAACCCAGATATTGCTACATGTTCAGAATGGATATCAATGCTCTAACAGAAACAAGCATTTTTAGAACCGACATATTTAAATTTTGGTTTGATCTCTCTATTTCACCCAATATTTAAGCTCCTCAAGATCATGATAAATAATCACTTAGAATCAATAAGTACGGCTGAAAGCCTTCTAAAATCGGTTATGATCGATCAATTAGCAATTCTTCAATGTAGATAATACAGTTTATTTAATATGCTAACATCTATCAAGTTCACCTATAATCTAATCAAGAAAACAGATAAATTTATCTCTTATATGTTAATTGATTGTGTATCTGGGTAAGCCTTTCAGGCCAGTGAATTATTGTGATACCAGAAACTATATATATATATATTTTAACAGTAGTAAGAGAACCTGGATCTTAATTTTTTTTAAATTTTGTTTACAGATACTGAATTTAAAATTTTTGAATCTTCAATCAAATTTTTTTTCAGTGGCTTAAATCTAAAATCCTGAACTCATTTCTACAATAACAGTAACCTGGATCTTGAAATTTTAGTTTTTTTTTATACTACAGTAACAGATCCCTGATCCCTGTATCTTAACATTTTTTTAAAACTGTTGACAGCAGATTTCTAACATTTTAAGTGAATCCAGAATTTTCATAAGAAACATAGCACTTAGTTGTTCTGAACCCATCTTTTCATTTGAAAGGTATCAAATCAAATATTAATTATACCATTTCTCCGAAATTTTGACTCAAAATGATGGCAGTAAGGATTGAGGCTATGGATTTTACATGATGATTAAGCAAGAATAAGATCCATCCACAAATTATAAAACTTAACCCATAAAAATTTATATATAAAATGGCAAGAGGAGATGTTTATCTGAACATGCATGGTAGCAAAAGGATTAGGGATAAGATTGTACATATGATCAGCTCAATGGGCATGCATGGCAGCAAGAGAATGGGTAAGGAATGTACCTAATTTGACCTTAAATTTTGCATGCAAATGCTTCTACAGTGGCTGGACAGCTGCAGGAAGAAAAAGAAAAGAGTTCCAGTCCTTAGGCTGAGCTTGGAGTAACAAGATTTAAAAAAAAATGGAGGCAATAGCAGCTCTCAAAGTTGTTGGACAGCAGATAAAACAAGGAAATAGACCCCCTTGGCTGAAAAATGAAAAAATCTAGAAGATGCCGTTGGGTTTTATTATAAGTAGGGAAAGAGAGGAGAGAACAAAGAGGGGAAAATGTACCTTATAATCTCAAATTCAGGGGATTTTCTTGACATGCAGGGAGACTTCAGCAGCTGTAGCTTCTAATTCTTCTTGGTGAAGCAAGGATGGTTGCCAGAATTCTAATAGGAGAAGGAGCAATCGCTGTTGGAGAGGTCTGGGCTTTTCTCACGGCTTGAGAATTGGAAAAAACGAGGGTTTTGAGTTTGCCATATATATAGAGAAAGGGGTTAATGCCAAGTGGGTTTTAAATGATACACATGGCAATTTCTTTAATGTATAATCTGTACAACTGTACAGTTACTGAAGTTTGTTTTTTTTTTTATAACCGAGTAGCCTATCTGCTGCTGCTACAGTAATTAATAAATTTTTATTTTAATATATGTATTATTTTTTTTTCATTTATTCGAGATGTTCAAAAAGATCCGTATTCGCACATCGAGCCTCCGATTTTGACGCGCAATATCTCGTTTTGATCGTCTTAGAACGACGGTCAATATGAGTATAATATTGATATATTTCCGATCGGGTTTTGAGTGCCCGAAATTTTCGGATACGTTTTTGTTTAAGATTAAATTTTTGCGATTAAAAAAATATCAAACGACCTCCGATTGACGAACGGTCGATTCCGTTGGTCTTGTATCGTCGAATCGGATCTAATGACGGTCTCGGTTCGTTTCGCGGTTTCCAAATTTGCGTCGCGGCTTTTCATGGCACGCATTACAAAGCGACCGATTTTTGGTCGATTTCGCCCGAACGACTTTTGATTTACTACTAATTGGTCGTTTTAGGTTGTTTAGTATTGACCGTCAACGTCATTGGGTTCAATGGACCCAAAAACGGACGAGTTCGGGTTTACGCAAATTCCCGGATGTTACAATTATAAAAACCTCAAAGGGAGTCTCGTCCTCGAGACTCGAGTCAAGGTTAATAGGTATCTTGTTTGGATTTAATATGGTCATAAAAACCTCAAAGGGAAAACAAGCCATATATTAATCATGTATTTAATTATAAAAGCTTGTTTTTATGCTTACATCAGAAAAGCTGCGGGTATCGTGCCCGCATATCGGCTTCGGTCTCCCACGTCGCCTCCTTGACTCCGTGACGGTGCCACAAAACCTTGACCAATGAAATCTCTTTGTTGCGAAGCTTCTTCTCAGCGCGGTCAAGTATCTGGACTGGTTTCTCCTCATAAGTCAGATCCGGCTCTACATCAAGATTCTCATAACTGATGATGTGTCGAGGATCATGGACATTCTTCCTCAGGTTGGATATATGAAATACATCATGAATAGCCGATAGATGTGGAGGACGGGCTACTCGGTATGCAACCTTCCCCACTCTAGCCAGAATCTCAAACGGTCCAACATATCGTGGCGCCAACTTGCCACGAACCCCGAATCTCTGCACTCCCTTCATGGGAGATACTCGCAAAAATACCCAATCTCCGACCTGTATTTACAGGAGTTTTATTAGTATGTGATATTAAGTTGAACAATTATATATGTCATAATTGAATGGATGAAGAGGAAAGAATTGGATTACCTGAAACTCCAAGTCTCTTCTCCGACGGTCTGCATAGTTCTTCTGGCGGCTCTGTGCCGTCAGAAGCCTCCGTCTCACAAGACCAACAACTCTCGCGGTCTCTTCCAGAAGATCCACGGAGTAAAGAGCATGATCTCCTACCTCACGCTAATTGAGAGGTGTGAGGCATCTCCGCCCGTATAGGGCTTCGAATGGTACCATGCCAATACTGGAGTGATAACTGTTGTTGTACGTAAATTCCACTAATGGCAAATGGTCCTTACAGGACCCTTTCCACTCTAAAGTACATGCGCGGATCAAATCCTCAAGCGTCTGAATGGTGCGCTCACTCTGCCCGTCTGTCTGCGGATGATAAGCAGAACTCATCTTCAGCTCTGTCTGTAGTGCTGACATGAACTGATGCCAATAATGAGATGTAAATCTTGAATCCCTGTCAGACACCACCTCTCGTGGTATACCATGCAGCCTGATAATGTTCTGCACATAGAGCTTGGCCAATCTGGATGGAGTATAAGTCGTGTGAACAGGTATGAAATGGGCTGACTTGGTCAACCTATCAACAACGACCCATATAGAATCATGACCACCTGGTGTCTTCGGCAGACCTGTGACGAAATCCATAGAAATGCTCTCCCACTTCCACTCGGAATGGGAGAGACTGCAGTAATCCTGGCGGTCTCCTGTGCTCAGCATTGACCATCTGACAGGTCATGCATTTGCTAACATGTAACGCCACATCGCGCTTCATTCCATCCCACCAAAAATGTCAACGCAGATCACGGTACATCTTCGTGCTACCTGGGTGGATAGATAACCGTACACTGTGTGCCTCATCCAGAATGTCTCTGCGAAGCTGCTCGTCATTGGGTACAACGACCCGTCCTGCCTTCCATAAAATAGACTCCATCACAACAAAGTCGTCAAATTCGTCCTTGACGGCGCGCATGTATCTATCATGAATCCAAGGATCGGTCTTCTGACCCTCTACAATACGATCCCAAAGACTGCTGTATCGTGGAGGCACTGCGGTAGAAATAGATGCGCTCTCCTTAGGATGCTAATCGGTCAAAGCGGCAAGCGTATTCCATGTATATAGCCAGTTCGACGTACCATCAGCATGCGATTTCATGCTGAGTGCATCAGCCACCACATTTCCCTTACAAGGATGGTAAGAGATCGTGCAATTATATTCCTTCAGCAGCTCGAGCCATCTGCGCTGTCTCATGTTCAGCTCTTTCTGATCAAAGATGTACTTCAGACTCTTGTGATCCGTGAAAATCTCGAAGTTCACCCCATATAGATAGTGGCGCCAGATCTTCAAGGCGAAGACAACTGCCGCCAACTCCAAGTCATGTGTGGGGTAGTTCCGCTCGTGCGGTCTCAACTGCCGTGATGCGTAAGAAATCACCTGTCCTCTCTGCATCAACACTGCTCCTAGACCTTCTCCAGATGCATCTGTGTAAACTGCATAGTCCTGAGTGCCTGAAGGAAGAGCAAGAATAGGCGTTGTAGTCAACCTCTCCTTCAGTGTCTGGAAGGCCTGCTCACATGAATTGTCCCAAATAAATGGAACTCCCTTCTGCGTCAGTCGTGTCAAAGGGCGAACAATGCGTGAAAATCCACTGACAAAGCGTCTGTAATAGCCCGCTAATCCGAGGAAGCTCCGAATCTGAGTGACTGTCTTGGGCTGCTCCCAAGACATAACTGCATCTATCTTCGCAGGATCAACCGCGATACCTGCTCCAGAAATGATGTGTCCCAAAAATGAGACTTGGGATAACCAGAACTCGCACTTGCTCAACTTGGCGTATAGCTTGTGCTCCGGCAATGTATCCAACACAATCCGTAGATCATTCGCATGATCCCATTCATTCCGTGAGTAGATGAGCACATCATCGATGAACACCACTTACAAACTTGTCCAAGTATGGACGGAAGATACGGTTCATCATATCTATGAAAGTCGCAGGTGCATTGGTGAGCCCAAACGGTATCACCACAAACTCATAGTGTCCATAGCGAGTCCTGAAGGCTGTCTTCGAAATATCTGACTCGCGAATCCTCAGCTGATGGTAACCTGAGCGAAGATCGATCTTCGAGAAAACCGAAGATCCCTGGAGCTGGTCGAACAAATCATCGATGCGCGGTAAAGGATAACGGTTTTTCACCGTTCTCTTGTTCAGCTGCCTGTAATCGATGCATAGTCTCATGGATCCATCCTTCTTCTTGACAAATAGAACCGGAGCACCCCAAGGTGAAGTGCTCGGTCTCACAAATCCCAAATCAAGTAACTCGTGCAACTGCACTTTCAGCTCCCTCAACTCGGCTGGTGCCATGCGATAAGGTGCCATAGAGATCGGTTGTATATCTGGCAGCAATGTGATCTCGAACTCGATCTCTCTCTCAGGAGGTAATCCTGGTAGTTCATCATGAAACACGTCAGGGTATTCTGATACTACTCGGATGTCCTGTGTCATCGGCTCCTGATCAGATACCTCCCGAACAAATGCAAGATATGAATCGCAACCCTGGTCAACAAGTCGTTGGGCTCGCAACACTGAAATGTACTCCATGGTGGAGTCATGTATAGTACCCTCAAAAGTGAACTCGGGTAGATCTGGAATTCTGAAGACAACCGTCTTCCTAAAACAATCAACTAGTGCATGATGAGTAGATAGCCAATCCATGCCCAAAATCAAGTCGAACTCATCAAGCTGTAGAAGTAGACAATCTGCGATCATCTCGTGACCGCCAATCAGTACTGGCAAGTGCCTGAATATCAGGGAAATGAAAAACAATTGGTCACCTGACCCTCGGATGTGATATGGAGGAGATAGTGTTTCTGCAACTCTATCTAAAGAAACTAGTAGTCTCGAAGCAAGGAAAATGTGTGTCGCTACAGAATCAAATAAAACATGGAAAGCTCGATAAGAGCAGTCAGTATGTGTGCTAGTTGGTTAGTCATCTCCTGGTCTGGTCGGTGAAATAGTCGTATCTATACTCCGGGCTGGTCCTGCAGGTGGTCTATCTGCTCGCTGCGACCCAGATGGTCGAGCGGAATCTGTGCCACGTCCGGCAAGTGCTCCTCCTAATATAGTCGATAGAGATGAGCGAGCTCTACCCGAAAATGCTTTTTCTCTTCTTGGGATATACTATGAAATTAATGAAATTGGTGACGTTTGTGGTTATTTAAATTCGAATGTCATATTTCCCTTCTCGGACTCACGTTAAGTCGGGAGACTGTCTCTATCTGAGAACTTAATGCGATCGGAATTGTAATACTGCGAATGTGCGTATCGGGGTACACTGCTCTGATACCAAATTGTGAACCCCCTAGGATCCGGGTGCCCGTTTACGACACATTTCGCGTTACAACATTCATTAATATCGCATTAAGTAACTGAAAGTACGGGGGAAAATTTTTCGCGAATGAAATAATTTCATCTGACATTCACATAAACATTCATAACCACAAGTTCATAGAACAATTTGTCACCAAAGTCTCATTTCATTAACTTTCATATATTTTACATGTACAAAATCTGACAGTACATACAGTATATCCCAAAAATCTGATTGAAGAGAAAATAAGCATATTACATTAATAACAGGACAAAAACTTGACAAAAAAACACATACCTTCTAGTATAAACTCTATCTCCTGGAACCCTGTATAGATACTGAACAACAGACTCCTTTCCTGCCATGCGTGCAAGGAAGAAAAGGAGTCACAATTGTGAATACAACCCGTAGTTTAAAAATAAATAACAATTATTTATAATGTGCAAAAGAGAGCAAGTAGAAAGGTGGAACAAGTATAATTTACATCTACTTGCATAAGTAAAAGGTAGTCAAGATTGTAAGCATTTCTCATAAACTCCCATTATCCCAACACTTTTCATATTTAACATATTTATTTTGTAATCAAATGTTGATAATTATAGGAGTATGCATATATGTATATATCTCTATTATTATATTGACCAGATATCAAATCTGTGGATTTGTCGATGTGAAAGATGGAATAGGAATTACTTAATTCCCAAGTTCAATAGGTAGGCATCAAATTCTTAATTTCAATTGTTTCAGATATAACTCCAGATGATGTAGATAAAGATCATGATTCTTGGTCTTGGAGATCATGTCGTGGAACTTGATGGCTACTTTCTTGTCATTGAGATCATGTCATGGTTTTCGATAATGGACTGATATGATGATAATGAATTTGATCCTTAAATTCTATTTACTCCTTCTAAGTTAGTGGATAGTCTGTGGTCTTGGTCTGTGTGTAACCTCACACTATGACTCTAAGGTATTTAAAAGTACCTTAGGGTTGGGGTGCCTCCGTAGGCATGCGGTGTTGTATAATGCATCCTAACTAAGTTCCCAACACGTCCACTAACTTATAGGGTTTTTGAACCAGATTAAAGTCACTTCTAATCAACTAAATTTTAATTGTGATTTCCTCTAAACCTTCACTGTAACTCTCTCAGATGTACTCTCAATGATGTAGATATAGATGAGGAGTACGAATGATCTGGATGTTGAATCGCCAAGTCTGTTGGCGAAAGAAAACTCAAGCGGTGAAGAAGCCTGCAAATGGCTCTTCCGTCTCGCCCTCTAGTTGGAAGGACGGTCCAATAGAGGGATAGGTCTACTCCCCAACTACGCCACTGAGACGGGTGAGAGGGACTTCCCGGAAAAGTCACTCTAGAAAAACAGCCCAACCGGTAACGGGCAACCGAGCTCGTACGTAAAACTGAAAACCAAGGATCCCCCGCCTGGGTATCCTAAAACAGGGTCAGCGGAATGGTTCGGGATCCCAATGAGGCGTAAAAACACTGCGAGCTCGCGTAAAAACCGAAGAGGGACTGGGATCCTAGACCCGTGCACTTGGCGGCCGCTGCCCTAACTGGGCTTCCTTTCCTCCGCCCAGTTGAGGGTCACCGCGCCCTCGCACGGTCAGGTGCAAAGGTCACCGTAACCGGCATTATTGATTGGCATCATTGATTCAACACCATCCTTTCTTGATCTCTACTATAGTTAACTTATCTTATTTGGGTATCTCATAATAACTCTTCTCTATAGTGAGCAATAATATGGTAGGGTATATCTTAAAGAATGATTTATGTAAATGATCAGTTCTTATGATCATGGGTCATCATTTCTATCATCATACTAATAGAAGTCACTTTATTGGAAGGGTCCTTAACCAAAATTTCGAATATAACTAAGGGACTTTCAAAATTGATCTACCTCTAGAATCAGATGTTGTATACATGGTCAAAAATAAAAGAAACAAAACTTATGAACAACAATAAAGTTGTGTGCATGTGTGTGTGCACACTTGCTCATAAAGATACGGTCAACATTTGGCGTGATCTCTTGATGGTGCCCTACGCATCTTAATGCTATATACTAGCATCTCCATACACCGGAATTGCTTTAGTGGTGCCAACAATTTACGATCATCAAACAGTTGTTGGTTAGTAAAGATTGAAGTCAAGAAGCCAGCCATGGTAAATGCATCTTTTCATAAACTAAGGTCAGATCATGCAAATTTTGTGCACATCAAACTTGTTGATAGCAGTTAATCTGCCAGGCTCTCCTTCAACATGCACAAACACGTGCACTCCGTATGTGTTAACCCAGATATTGCTACATGTTCAGAATGGATATCAATGCTCTAACAGAAACAAGCATTTTTAGAACCGACATATTTAAATTTTGGTTTGATCTCTCTATTTCACCCAATATTTAAGCTCCTCAAGATCATGATAAATAATCACTTAGAATCAATAAGTACGGCTGAAAGCCTTCTAAAATCGGTATGATCGATCAATTAGCAATTCTTCAATGTAGATAATACAGTTTATTTAATATGCTAACATCTATCAAGTTCACCTATAATCTAATCAAGAAAACAGATAAATTTATCTCTTATATGTTAATTGATTGTGTATCTGGGTAAGCCTTTCAGGCCAGTGAATTATTGTGATACCAGAAACTATATATATATATTTTTTAACAGTAGTAAGAGAACCTGGATCTTAATTTTTTTTTAAATTTTGTTTACAGATACTGAATTTAAAATTTTTGAATCTTCAATCAAATTTTTTTTCAGTGGCTTAAATCTAAAATCCTGAACTCATTTCTACAATAACAGTAACCTGGATCTTGAAATTTTAGTTTTTTTTTATACTACAGTAACAGATCCCTGATCCCTGTATCTTAACATTTTTTTAAAACTGTTGACAGCAGATTTCTAACATTTTAAGTGAATCCAGAATTTTCATAAGAAACATAGCACTTAGTTGTTCTGAACCCATCTTTTCATTTGAAAGGTATCAAATCAAATATTAATTATACCATTTCTCCGAAATTTTGACTCAAAATGATGGCAGTAAGGATTGAGGCAATGGATTTTACATGATGATTTAAGCAAGAATAAGATCCATCCACAAATTAATAAAACTTAACCCATAAAAATTTATATATAAAATGGCAAGAGGAGATGTTTATCTGAACATTCATGGTAGCAAAAGGATTAGGGATAAGATTGTACATATGATCAGCTCAATGGGCATGCATGGCAGCAAGAGAATGGGTAAGGAATGTACCTAATTTGACTTAAATTTTGCATGCAAATGCTTCTACAGTGGCTGGACAGCTGCAGGAAGAAAAAGAAAAGAGTTCCAGTCCTTAGGCTGAGCTTGGAGTAACAAGATTTAAAAAAAAATGGAGGCAATAGCAGCTCTCAAAGTTGCTGGACAGCAGATAAAACAAGGAAATAGACCCCCTTGGCTGAAAAATGAAAAAATCTAGAAGATGCCGTTGGGTTTTATTATAAGTAGGGAAAGAGAGGAGAGAACAAAGAGGGGAAAATGTACCTTATAATCTCAAATTCAGGGATTTTCTTGACATGCAGGGAGACTTCAGCAGCTGTAGCTTCTAATTCTTCTTGGTGAAGCAAGGATGGTTGCCAGAATTCTAATAGGAGAAGGAGCAATCGCTGTTGGAGAGGTCTGGGCTTTTCTCACGGCTTGAGAATTGGAAAAAACGAGGGTTTTGAGTTTGCCATATATATAGAGAAAGGGGTTAATGCCAAGTGGGTTTTAAATGATACACATGGCAATTTCTTTAATGTATAATCTGTACAACTGTACAGTTACTGAAGTTTATTTTTTTTTTATAACCGAGTAGCCTATCTGCTGCTGCTACAGTAATTAATAAATTTTTATTTTAATATATGTATTATTTTTTTTTCATTTATTCGAGATGTTCAAAAAGATCCGTATTCGCACATCGAGCCTCCGATTTTGACGCGCAATATCTCGTTTTGATCGTCTTAGAACGACGGTCAATATGAGTATAATATTGATATATTTCCGATCGGGTTTTGAGTGCCCGAAATTTTCGGATACGTTTTTGTTAAGATTAAATTTTTGCGATTAAAAAAAATATCAAACGACCTCCGATTGACGAACGGTCGATTCCGTTGGTCTTGTATCGTCGAATCGGATCTAATGACGGTCTCGGTTCGTTTCGCGGTTTACAAATTTGCGTCGCGGCTTTTCACGGCACGCATTACAAAGCGACCGATTTTTGGTCGATTTCGCCCGAACGACTTTTGATTTACTACTAATTGGTCGTTTTAGGTTGTTTAGTATTGACCGTCAACGTCATTGGGTTCAATGGACCCAAAAACGGACGAGTTCGGGTTTACGCAAATTCCCGGATGTTACACACCATAGCCATCACTTATAACCACTTCTTCACCTCTCTCATCCTCTCCATCTCGACCCTTCTTTTTTCTCTTGCACGGTCGCTCTTCGCCTAGGATTTTGATGACTTCACCAAGGTTTGAAGAAAAAGGTGGAATGAGGCGATTACCCTAAAACGAGGAGAGGTGTAGCCTCGAGGCAGTGGAGGGTCAGTCTCAGTATTCTATTAAAAAATATACAATTTAACAAAAAATGTTCTATTAATTGTAAGAAAGCTACATCATAATGCACAATAACAATAAAAAACATAACTCAATTCACATGTTAATAAAAAAAATACAATTGCTCTTGGTATTCCTCAAATTCAATGCATATTTGCAAAAAAAACCATGGAAAACTCATTTAATAAAATTATTAGTATAAATTCAACTCACATGTCACGTAACTGACATATGACCATGATAAAACTTAACTACGGTTCACCTCACATTAGAACATTATAATACGCTTAATTCATCACTAGTTGTTAGTAAATGAACCTAACTATACTTAATAATGCATTGAATTAGAATACTAACTACTGAATTACTAAAAAAATCTAACAAAATTTATACTAAAAACTAACCGAAAGTGAAGTCAAAAACCTAAGATAAAATAGGCAAAACTTGAAAAAAAAAAGTCTATTAAAATTTACAATAGTACTTTGAGTTTGTTGTTTTTCACCGTTAGGATTAAAGGTATTAGTGATAATAGTTAGCATATATCCTCCACCTTTTTCTCCCCAAGCATAATATTAAGAACTATTTGTAGTCGTTAAATATGTAATTAGCTTTCCAATAGGCACAAAAAAGCATATACCTCCAAGGTGTATACATCATGCCTCGCCTCGCCGCCTCACGCCTCAAGACCACCTCAGTCATGTGAGAAGCTCGCCTTACCAAACATAGCTGAGGCAACCGCCTTAAGGCAAAAAAGGCACGCCGCGCTTCACTGCTTTTTACGCATTAAGGCATACTTTTTTGTACCATGCTTAATGCATTAATTTCCTAAGCATGTTCAACCCTAGTGACTCTAAATGTTCCTAGGAAGGTGACCATTGTAAGACAATGGTTGTCTCCCATTCAAGACTTTTGTGATTTGGTTAAAAAATACTCTTATATTGATTGGTTAGTTGATAATGGAGCATCAGCTCATCTATGTGGAGAAAAGAGCCTATTTCGACGGACGCAACAAGTTATTGAATTGTCCATTTAGCGGATGGAAGATTATTCATAGTAAAGAGGCAAGGGGAGGTTCACCTCATCCTAAACATCAAGCCAACTAATGTTCTACATGTTCATGAACTTACCATCAGCTTATTCTCAATCTGTGAGGTTTGCAAGGAACTTGACTGTTGAGTTATATTTGATGTTGTCTCATTTATTTTCGAGATATATTGACTCCGAGGACAAATAGTAGATGTAAAGAAGGGGGTGTCGATTACGTAGTTCAAAACCCATGTGCTACATTTTACTTCAAGACAATGTTTTCAACATCTTCGTGCACCCTATAGAACCATTGCTTTGATCATCTCTCTCTTTAGAAATTTTTGGGGTTTCTTCCCCATCTCCCTCGGACTATCAACCTAGAGTGTGAGGCTTGCCAACTAAGGAAGCATCACCTAAATTCATTCCTTATTTGCGATAGTATCCATTCCATCATTTTATTTGAATTTAGTCTATCTTGATGTTTGCGGACCCAATCGATATCCATGACATTTAGAGAATTGATATTATCTTGTTTTAGTTAAAGACTTTTCTCATGTTTTGTGGGCATGTCTAAGTTTGATATTTACTTTATTATTGTCTAGTTTATCAACAAAATAGAAAATAGTTTTTTCAGAGAAAACAGGGTGAGATCCCGAGATGGGACCCACCACAAGGGCTTAATGTATTAATGAAAAAAATAGTTTACATGGGTACAGGCTACATATAAAGCCCTACAATGTTCCAAAACATTCTCAGAATAAAAAATTTGACTGCGAAAGATGCACTCATTTCCATCACAACAAATCGCATACAAGAGCGCAAAAGGGAGAGAGCTATCTTCATGCTCGTTGTCGCACACTGTCCGAATGGAGCTCCAAAAGTTTGTTGCACTTCCTGCATCAAGCCACGATATCTCCGCTCTCCTTCATACCTCGACCGGATGGGTACAAGTAAATAGAAGATGATCCTGGTCCTCCACCTCAATGCTACTTGTCACAAGAAATGTCCATGTCTTGTGTTATCATGCCTCGACGTGTTTTTGATATAACCCTCCCATTTCTAACAAGCTATAGGAATACCTTGACTCTTTTTCGGAATCATGCTTCATTATATGATTCTACTGTCAATCCTGATATCCTCTTGAATCTGATTATAACAAAAAGTTTCTCTAACACGATATGTTATTCTTTTTATCCTATCATTGGATTGAGAATCAGACAAAATATGCTCATATCTCACAACAAAATGGGGTTGCCGAACAAAAATATCGGCATATTCTCAATATTGCCTACATCTTGCTCATATACTATCATGTTCCCACTTCATGTTAGATTGACTCTCTACTCTTTGTTGCTATTCTCATAAACCGCATGCCCTCCACATTGATGAGCAGGTTCCTTTTGAGGTTCCTTGTCATGGAAAGGTGGTGTTTCCAGTTCCCCCCAAATTCTTAGGTGTGTGCTTTTGTCCATAATCTTGGTTTTGAAAGAGGCAAGATGGCTGATGTGGCAATCAAATGTATTTTCTAGGGTATGCTAAGATTCAGAAGGAATAACATTATTACGAAAAACAACATTCGTGTGTATGTTACCTTCTTTGAATCAATCCCCTTCTTTTCTAATATAGTTGCCCATGTTTTTCCACCTCTCGTCATTTCTGAGACTGCACCAATATGTGTCCATGTTCCTCAAAATACTAAATTCAAACTTCAATGTCAACGGAGACAATAACTTTTGAGCCAGCGCATCATCCGACCAAGAAGAGTCCTCCGACTGAGATTTTACAAACTGATACCATTTCTTCCTCCAAGGATACTATTACATGGGATGAATCAAGATACAATCTGACCCTGGTCAAATAGATATATGTATAGACTTTTAGGAAAGGAAAAAATATAGTGCACCATGAACTCTATTTTTGCAACAATTTCCTTACGAGACCTATATTGGGAAAAGAATGGGAATTATTTATTCCTGAGAACCCTAGGCTCTCTTGCATAGAGGAGAGATAAATTACATAAAAGGAACATAAGAAAAAGAAATAAATAAAGAGTACAAAAATATAAATATATCTCTACACTCCCCCTCGAGATAGAGCATAGATGTCAATCATGCTCAGCTCGGATGAACACTTCTGAAATGGTCCTCTGAGCAAAGCCTTAATAAATATATGCAGTTTGATCACCTGAACTGACATGAGAGGTAGAAATAGTCTTTTTGTATCATGTCTCGTGTATAGTGGCAGTCCACTTCAATATGTTTAGCTCTCTCATGAAATGTAGGATTGTTTGCAATAAATAGGGCGGCATGGTTATCACATTGTAACTGCATAGGAAGAGGTACATCTATATGTAAGTATGCTAACACTGCTCGAACCCACATCATCTCCGTGGCTCGCTTGTCCCATATCTCTATATTCGGATTCAGCACTTGACCTAGCAACCACAATTTGCTTCTTGCTCTTCCAAGATACAAGAGAACCTCCACCCGAAGTGGACTTCATGTCCTTAGGACATCCTACATAGTATGCATCTACATATGGTGAGATAGTCTGAGTTGCTCCTTTCCCGAATAGAAATCATGCTCCCTGTAGATGAATTTAGGTACCTCAAAATCATATAAATTGTGTCCATATTGTACCTGTCAGGGTTGCTTCATGAACTGACTGATCCGACTAACTGCAAAGGAGATGTTTAGTCTTGTGATAATGACGTAGAGAAGCTTTCCCACTAATACCTTGTATCTTCTCCTGTCCACCTCTTATGTATCATCATCATATAGCCTCATGCTGGAAATGATAGTAGTAGCAGGTTGACACAAAATCACGCATGTCTCAACTAGCACGTATGTAACAAACTTTCTTTAGGTCATCACAAGACCCTGTTGATTCTTGGTGAATTCTAACCCTAAAAGGTACCATAAGGTACCAAGATCCTTGGTGACAAACTGTCTGCCCAGAAATTACTTTGCCCTCTTGATCTCCTGCACATCATCTCATGTAACAAGTATGTCATTATATACCATGATAACAACCGTACCTCTGAAAGTTCTATGTACAAACAGTGAATGATCGGCATTCGATCTCTTGAGTCCTTTTCTCTCAATCAGATCCGAGAGCGTCTGAAACTTTGCCCGATTAAGGTTCATATGTTCCAGTAAAAGTATCAATCAATATTAAATGATCTAAATCGATCAATAGATCGTAGATCAAAATTAGTTTGGGATTGATCGATCGAAACTTGATTGCATCGTAATGTGGGCCATCGGAAAAGGCCGCGATGCAAAATCCAAATCACAAAACAAACGAAGACCATCAGAAAATTCGTCTCGACGAAATAAGACCAACAAAATCGATCGTTCGTTAATCGGAGGCCGTTTGATAATTTAAAGTCACAAAATCAAAAATCAAGATCATATTTCATCAATTTCGGTATCCATCTTGGATCGAAAAAGTATGAAATTTATATTGTTTGATTATCATGCATATGTACATCAGAATCGGAAATACGAGGTGAAAATACATATGACTTTGGTGCCTCGAATAAGTGAGAGAACGTGGTTAAAAAACATAAAAAATAAATAAATAACTTTTTGCTTTATAGCTATGTCTAAGGATTGACCAGATGAAACTTTCACAAACTACAAAATAAGGAAGCAAAGAAGGCTGTAAGCGAAGCTAAGTCAAAAGTTTATGAATTTTTGTACAAAAATCTCGACTTTAAGGAGGGCTAGAAGAATATATTCAGGTTGGCTAAAGCAAGAGAAAGAAATACCAAAGACCTTTCTCAAGTGAGATGGAAGCAGTACTTCCATAAGCCTTTCATTGGGGAAGGAAATAGAGAGATCACTTTGGAAATCAAGCTATTAGTGAAAGTTACTTGAATCATGCAAGCTATTGACGAATACAAAGGAAGTAAAAGAGGCTTTGAAGGGTATGAGACCTGGGAAAGGGGTAGGATCCGATGACATTCCTATAGAAGTTTGGAGAGTTTTAGGTGAGCGTGGTTTGACTTGGCTTACAAATTTATTCAATATTATTTTGCGAAGCAAGAAAATGCCTGAAGATTGGAGAAGAATCATGGTGCCTCTTTATAAGAACAAAGGAAATATTCAAAATTGTTCAAATTACAAAGCTATCAAGTTGATGAGTAACAATATGAAAATTTGGGAATGTGTGATCGAAAGAAGGTTGATGCAAGTTTCTAAAGTAAAAGAAAACTAATTCGGATTCACGCTAGGTCGCTCAACTATTGAAGCCATCCACTTGATGAGGAGAACAATGGAGATTTATAGAGCTAAAAGGAAGAATCTCTATATGATTTTTATTGATTTGGAGAAGGCTTACGATTATGTCTCACGGGAGATATTATGGAGAGTTTTCGAGAAGAGACAAGCACATGTCCTATACATTAACCTCATAAAAGATATGTACGATAGGGCTTTATCTTGTGTAATGATACAATCTGGGAAGACTGACTATTTGACATCAACATTGGTCTGCATCAAGGTTCAGTTTTGAGTCCTTTTCTTTTTAACTTGATTATGGACGAGTTGAAAAGTCACATTCAAGATGAGATACATTAGTGTATGTTATCTATTTATGATATTTTGTTGATTGATGATACTAAAGATGGAGTCAATGAGAAGTTTGAGGTCTGGAGACATGCATTGGAGGCTAAAGGTATGTTTGGTTACTAGGTTGGGGTGCGTTTGGGTAACCTCCTGTGAATAGTAGTTGTTTGGATGGTTATGAGGGTTGGTAGAGGGTTGGAATAAGGAATGTGATGTGATGTCACATTGGTTTGTGTAGAGATAGATATTATTATATGTTATGTACCTGTTCATAATTTCTTTTTGTTCTCTGGACTACTATGTATTTTATCCTTGAGGTCTCTCCCTATATAAGAGAGCCTAGGATTCCCCTGAATAATAGATCACTCATTTTTCACAACATGGTATCAGAGCCTAAACCCTAGGGCTCCCTCCCACTCTCCACCCGCCGCCCCTCTATGTTGATGATATTCTGGTTACAGGAGATGATGTTCATGGCATAGAGAGGGCGAAGGCATTCCTAGGCCGTCAGTTCGTCACGAAGGATCTTAGAACCCTAAGATACTTTCTGGGGTTGGAATTTGCCAGGAATGCACAGGGTCTGATGATGACCCAAAGGAAGTACATTACAGATTTTTTGACTGAAACATGCATGGATGGATGCAAACCATCGAGTATTCCCATGGATCCAAGCATGAATATGTATGATGATGACACTCCTGAAGTGGACAAGAGGAGATATAGAGAAATGGTGGGTAAGCTCCTTTATATTACCATAACTCGGCCCGATATTGCCTTAGCAGTAAGCCGGGTTAGTCAGTTTATGGAGCAGCCAAGACAAGTTCATATGGATGCCATATACATGATACTGAGGTATATGAAGTCCTCTCCAGGTTCAGGGTTGCTATTCCGAAAGGGCACAAATTTATTTATCTCAACATGTGCAGATGTCGATTATGCAGGATGCCCTAAGGATCGAAAGTCGACCTCAGGATTTGCAGTTTTGATGGAAGCTCTCTGGTTTCTTGGAAAAGCAAGAAACAAACTGTTTTGGCAAGGTCCAGTGCTGAATCCGAATATAGGGCCATGGCGTAAGCAAGCACGGAGATGATGTGGGTTCGATCTGTACTAGAGGATCTACATGTAGTCGTACCTTTACCCATGCAGCTTCAGTGTGATAATCAGGCAGCTTTTTTTATTGCCAACAATCCAGCATTTCATGAAAGAACAAAGCATATTGAAGTTAACTGCCACTACACTAGAGACTTAATCCAGAGAGGATTGATATCTACAGCTTACGTGAGCTTAGGGTATCAGACTGCTGACGTACTCACCAAGCCGTTGCTCAGAGGACCCTTCCAGAGATGTTCTTCCAAGTTGAGCATGATAGACATCTATGCTCCACCTTGAGGGGGAGTGTAGAGATAGATATTATTATATGTTATGTACCTGTTCGTAATTTCTTTTTGTTCTCTGGACTACTGTGTATTTTATCCTTGACGTCTCTTCCTATATAAGAGAGCCTAGGGTTCCCATGAATAATAGATCACTCATTTTTCACAACAGTTTGTGATGAAATTCCAACCCTAGATTGACCCAGGAATGCATGGGGTAAACCGGGTTACCCTGGGGTAACCCAGTTAACCAGACGAAACCTAAAAGATTTCGTATAAGTAGGTCTAAGACTGAATATATGGAGTGCACTTTTGATGGAAGAAATGGTGAAGGAATGAAGGTGACGATAACATTCAGGATAGAGATTCTTTTAGATAGTTGAGATCTATTTTGCAGCATGATGGGGAAATTGATGAAGATGTTACTAATAAAATAAATGCAAGATGGCTAATGTGGAGAGGAGCCTCTACTATTCTCCGTGATAAGAAAAATTCTTTAAAAATAAAAGGAAAGTTTTACAAAGCAGACGTGAGACCTGCTATGCTTTATGGATCTGAATATTGGCCAATGAACCATAGACATGTGTAGAGAATGGCAGTAGCAGAAATGAAAATGCTAAGGTGGATGTGGTGACACACACATAAAGATCGGATTCGAAATGATGCAATCATAAGGAAAGCTGATGTAGTTCCGATCGAGGATGAGATGCGAGAAAATCATTTAAGGTGGTTTGGCCATTAGGAGAGAAGGTCAGTTGATGCATCGATGAGGAGATGCGAGTTTTGGGATGTTGAGCCGGCTAAGAGAGGGCGAAGAAGGCCCAAGAAGTGTTGGAATGAGACTACACGAAGGAATCTTAGTTTTTTGGATCTAAGTCCGAGAATGACCCAAGATAGATCTGAATGGAGGCAAAGAATCCATGTAACCGACCCTACTTAATGTGGGAAAAGGCTTTGTTGTTGTTGCTGTGATTGATATAGTGAGGTGCACATCATTATGGGTGGCTGCCCTTTTCTTCTAAATAATGATATAGGAAGAGATTTAGAGATAAGGAAAAAGGTGTTAAGACTGCAAGTATTCTTCCAAAAACACTCATAAAACAAAAATAATCCCTCTAATGATCTAGTTATTCAGAAAAAACATCTGCAAAGTTATGGGATACAAAACCAACCATCCTTAAGAGTTGCACGAACAGGATGGTCCTCTTTCATGCATGGAATTAATCTTCCATCAAAAAAGGAGTTGAAACTTTACAAGAAGCGTGAAATAGTGAAGTAATTAGAGCTTTCTAAATACCACCTTCTAGGTCCAAGAAATTGCAACTCTACCTTGGTAATATCAAATATGGTTGAAGATAAACATGCCTACATAGCATGAAAATTAAAAATCAGGTTGTTGTGTCCAACTACTTGATTATAAGGCAATTTGCAATTCAAAATGAAGCATTATTATGAGATTATGTCGCAATTTATTAGCACTACTAGATCAAGCAAACCTAAGACAATACAGTTGTTTGGCATCTCATCCAAATGACACTACAAATTGATTTTGAGACAAAGCTAACTAGTAAATTTGCAAATCTGCACGTGCCTAAATAGATCATTTGATCTAAATACAAATGAGCATCTCTAACTTGATAGATGTGCTTGCCAAAATATTTCAGTGCCCGGGTCATAAAAAATATGTGTATTCATCCAGCTCCTTCATGTACAATATTCCAAGAGCATCATTGGTGAAAATGTCAGTAGAACTCATTATCACTTTAAAGGTGCTTGAAGGCTAACATTTAGAAAGAGAAAGTATATAAACATTAAGTTGCGCTTGTATTTGATTGGATCACATCAAAAGGATAGTTATATTACCATCTTTGGATTGAGCACCGGCTTCTTTCCCAGATTGCTGACCCAATCTGTATTTCTATTGCACAAACAATTTTAGTGTGACTGCATTCAATTATCTTTCTCAAACTATTCTTACAGTAGGGAAGTCAAATGCATGAAATCCTGCTATTGCACGGCCCAATGAAGAGTTGGACCACTTTTTGGTCCATTATACAGAATCCTGAGCTACATTTCCACAGAAGGCTGTTTCTATGAAACCCCATGACCTTCATATCACATGGCAACAACTCTGATGGTTGTGCCAGGGATCCCTTCATGTAAATCTACTTATAATGATAATATCACTAAACTACTGAATAAATATGATGAATAATATAAAGATAGACAGATACCTAGATAATGCTGCTTCAAATGGATGAGAATTATAATAAAACTATTTGATGACAATGTTGTCCTATTGATGTATGAGGTAGGTACCTGAAGATGGCTCTTTAGATGGAAAAGAGTAAGTCCTTTAACGCCCATTGTTCGCAAGATAGTTTTTGGGGTCGCCTCTGCAGGAAAAATGTCATCAATCATTTAGATTAAAAAATGATAGTTTATGATTTTCAAAAAAAAAGGGCAAGTGGAATATTTCGTATTTAAGCTGGATTTCTTGGAGAGATATTAGTCTATGACTTTAAAAAGGTAATATCTGCAGTTTTAGTTTCATGAAAAAGGGATTAATGAAATCATTTGTTTGTATAATTTGTTTATTATACATGAAAGCTCAAGTCATTGTTTGTTTTCCATAGATGGGGTTAGAGAAGCTTTTAGGCTCCTGATGCCTTTTGATTGGATGGGGGTGTGTCAAGTCAATATCATATTCCACGTCAACACATCTTATTTGAAAAGTAAAAGTTATTTTAAATATAAAATAAAAATCAATTTTGTAGTATGAAATACATGGAGCATCAAGAAAAAACATCAAAATATATGTGGTTCGAGATGGTCATGATCACCACCCTCCCACGGGAGAAGAGACCTAATGGGGTCATCTTCATAACAGTTAGAGAATAAAAGAGTCGTGGGGCTCCATATACATTCCTGTCACTAAGCAATGGTTGAAGGAAAAGTCCCCCATTCTCACTTCATGTTCTCGATCGCCACTGCCAACTCCTCCTCCATCTCCTTTTCCATCTCCACCTCTCCAACATCGCATCCCCGTCAACTTCACCACACAATCGCCATCACCTCATTAGTACCATCTTCATCGCCTCCATTGAACCACCATCTCCATCACCACCATTGAACCACCATCTCCATCGCCCCCATTGGATCGCCACCGCCACACGCCATCATCTAAATCTTCAGCATCATCCTCAACAATGATAGCAGTTGCAACAACCTCATCTGAACCTCTACTACCTCTTGTGTCATTATTAACATGGTAACTTCATTGGTTCCTTTGTAGACATCAACAGTATCGCAAGCACCATTATCGAAATCAGCTAAGGTCTATCGTCAAGGTGTCTCAGCCAAACAATAGCAGTATGGCCAAGGTGTATCATGAAATAACGAGCCATCATCACTAGTCTGCAGTTCCTAGTCGTCAATACCAGCATGCCATGTCAAAAACAGTGGATTCGGTAGTCTCTTGTGTGAATATTTATCACTAGCAGTAGTTTTATCAAGAGAAAGTCCTCGGTTTACTTAAGCCAGTTTGAACTGAGCATTTAAATGACCTAGGCAACTATTCATGTCTTTCTATTTGGTTTCTATGTGTTGCCAGTCTTGTATTGCTCAGATGTGTGGTTCCTAATACTCGTGAAATATGTCTGAAATAGCAGACTCGTCTACTCATGAAGGAGAGATGAAGAACCCCATCTTTTGCCCAATCACCAAACTGGATGGTGAGAAATTTGTTCTATGGTGTCGATCACTCCTAAATGTAATTGAAGGACATGAAAAAAGACATATCATTATCGATAAGGAACCAAAGGAGAAACTGACAATCTAGTAATACGAAAGAAAAACAATTTGATGGTTTAAGCGTGGATCATGAACAGTTGTCTACCGCGCGTTACAAATGACATTGTCCACTTCAAGACTGCCAAATGCATGTGGAGAATTTGAAATTAATGTTATGCTCCCGAGGATCCGGGTACCCGTTTACACTACTTTCGCGGCATTTTATTCACATGAGATCACACAAGTCACAGAAAAACGGGGAAAAATTTTCGCGCGGTTTCCGAATTTGCGTCGCGGCCTTTTTCATGGCGCGCATTACGAAGCAACCGATTTTTGATCGATTTCATCCGAACTTGATCCGATTTGGGACCGATGAAACCAATAAAGTTATTGGTCCCTGTTTTCTGTAGCTTGTGCGAATCTTATGTGAATGAAATGCCGCGAAAGTAACGTAAACAGGTACCCGGATCCTAAGGGGTTCACAATTAACATATTCAAAGGAGAAGACCTATGCTCGATTCCTACATATATATACATTGAGATGTCCCAAATGAAGTGACCTTTGGCCAAATACTATTTGGCTTTTAATTCCAGCTTCTAGAGACTAAACTCCTACATGGCTTTACATGCTTTCCAACTCCTGTGAAATTCAGTTGAAATCCCAACTAATGGTTGGTTCACTTTTAAGAGCTTTGGACCCTCCATATAAGTCTGTTTGATCGCAAATGATTATTTCACATGGAATTCCTTCAGTGGAAGTAACTTATAACAATTTGAGTGGACTCACTCTCTCTGCCTACATGTTGGCGAATTAAGTAAGACCACCTCTGCCATAGCAGTTTCATCAGAAAGAGAGCGCAATCCCTTCGTTCGAGGCAGTGGTCGTTGTCCTGACACACCTAACTGCATCCCACTCAGTACCCTTTCTGTAGCTGTATTGGTCAGCCAATGATTGTGGTTGGGGAAAGCACTTCAAGCCTCCAGTTGGCCATAATGATGACTCCACATCCACCATCTCCAAGTAGAGTATGAGAATTTGATTTAGAGGCTTGACCAGCATGTACTGATATCTCAGTAGGATCCCTCAACTTCAAGTGCATTACACACAGATACAGACACTGCAACCTTTGTCAATCTTCAAGTATCCCTTTGCAATGCTTTGCATGCAGTGATATATCAAATCCATCTGAGTGGCTAGTAGATATTAGTACACCAGGACACATTTGCGACAACAAAACACAGATTTCTTCCCTATATGGCATTCCACGCCGATGCTCCAATCTAGGTAGCAGATGAGAGATAGTCACAAATTAATGGTCATGGAGATGGTCAAATTACCCCACATTTTTGTCTAAAAACTATTCACTTAGCTTTTGAGTTTCCTATGAGTTTGCTCTGTTTTAAAAACTACTAGGAAGCTTAATTGTCTAGCCAATTTTGATCGAGAGTATCTTATTTTCAAGATAGGATGATAGAAAGGGTGATTGCATCTACTCGTGAAAAATGTAGTGTATACCACATGAAGCAATCTCCCTTTGCCAATCATGTGTCAATTCGACAAAGGGTTCATATCCCCACACATGGCACCTTCATCTAGGTCACCTTCCCCTACTAAAAATGAGAACCCTACCACAGATCGCTGCCTCCGCCTCTTTTTAGTGTGAAGCATGTCAACTCAGAACACATTATAGGAATTCATTTACTAGGCATCCCGGGAGTGTCTCTAAGTTCTTTTGACTTATACATTTTAATGTTTGGAGACCCCCAATCACACTCCGAAACACCTTGAGCATAGATTTTATTAAAAAAATCTAAGTTGACACTATTATGAAAATTTTCCCAATGGAAATGAAGGATATTTTGAGTCAACCTGCCGAACATATTCATCTTGATAATGCTTACACTCCATTTCAATTAAGCATGGAATCATCCATCAAAAATCATGTACATCCTAATAAATGGGCGTAGTTGAGCAGAACATCATCATATCTTTGACATTGCTATGTGTTCAAAGTGCTACCATGCTTACCTTCTAGGGAGATGTGCTTACCGCCACTCCTGATAATAGCATGCCTTCCACTATTTTTGGAAGAGAAAAATCCATATTATATAAGCTCTTCCTTGACAAAACTTAATTCCATATCAAGCTGAAGGCTTTGCGTGCACTTCTTTTGTTCACATTCATTCAGTCGATCATAATAAGCTTGCACCTTGTGTTATGAAGTGTGTTTTGTGGGATATTTCAGAATTTAGAAGGGACATATGTGCTATGATAATGTCAAGCGATAGTAATATGTAAGTTTCTTTGAATCTATACCTTATTATTCCACCTCTAGCTCTCGTATGAGATTGCTTACCTTCTTATATGGTCGCCATCTAGTGGTGCTTTAACCCTCATTGAACCATATGGGTTGGTCTATTCCCATCAGAGTATACATCTAGTTGTCACGATTGTACATGACCTCAATGTATGTGAAAAAAAATGCTAATGAATTGGCACTTGAGAACCATGTGCCCACAAGCGTGCAAGTTGTTGAGAACGATATCCCAACATTTTCAGCTTCGTTGTAATCTCCCCATAGTACTTCAAAAAAGGAAATGGGCATGCACATTACACCATATTTCCAGTTGTATTCTATAGGAAGATTATCTTCAAGATACAAGATGTTTCTAGTCAGGATTTCAGTTACCATAGTCCCTTCTAGCCATCGACAGGCACTCATGGTTCCGAAATGGAACGCAACCAATCATATATGAAAAGAAGATGGCTTTGGTATCTTAAGGCACATGGACCTTAGTTGAACCCCCCAAGGATGCCCCTATTGTTGGCAGTATGTGGGTCTTTACCGCCAACAACCTTCCAAACGGTTATGTGGAAAGATGTAAAGCCCGACAACTTGGCAAGGATTACACTCAGATGTTTGAAACGGTATGCTTGGACACCTCTCCAGTTGCCCGCCTTCCAACGACATGTATATTGATTTCTACGGACGCACAGTTAATCATGGTCACTTCACCAACTGAATGTAAAGATGCATTATTACATGGTGATCTGCATGAAGAGGTTTACATGCAATAACCTCATGGATCTTAAACCAAGATGGGTATCACATTGTGTGTAGGCTCCATAAAATCTACTTATAATCTGAAACAAAGTCCGACCCCCGGAGCTTGGTTTCAAATATAATAAGATATTATGTCCGACATTAATTTTAGATGATCCTTGACATATCACTCTCTTTTTGTCAAGAAAAAAATAATTATGATAGTGGCATATGTGGATGATATCATCTTAACCGGTGATGACATGGATGACATATCGGCTACCAAAACATATCTTGCAGAGCACTTCTTTAGAAAAGATTTAGGAGAACTTCGCTACTCTTTTGGCATTGAGTTGCTAAAAATGCTTGTGGATCGATTATTACACAAACTATGTTACAGATCTATAGCAAGAAACTAGAATGTCCGGGAAAATCCAACATTCACTCCTATGGACTCCAAGGTGCATATATCTGAAGAATTATATGGATACACTATGCATGACAAGACAAGTGCCTACTAGGGAAGTTATTGTATGTTATTATCACTCATTTCGATATTTCTTTTGTAGTCAACCAAGTGAGTTGGTTCATGACCAAACCATGCTAAGGGCATTGCGATGTTGTCGTGATCTTGAAATACTTGAAGTTTGGCTCAAGAAAAGGTTTTTATTTACATGACCCATGTCTCCAAATATTCTAGCTTTGTCTGACACTGATAATCACGATGACCTAATGACAAAATTCCTTTTTACCGATATCGGCGGTAACTTAGTCACCTAAGAAGCAAAAGCAAGTTGTTATTACTCGTCCTAGTGCAGACTTTGAGTATAATCAATAGCTCAAGCTACCATTGAATTAACGTGGATAAGGTTTATGCTAAAGGACCTACACCTACAGGTTCATAACCCCATGATCATGAGAAATGGTATTTTCGATGCTATGTTTACTGCAAATAACCTAGGCTTCCATGAAAGTAACAAGCATGTGAAGATAGATTGTCATTACTCTGGAGACAAGACCAAGATCTGAAGTTGCACGCCACAACTGAACCAACATCTCACAGGAACAAATGCATGATCTGTTCATAAAATCTTTCAGCATTCTTCCTTCAACAAATGTGTCTCCACGCTGAGGATGATGGTCATCTACGCCTCAGCTTGAGTAAGAGTATTAATGTCTCATTATTGCTAATCTTCTTATTTTCTCTTTTCTATAGTGAGGGGTATTTACGTAACTTTTGGTACCCCCTCCGCCTATATATGGAAGCAGTACCCTCTTGATTTCCAACAACAACAACAAAGCCTTTTCCCACTTTAAGTAGGGTCGGCTACATGGATTTTTTGCCTCCATTCAGATCTATCTTGGGTCATTCTCGGGCTTAGATCCAAAAAACTAAGATCTCTTGATATAGTCACATTCCAACACTTCTTGGGCCTTCCACGCCCTCTTTTAGCCGGCTTAACATTCCAAAACTAGCATCTCCTCATCCGTGCATCAGCTGACCTCCTTTGCAAATGGACAAACTAACTTAAGTGATTTTCTTGCATCGTATCCTCGATCAGAGCTACACCCACTTTCATTCTAATGGCATCATTCCGAATCCAATCTTTACGTATGTGTCCATATATCTACCTTAGCATTTTCATTTCTGCTATTGTCATTCTCTGCACATGTCTATGGCTGGCATACCAACATTTAGATCTGTGGAGAAGAGAGACAGAATGTGATGTCTATTCCATAGGGCTAGGGTCTCTTATATAGAGAGAAAACCCTAGAGAGTACAAGAGGAAAAATACATGAATACCCCTGAGGGGTTACGGAACCCGAAGGGTTAAAGGTTACGGAACATGAAGGGTCAAGGATTACGGAACCCGAAAGGTCAAGGGTTATGGAACCCGAAAGGTTACAAATATAATTGTAATATAATAATTCTAACACTCCCCCTCAAGTTGGAGCATATCTGTCGATCATGCCCAACTTGGATACTAAGTACATTAGACGCTTCCTTGGAAGAGCCTTTGTGAGGATGTCTGCAAGTTGAAGTTCAGTGGAGATGTGTGGAGTGCTGATTCGTCCTTCTCGTACCGCATCACGAATAAAATGGCAATCAACTTCAATGTGTTTTGTCCGCTCATGAAAAACTGGATTGGTGGCGATGTATGTGGCAGACTTGTTGTCGCAGTATAAGGGTACAGGAGTGGCGACTGACATGCCAAGTTCTGTTAGGAAAGAAACAAGCCATGTGATCTCACATGTGGCCTGAGCCATTTCCCTGTATTCTGCTTCCGCACTAGATCTGGATACCACTGTCTGCTTCTTGCTTCGCCAAGTGACAAGATTATCCCCAACAAACATGGCGTATCCTGTAGTGGATCGGCGGTCCTCAGGAGAGCTAGCATAGTCAGAATCTGTATAGGCGGAGATATTAGTGTGTCCATTCACCCCATAGAAAAGTCCACGTCCGGGAGATTCCTTTAAATATCGAAGGATCAAAAGAACATCCTGCCAGTGACTGTAAAGAGGCTTCTCCATATATTGACTGGCTCTGCTCACAGCATATGATATGTCCGGCCTAGTAACAGTGAGATAGAGTAATTTTCCCACTACGCTTCTGTATCGTGTTGCATCCTCAAATGCTGGATCAGTAGATGCTGAATATTTTCTCACTTCTGCAAGGATGCCAGATGGCTTGCATCCAAGAAGTCCTGCCTCAGTCAGAATATCGAGGCAATACTTTCTCTGTGAAAGATGGAGCCCCTCTGTAGTGCGTATTACTTCGATGCCAAGAAAATAACGAATTTGGCCGAGATCTTTCGTGACAAAGAGCTTCTGGAGGAAGGCCTTGGTCTCTTGAATACCATCTACATCATTCCTGTGATAACCATATCATCAACATAGACAGCAAGGATGATCGTGCCAGTAGACCGTCGTCTAACAAAGACAGAGTACTCAGATGTTGTCCTCTGAAAACCAAGTATGTTGATCTCCATAGTGAGCCTGTCAAACCATGCCCTTGGGCTCTGCTTCAGGCCATAAATGGCCTTGCGTAGTCGACATACATGCTCCCCCTCGACTACATACCCCGGCGGTTGCATCATGTAGACCTCCTCCTCAAGATCACCATAAAGAAAGGCGTTCTTCACATCAAGTTGATAAATGGGCCAAGCCTTGTTGGCAGCAACAGAGAGAATGGTACGTATCGACCCCATTCTGGCAACAGGCGAGAAGGTCTCAAAATAATCAACTCCAAAGGTTTGTGTGAAACCTTTGGCAACAAGTCTGGCTTTCAACCTGTCAATAGAACCATCAGGCGACTGTTTGGTTGTGAAGACCCATCGACAAGCCACAGGGCGAACTCCCGGGGGACACGGCACAAGATCCCACGTACCCCGGAAGGTAAGTGCATCCATCTCCTCATCCATGGCCTGTCGCCAACCTTGATCTTGCATTGCACTGAAATGATCTTTTGGAATGGTAATAGTCACGGCCTCGTCCAGATTCCCGTCCACGACCACGACTTGGATCGCGACCGCGTCCTCCTCGCAAGCCGTATCTGCCTCCTCGCCCAGATGAGACGATGTGTGCAAAGTTCTCCGTTGAAGGTAAGATAGGATGTCGGGCAACGGATGTCTCGAGCTCCTCAAGTCGGCCAAAGATGGCCTTCATTGTTGGCAGTGTGTCTGATATAAGAAATTGCTCCTTCGCTGCATGGTACCTAGAATGCAGGCCATCAAGGAAGCGGTATACCTGCCAGTCAGAACGCTCTTGTATCTGTTTGGTGCAACATGAGGGCTGGAATATTGCAAGCTCCTCATACAGACTGGATAGATGCCTGTAGTACTCGATGAGGGTGGAATCACCCTGAGATGCCGACCAGATTCGCCTGTAAATATCTGCAAGGCGTGACTTCGTCTTCTTCTGGGAGTATGTTTGCTCGAGATCCTCCCACATTTCCTTGGCCGTATTTTTGTAAAGAAGATTTGAGGCAATATGAGCCTCAACACTGTTGGTCATCCAGTTGATAACCAAATAGTTGTCAGTCTGCCAATTGGCGTACTCTTTGTCCTTTTCATCTAAAGGATCTTTAGTCAAAATGTAGAGTTTCCTCTGACCACCAATGAACACCATAAAAGATCGAGACCAGAGCACGTAATTTTCTGTGCCCTTGAGTTTGATAGTAGTGCCTTGTGCCATTACATTCGTGGCCAAGGGCTTTGTCTCGATAGAAGAAGGCGCCATGGTGGTCTTAAAATAAAAACGATCCTGTGATCAACTAAGGATGCATATAAGAGCTAAAAATGCCTTAAAACTCACGTTTGCCCTTGAAGAAGGGCTGAAAACCCCCAATAGACAGCATATCTGGATTCTTGGAAGCGATCCGTGATGAGTTTTGGATCTCCAAAGAGTCCTACGGTACCCGTGGAGGGTTGCTGTGGGGCTAACGGCCTTCGTAGGAGGTCCTGAAAGCGCAGAATAGCGCTAGTGGGAGGGCTGCTGCACTGGAGGTGATTGGAGGGCCTTGCGCGGGGCCCTAATTCGGGGAAGAGGGCCCGCGCATTCTTTTACGAGGCTTGAAGGTGGCGGTGGGGATTTTAGGTCAGAACCCCGGTCTAGGACCGTTGCTCTGATACCATGTGGAGAAGAGAGACAGAATGTGATGTCTATTCCATAGGGCTAGGGTCTCTTATATAGAGAGAAAACCCTAGAGAGTACAAGAGGAAAAATACATGAATACCCCTGAGGGGTTACGGAACCCGAAGGGTTAAAGGTTACGGAACATGAAGGGTCAAGGGTTACGGAACCCGAAAGGTCAAGGGTTACGGAACCCGAAAGGTTACAAATATAATTGTAATATAATAATTCTAACAAGATCCATAGAGCATAGTAGGTCTCACAGCTGTTTTGTAAAATGTTACTTTGATTTTCAAAGGAATTTTCTTACCACAGAGAACAGTAGAGGTTCCTCTCCACTTTAATCAACATGCATTTATTCTATTTGTAACATCTCCATCAATTTCTCCATCATATTGCAAAATAGTTCCCAAATATCTAAAAGAATGTTATCATCACCAATCTTAACATCGATTCCTTCACCATTGCTTCCATTAAAAGTACACTCTATATATTCAGTCTTAGCCCTACTTATAAGAAATCCTTTTGTCTCCAAAGCATGTCTCCAGACCTCAAGCTTCTCATTTATTCCATCTCTAGTCTCATCAATCAACACAATATCATCAGTGAATAACATACACCAAGGTATCTCATCCTGAATGTGACTTGTCAACTCGTTCATAATCAAAGTAGAAAAGGAATGGACTCAATGTTGAACCTTGATGCAGACCAGTGTTGATGTCAAATGGTCAGTGTTCCCAGACTGTATCCTTACACAAGATGAAGCTCTATCATACATATCTTTTATGAGATTAATTTATAGGATAGGTACTTGTCTCTTCTTCAAAACTCTCCACAATCTCCAATAAGACATAATCATAAGCCTTCTCTAAATCAATAAAAATTATATGGAACTTCTTCCTTTTAGCTCTATAAATCTCCATTGTTCTCCTCGGGAAGTGGATGTCTTCAATAGTCAAGCGACCTGGCATGAATCCGAATTGGTTTTCTTTTACTTCGGAAACTTGCCTCAATCTTCTTTCAACACATGTTCCCAAATTTTCAGCTTGATACCTCTGTAATTTGAACAATTTTGAATGTCTCCTTTGTTCTTATAAAGAGGCATACGATGCTTCTCCTCCATTCTCCAAGTATTTTCTTGCTTCGCTAAATAACATCGAATAAATTTGTAAGCCAAGTCAAACCACGCTCACATAATCCTGAATGTGACTCATCCTGAATGTGACTTGTCAACTCGTTCATAATCAAAGTAGAAAAGGAATGGACTCAATGTTGAACCTTGATGCAGACCAGTGTTGATGTCAAATGGTCAGTGTTCCCAGACTGTATCCTTACACAAGATGAAGCTCTATCATACATATCTTTTATGAGATTAATGTATAGGATAGGTACTTGTCTCTTCTCCAAAACTCTCCACAATCTCCCATAAGACATAATCATAAGCCTTCTCTAAATCAATAAAAATTATATGGAACTTCTTCCTTTTAGCTCTATAAATCTCCATTGTTCTCCTCGGGAAGTGGATGTCTTCAATAGTTGAGCGACCTGGCATGAATCCGAATTGGTTTTCTTTTACTTCGGAAACTTGCCTCAATCTCCTTTCAACACATGTTCCCAAATTTTCAGCTTGATACCTCTGTAATTTGAACAATTTTGAATGTCTCCTTTGTTCTTATAAAGAGGCACACGATGCTTCTCCTCCATTCTCCAAGTATTTTCTTGCTTCGCCAAATAATATCGAATAAATTTAAAGCCAAGTCAAACCACGCTCACATAAAACTCTCCAAACTTCTACAGGAATGTCATCAGGTCCTACACATTTCCCATGTCTCATAACCTTCAAAGACTCCTCTACTTCCTTCCTTTGTATTCCTCTGTAGCTTGCACGATTCAAGTAACTTTCACTACTAGCTAGATTTCCCAAAGTGATCTCTCTATTTCCTTCCCCAATGAAAAGATTATGGAAATATTGCTTCCACCTGGTCTATATATCCTTCTGAGTAACAAGAACGTGACCTTCCTCATACTTAATGCATCTCACTTGAGAAAGATCTTTTGTCTTTCTTTCTCTTGCTTTAGCTAGCATGAATATATCTTTCTGACTATCTTAGAATCGAGATTTTTGTACAAAAACTTCATAAACTTTTGACTTAGCTTCGCTTATCGCCTTCTTTTCTTCTTTCTTAGCTATTTTGTAGTTTGTGATAGTTTCATCTGTTCTATCCTTAGGCAAAGCTTTAAAGCAAGCTCTTCTAATTTTGAGCTTCTCTTGCACCCCTCCACTCCACCACCAAGCCTCCTTTTGGCCTGGAGCTCCTCCCTTTGACTCGCTTTCTCTTTGGCTACCCTTCGGATATAAGATGCTACCGCCTCCCACATCTCAGTAGCATATCCGTTACAATCCCAAGATAAGTCTTCTAAAACCTTCTCCCTGAAGCTTGATTGCTTCAATTGAAGATTCCACCATCTAGTTCTAATGATCTTACCCTCCTTTTCTTTTCTAGCCCTTTTATTTGCACATCCATGACTAACATGCGATGTTGGGTGGCTAGGCTCTCTCCTGGGATTACTTTGCAGTCTTTCCAACACAACAGATCTCTTCTTCTCAACGCAAAGTAGTCAATCTGTGTTCTAGTCGAGCCACTCTATAAATGATTAAATGCTCCTCCCTCTTCTTGAAGAGAGTATTTGCAATGAAAAGATCATAAGATGTTACAAAATCTAGAAAAAAATTTCCATCTTCATTTCTATCCCCGAAGTCATGTCCTCTATGAACACTAGCATACCCTGAAGCATCCTTTCTCACATGTCCATTAAGATCTCCACCTACGCAAATCATCTCTCTTTGTGGAATTCCTTGCATAATCTTATCCAAATTCCCCCAAAAAGCTTGTTTAATCCTATCATCTAAACCAATTTGTGGTACATAAACTAAGATGATATTAAGAATTTCTTCTTCAAACACCACTTTAAGCAATATAATCCGATCCCCAGATCTTTGCACCACAACCACACAATCCTTCAAATCCTTATGAACAACCACTCCAACACTATTTTTGCCCTTATCTTTACCCGAATACCAAAGTTTAAAGCTTGTCTTCTCGATCTCCCTTGCTTTCTCTCCAACCCATTTTGTCTTTTGTAGACATAATATCTGAATCTTCCTTCTTTCCATCGCATCAACTATCTCCATCGATTTGACAGTCAAAGTGCCAATATTCCAACTACCGATCCGCAACTTTATTTGCAACCTCTTTTGGACTAACTTCTTTACCCGTATGCATCCATCATGCGAGAACCCTTGCAAATTTTGGACTGCATCCGGGAGACGACGCAACAGAACTAACTTATTTATTCGCACGTGTTCCTCATGCGAGAACCCTTGCAAATTTTGAACTACATCCAAGCAGCAATGTAGTAGTCCTTGCCAACTTCTGATTGCATTTGGGCGATGCAACGCGTCGTAAGTAGGGAACGCCCAACGAAATCTAGATGTTTGCTTAAATCCATGTTTAAAAGATCCGAACGATTTCGAGACAAATTCCTAAATAATGTTCTTAAAAGAAAACTATTTAGGAATTTATCTGGACGGTTTCGAGACGAATATTATCCTAAAACTCAAAAGCGAGTAATCATATCTAAATGAGGACCGAGGACCCAGATATGGTCAATCCTTGGATGCATGTCTTCTTAGTTGTTTGGGTTCTTGAATGACAGGGAATGGGAGTTGCAATATGGAGTGAAGCAATTGACACTCGATCAATAAGTTGTAGGGTGGCGGCTATTGATCTGGCAGGTGGGACGGTGGTCAATGTTGAAGGAGGGAGCAGTGATCGTCTCGGTAAGAAGTGATGATGATTTTCATCTAAGGTTAAAAGCGATGATGGATATGTGTTGTTTTTGCAGTAGACATACCTCTAAATTGTGAGTCACTTATCATGAGTATTGATGAGGCATGATCAATGTTCAAAACTGCTGGAGAAGCTGATCTGAAGGTAAAAGGTGAAACATGATATTCTCGAGTGGTGATGACAATTAACATAATGAAGATGGCTCGTGCAATGAAGATAGTTGGTTTGATGAAAGATAGGCTCACAAGGATGTTCTAAGGTTCGAAATCTTAATTTGTATTTCGTTTCGGTACCCCGGAAATGGAAATTTCGGTGAAATTTCGGAAATTTCGACGATTTCAGTGGAAATCTCAGAATTGGCTCGAAAAGTCATTTTCTACTAGTTTTTTTTCAAATTAAGATCATCCAAGTTATTAGAACAATAAATAACTTACAAATAGCCATCTATATCACACATATAGCTCATCTATACCTTTTATATCGTGTATATCAGTCATATCGTGGTTAATGTTGATTGTTGACTAATAGATATTGGAAATGGAATTCATCCAAGTTCTTAAAATAATAAATAACTTACAAATATATAATTATATCACACATATCGATTTAGTGCTTAAAGTACTATGCCACGACGATATTGATTATTTATTGTTAGAGTATTTGTTATATGCGTCACATGTATGGGAGATGGGTAAATGAATCTCTCCAGGATCCATTTACCCCATTCAGTCTTTAGTCCCACATCTACCAGTTTGGAGATGTGGAGACTCGGTGGCGGCTATATATAGACCCCCACACCCCTGTAGTCAGATGAGAAAGTTGAATGCAACATATGGCCCTTTAAAGCCTTCTCCCATAGTTTCATCCCGCTCCTTAGGGAGTAGGGTTCCATGTAAAAATTCTTGTCTATCATGTTTAATATTATTGTTCTTACGCTATGTTTATCATTCCGCTTCCGCATTCTCTATTTTCTAACATGGTATCAGAGCGGGTCGATTCTCGAGGTTTTTCATGTTCTTTATTTCTTCGAGATTTGATTGTAATATTGTTCTTGAAAATCATCTATGATTCAAGTCCTTCCATTGTTTTTTTTTGTTTTGAAACCCTAAATTCTGGAGGAGCGTGCTTGTTCTTCCAGCTGAATCAGAACTAGCGGTGCCGCGAAGAAACCCCAGCACATGGTACTGGCGGCACGCGAGCCCCACACGCACAGAGGACTCCGGCAACCAGCCCCAACGGCATGCAAGCCCCACGCGCGCAGGCGATGCACCCCTTGCATGCACCCACCATATCGCAAGCGCCATCAGTGGCGCTCCTCCATCCTCTGCAGGAACCGGCGGCTCAGGCTCCTCCCCTTCATCGCGCGCGGGCCCAGACGCGACTCTGCGCGGGCGACTGCCCACCGCAACCTCCCATTTGGCTCAGGTGGTGCCCTCGCGCGAAGCCCGGCAGCCTCCAGGCAGAGCCGTACAGGCACAATGTTGCCCAAATCTCCTCCTTGTGCGCACTCCATCTCCATCAGGTCTCCCCATCGGGGCGGCGTGCATGAGCACAGGCGGCACCTCTGCGGTTTGCCCTAGCATGCTCCACCTCCTCTCCAACATCGATCTCCCATTCTGCAGCCACCATCGTGCTGTCCTCCTTCCATCGTGCGCAGGCGGCGCACGGCTTCCCTCCTCGCGTCATGCGATCAATCGCGCAAGTTGCGCGATGCCGCACCCAGGTCAGCTCCTCCCTCGTGCTCCATGGGGGGGGGCATGTGAGCTCCCTATTAGGGGCGGTTGGTCTTCCGAAGGAGGGGTCCATGGGAACCCTATATATGTTGTGGGTCCATGTGGGTCGTACCTTTTTTCCTTTTAAAAAAAAAGGTGTTTTTGAGCTAATTTTTTTAGGCCCAAGTGGGCTGAACACTGTAAATAAAAAAAGAGGGCTTAAAAAAATAGCCCGCAAGAAAAATTTTGAAAAAAGGCGCGTACAAAAGAAAAGTCGTATGTAGGAATTTTTGCAAAAAAAAGATGAATGAAAAGCCGAAAAAAATATGAATGGCTTATTTGAGGAAATATTTTGGGACAGCTATAAAAAAATGAAAATAGCCGAGAAAAATGAGAAGAAAAGCCGGGAAAAAAATATTGTCGGCTTATTTGGTTTCTTGTTTTCTCCCCATTCTTCATGTCTTCTCCAAACTTTGTCGATGTCATTTTCCGACAAGTATGGGAGAAAGGGGGAGTATTGTGTAGAGTTACAGGTCTTCTTCAGATACAGATTCTCTAGAGCAGCCATTTTCCAGACTCTACAGTTCAGACTATTCAGACTCGACGTTCAGCTTCCGAGTCTTCAGTTTCAGACTCGCACATGTATGTGGTCTTTTCAGATGTGCGCATGTTTGCCATCTTTTGTCGTGGTCCCCATTATTCTTGTTTTGTCGGTCAGAGTTTTCATGTAAGTCATAGGGACTCCAGAGTAGAGGACCATTCCCTATGCTATGTGGGCAAGGTTTTTCATGTGGTATCATAGGTACTCCAGAGTATAGTACCATTCTCTGTGTCAGATGGGAGAAACTCAGTTCTCCGACGAGGAGATTTCTTCAGACTCCATTCTCCAGCGACCATGGACTCCGACGAGGATTGCACTCCACGGCCTTTTCAGTTCGACCCTTTTCAGAGATGGAGCAGTTGTCCACATGTTTTGGCGGGCCAGAGTACTCCGACGAGGAGACTCATTTCCAATTGCAGTGACTCTGACAGGCGCAGTTCAGAGCACATGCTCTCTGACGAGGAGATTCAATTGACTCACACTCGAGCACATTCATCCTCCTCACATGCACGTCATGAGAAGCAACATCCTCGATAGCAGCCGACAGTTGTGCGCGTTGAGTTGATGTTGTCTGTAGTGTCATGTAGCGTGAGTTGAGTTTCTTTCTGTTTGTCCAAGCTGAGCATTACATGCTCCAGCTAGAGGGGGAGTGTTGAGTATTTGTTATATGCGTCACATGTATGGGAGATGGGTTAATGGATCTCTCCAGGATCCATTTACCCATCCAGTCTCTAGTCCCACATCTACCAGTTTGGAGATGTAAAGACTCGGTGGGGGCTACATATAGACCCCCCGCAACCATGTAGTCAGATGAGAAAGTTGAATGCAACATATGGCCCTTTGAGGCCTTCTCCCGTGGTTTCATCCTGTAAAGCCTTGAACTTGGCATATCTCGGATCCTATATAATAAGATCTGGCTCGTCAAGAGGAAACCAACAGAATTTGTTTCGGGTGAATCGGACTTCGTTTCGAATTGTTGTGATTTTCGGAAGAAAGAGAAGTAAGGAAGGCTAAGATGTCATTAACCCATAATGACTGTCACTAAGACTAATTAAACATGATTAAAGAAACTAATGACGGATTGAAAACCGCTAATGATCATTAGCAAATACTAATCAATAGTTAGCAAAAGATAAGCGTAAGCCGTGAAAGTTAAATCGCGATTAGTGAAAGTTAATCACGATTAGTGTTAATTAAGCATCATTAGCGAATCTAGAATCCTCTAGAATGTTCTACCTTAAACCCCAAGTTTGGGATAAGTTTCGGCTAAAACCATGGGCCAAAACCATGGGCCGCTAAACCATGGTTAAGGTCTAAACCATGGTTTTCTAACCATGGTTAGTGGTTTTCTGGGGCCTATAAATAGACCTCCCCTACCCATTCATTCTCTACGACTTCCACTACCACCACCACCCCAAGGGCTAGGGTCGAGAGGTCGGGAGGAGGAGTGGGAGGCGAGGGAGGAGCGCTAGTGAAGCGCTGCCGGGAGAACGAGTAGGAGAAAGGTATGATCCTCTCTTAGTTTGTTTTGTAAGCTAGGATTTCAATTCATCCTCTTTTCTTCCAAGTTTTGTTCTTGATTCATCTTTCTTTCCGATTCGTTTTCCTGTTGTGGTTCGAGGAGAAATCTGTGTAACACCCTACTTAGGTGCGGGTGGCTATGCACGTTAGTGAACCCTGTGATTCGTCACACATTCACTCATCTAAGACGCGTGGTGTCTACCGATTCTCCATCGCTTATGTTTCTATTCTTTCAATTATGCTTTTACAGTTGTTTTGATGGAGAAATCTGTGTAATACCCTACTTAGGTGCGGGCGGCTATGCACGTCAGTGAACCTTGTGATTCGTCACACATTCACTCACCTAAGATGCGTGGTGTCTACCGATTCTTCATCTCTTGTTGTTTGATTATATTCTTTCAGTTTTGCTGTTGTTTTCCTCACGATTGATTTTATAGAGGAAACACTTTCCATTTTTATTTTGAAATATGTCCCGATATAAGGGGAAACTCTGCCGAAATTTTCCGAGAAATATGTTCCGATATAAGGGGAAACTCTGCCGAAATTTTAAGAGAAAATATGTTCTTGACGTTCTTCGTGTTCTTCGCATTCTTCGTGTTCTTCGTTCGTTCTTCGCGTTCTTGACACGTTCTTAGCGTTTTTGATACGAAAATGAAATTCGATCATTTCAGGAGCCTTAAATCATCTTTTCTGAAAATGAAACACGATAAAGCACTGCATACGCGAGAGAGAGCTCGATTAGGTAACGAAATCCTTCCTTTTGCTCTTGGGTTTTAAAACGTGATTGAAATTCTTGATTTTATGTTTTGTGCTATAAAGAACCCTAATTTTAGCTATTTCTGGTAAAGTCTGAACAGTTGCTTTGTGGTTCCCACTAAAATAAGGTTTAAGCATCAAATCGATGTGGTGGCTTTGAAAGTTAGGGTTTGGGAGTTAAAATAGGCATAAATACGAATATTTATGCATATGAATAATATATATGTGAGTCTATACTAAGTATTACTGATTATGCAAATCGAAGACTTAACGAAAGAACACATCATGGGAATTGATGTGGTTTGAGTTGGATCCTGAAAAGGATTGTGTGTCACGTTAAGGATGACTGGGAGTAGAACTACAGGTCGGGAATGCAACATGTAGGTTTGTCGGAAGGAACCCGTATTGGCGTTTCCCTACCTAGATGGTACACGGTTGCTCTGTTATGATAAGTGCGCACGAATTGAATGTTTTGCAACGCGTGGTACCGGGAGCCAATATATTCGGGTTGGAACGACGGAAGATGTGGTCGTGCCATGTGGAGGCACGGGTGGTTCAATAGCGGCTGGGTCACGATAATATGTTTTTAAAGCCACTAGGTTATATGATTAAATGTTATCCTGAGGTTTTAAGCAACCGAGTCCTCGAGGACGGTGTGCTCATTTGTTTTCCAGGCTGAGGGTTTGAGATCCTGTTTAATAAAAGAAAAGGAATTTGTCAGGGTAGTATTGGAGGATTGGTTGAGGCGACGTGCGGCAGCATAAGCTTACCAAGATCAACACAATCTCCAATTCCGAATGATCCACTGCTTCGGAGTCCAAGAATGGTGGGGTTCCCCAGGACTAATCCATGATGTGGAATAGAAAAGGAATAGGACTTAAATTAATGAGAATGAATGAAACTTTTTGGTGATAACAAGTTTTGAAAATTACACAATTTGTTTGCTTTTCTCTTCTTCATTACTTAGCATTCGCTAATTTTTATCCTATGATTTATGGAAAACCCAACAGGTATCAGTGAGTCATCGCAAGGACTTTAAAAAATACATCCAGCTTACATACTAGACATCCAGCCAGCCACAGTAGCTTTACTCTTTAAGGTAGTTAGTAATATTTTGTATATTTTCCTTTCAAGCTGATGTACATGTAAATGATTATAGTGGGACAGTGTATCATCTGAACTTTATTTTGTGAATGGAAAAGTGTTGAAATACTTTCTTCTGAGTATTTTTATTTGCAGTCTATTTCTGAATGTTAGTTGTGATTGCTGAATAAATTATTGCTGAGTAACCAGATCCGGATATGGGAGGATCTGATGGCCCGGGAAACGGGGTCGCGACACATCCCGCTCCTTAGGGAGTAGGGTTCCACATAAAAATTCTTGTCTTTCATGTTTCATATTATTGTTCTTATGCTATGTTTATCATTTCGCTTCCGCGTTCTCTATTTTCTAACATTTATATCACACTTATATCACAAATATACACTTATATATACTTATGTCACACGGATATTGGAAGCAGAGTTCTAAAACTTAATATGCATAAAATCGTGTATATTTAGTATTTCAAGTAATATATAAATTTCTATGTTTCGAGTTGTAAGTAAAAACATCTTAGATCTTGAGGTTGAGGTGAACAATTTCGAGAAAAATCACGTAAGAGACACAAAACATGGAAATCATGCATAGATCTAAGGTTTAGTTCTCGGAATTAATTAATTGTTAAATTTTTATTAACAAAAAATTCTTAAAATCTTGTTCTCTAAGTGTTAAACATGTATCTGAGTTTCTCCCTTGAAAACTCGTCTTAATTCCACAATAAAACACAAAAACCTTAAATTTATCATTCATATATCTCATAAAATAATCCAAATCTACCAAAAAAACTCCACAATATGCAATACCACCACGAGGAACAAAAACCAAACTCCCCTCATATATCAAAAATTTTGACAAGATTTGGAGTAGCATACATCAAGCTCATGAAGGAAGAACCTCAAAGGAAGAAACAAAGCAGAGAAATCAGACATTTTGTTGGTATTCCAGTCATTTCGTTGATAGTTCGATCATTTCGCTGATATTTCAATCATCTCGTTGTTATTTCGATCATTTCAACGATATTTCAGCGACGTTTCACCAAAATTCGAGAAACACGAGATATATTGGTTAGTTTTGGCACCTCAATACCCTCAAAATCGAAACGAAATTTCACCGAAATTACACGAAATTTAAGACCATGGATGTTCACCTAGATGTAATCATGTGGATCTCAAACAATATGTCTAGGCATCGTGTTTTGTGCAGTCTCGTTATCAGTGTGGCATTTCTTTTTTGAGAACCCTTAAATTTCAAAGGTTTCTGGTATAAATTGCAAACCCTATGAACAAAAAACATGCAATCTTATTAGCTTGGATACCATATTAAAATATGAAATATGTGCAACGTCAAGAATAAGAACACCAAGATATACATTTTTTCGAGACAGACATGGTGATTGCCTCTCTACGAGAGGGGATACGACAGGATCAGACTATTGTAGAGTTTTTAACAAATGAATACAACAGATGTAAGGCTCCTTCTATAGATACACCAATATAACAAGTCTCATCAGTAAAAAAAATATGGGACTAAACATGATAGAGTGGTATAATTGGATTTTCGAAAGATCCATTAACCATTTAATACATAACTCTATCAAATTTTAATCCCAGAATGATAATCGAACTTTCCTTAATTAATATCGTTAACAAAATATTAAAGCTTGTATACTTTTTCATCATCAAAAATATTTGTGTTATTGGAGTTGAAATTTAATAAAATGTATAAATGTGTGTGTTGGGATAAAAATCATTTACATGATAAAAGAGATCCCAGGGCTCTCTTATATAGGAGAAGAGTTATGGGTTATTACATAAGTGATACCCAAAGACAACATAAAATATAAATATAATACGGTGAGATATAAACATCTCAACACTCCCCCTCAAGCTGGAGCATAAATATCAATCATGCTCAGCTTGGAACAGCATTTCTGAAATGGACCTCTGGCCTGTGCCTTCCTGAAGATATCTGTCGTCTGATCTCCTGTGGAAACATGAGAGGTGGATATAAGGCCTTTCTATATCATGTCTCTAGTGTAGTGACAATCTACCTCGATATGCTTGGTCCGCTCATGAAAAGCAGGATTGGCAATAAATAAAGCTGATTGATTATCACATAAAAGCTTCATAGGAAGAGAAACCTCAACAGTAAGGTCGGTTAATACTGATCTGACCCACATCATTTCTGTACATCCTTGTGCCATGGCCCTGTATTCAGACTCAGTACTAGATCCGGCCACCACAGTCTGCTTCTTACTTTTCCATGAAACAAGTGAGCTGCCTACAAAGATAGCAAAACCAAAAGTCGACTTTCTGTCCCTGGGACAGCCAACATAATTTGCATATGCACATCCTGTCACCTCAAGTGATGCATCCCTACTGAACATAAGGCCAGACCCAAGTGAAGTCTTCAAATACCTCAAGACCATGTGGACGGCATCCATATGCACCTTCTTGGGTTGCTCCATGAACTGGCTGACTTTGCTAACTGCAAAAGCAATATCCGGCCCGGTAATGGTGGCGTATAGGAGCTTCCCAACAAGCTCTCTATATCTCCTCCTGTCAATTTCTTCGGTGTCTTCATCATACAATCTCATGCTTGCATCCATAGGAGTAGAAGCAGGTTTGTACCCTGTCATACATGTCTCAGATAGATTGTCCATAACAAATTTCCTTTGATTCCTCACGAGTCCACGTTGATTCCTGGCGAACTCTAATCCAAGAAAGTAGCGAAGATTGCCAAGGTCCTTAGTCACAAACTGTTGACCAAGGAACTCCTTGACAGTAAGAATACCATGCTCATCATCTCCTATAATGACAATATCATCCACATAAACAAGAATAGCCACGGTAGTTCTAGGTGTCCTCTGTACAAACAGTGAGTGGTCCGCAATAGACCGCACAAACCCCTTTTGCTCTATCAACGTCGATAGCTTTTGATACCAAGCTCTCGGACTCTGCTTCGGGCCATAAATCGCCTTGTGAAGTCGGCACACCTTCTGAGACTCCCCCTCAGTAGCAAATCCTGGTGGTTGTTGCATATATACTTCCTCCTGGAGATCCCCATAGGGTGCGTTTGGTTCGTGGGTTATCCACGAGTGGATAACCCGGTTTTGTGTTTGTGTGTTTGGTTGGTGGGTTAAGGGTTGGGAGGGTTTGTGTGATGTGATTGTATTGGAATTTGAAAAAGTTGGTAGTTATTATGATATGATTGTATTGAAATTTGAAAAAGTGGGTGATTGTTGTGATGTGATTGTACTGAAGTTTGGAATAGTGAGTAGAAGTTGAGTATTTTATGATTTTTAGATGATATGATGGTATAATATATAATTTTTTTGATGGGAAGGGAATGGGCTCTACTAGTGGGTTAAAAGCAGGGGTTTTGGGGGGTTATCCACCCAAAGTGGGGGTAACCCCCCAACCGAACGCACCCATAGAGAAATGCATTCTTGACATCAAGTTGATACAGAGGTCAGTCCCTGGAAACGGCAACAGATAGCAGAATGCGTAGTGTCGAATGTCTTGCTACTGGAGAGAAGGTGTCCTGATAATCCACCCCATAGATTTGGGTGAACCCCCGAGCCACAAGCCTTGCTTTGAATCGGTCGACACTGTCATCGGCCCTTTGCTTGACCGTGAATATCCACTTGCAGCTCACGATAGATGCTCCTGGTGGAGGTGATACAATGCTCCATGTGCCACGTGATCGCAGAGCCGCCATCTCTTCTTCCATAGCAAGGCGCCACCTACTGTCCTGGGGCGCCTCCTGATACGTTTGCGGGATAGTAACAGCAGATAGTCCCACTATAAACTTCTTGTAGTCCTCTGACAGGTAATCCAAGGAAACATGTGCAGCCATTGGGTAAGTGGCACATTGGTGACGAGGTTTCCTTAGAGCAATCGGTATCTCCAGGTCATCAGCCTCACAGTCCTCTGGAATTAACTCTTCCTGTTAATTATTAAAATCTCCAGTGCCATCAGTAGAAATAATATGTTCCTGACATACCTGAGGCATGGTGGATGATGTGGTAGGCGCATGAGCAGAGGGGCAAGTAGAAGACCTGCGAGTATAAACATGGGGTAAGAATGTAGATTCTTTGGGAGGAGGTGGAGATGGAGGTGGCGATGGAGGTGTTGAAGACCGAGGTACATCACAAGGAGCAGATGGAGGTGGAGGAACCACAACATCCTCTCTGGATCCAGTATTAAACAACCCGTCACCTGTAGGAGAGAAATACATAATAGATTCGAAAAATGTAACATCATCGCCCACATAGTATTTTCTCCCAAAAGGATCAAAACATCTATACCCTTTTTGGATACGAGAATAACCAACAAAGATACATTTGACAGCTTAGGTGAGAGCTTGTCACGGCCAGGAGTAAAGTCATGGACAAAAGCCACCGTGAAGAGTTCCTTCTCGGGAAACGCAATCGAGAAGGGACTCTTCTATCTAAGAATAGTGGATGGCATGCGATTTACCAAGTAACAGGCGGTTAGGACCGCATCCCCCAAGAAAGAATGAGGTGTACTACTGTGAATCAATAAGGTCCTCGTGATGTCTAAGAGGTGACGATGGTTGCGTTCTGCAACCCCATTTTGTTGTGATGTATAAGTGCATGAAGTATGATGAACTATACCCAGAGACTGGAGAAATTTTGCCAAATGAAGAGTAGAAAATTCCAAAGTATTATCGGTACGAATGTATTTGACTTTAGCAGAAAATATGTTATTAATCTCAATAAGAAAAGTTTTAATTATAGCATCTTCTTCAAACTTATGTTTAAGCAAGAAAACCCAAGAAAGTCTAGAATAATCATCCACGGCAACAATATAAAATCTATGCCCCTGATGATCAGGAACACGACTTGGACCCCAAATGTCAAAATGAAACAACTCAAAGGACCGACTACTACTACGATTGGGACGACTCGGAAAGGAGGAGCGATGGTGTTTCCCAAGCTGACAAGCTTCACAGTCAGAGTAGTACGAGTAGATATTTACGGGAGGATACGTATCTTTTGAAGAGGAAGGTGGCCAAAGCAAAGATGCCACAGAAAAGGCAAAACAGATCCAGAGGGAATAGAGGCCACCCTAGCACATGATGGAACTGCAAGTTTGTATAATCCTCTCTGCTCACGGCCATGAATAATCATCCTGCCAGTCAGTATGTCCTGAAACATAAGAGAAGAGGGGTCAAAAATGGCACGACAGTGTAAATCTTTTGTAATCTGACTAATAGACAAAAGATTCATTTGAAAGTCTGGAGCATGTAAAACATTCTGAAGACGTATAGAGGGGGCTAAAACAATCTCCCCCTGGCCAACAATGGGTAGCCGAACTCCATTGGCTATGATCACGGATCGCCCAGGAGGAATAGTCCTGTACGAGGAAAATTGTGTCTGATCTCCACACATGTGATGAGATGCTCCAGAATCCATAATCCAATCGGTCACATCAGAACTGCTACTACTGGTAAGCACATATGAAATACCTGATGAATTGGATAGTGCTCTGGCGGTGGCCACTGCATCTGATGATCCTGCATTCTGAGTCATAGGAGTGGTCACCATTTCTCGGAGTCTCGAGACAAGATCATCAAAACGTGCATCAGTAATAGGTGCAGGTGAAGAGTCAGTCTGCTCAGCAACACGTGCAGACGCCGGAAAGCCATGCTTGTGAAAGCATGTCTCCTCTGAGTGGCCAGGACGACGACAATAAGAACATGGTCCACGCTGACGGCCTCCACCTCTACCACGAGGTCCACGTCCACAGAACTGGGACGCACTGCCTCGTCCACGAGAAGCAGCCATAGCCGAGGACGTCGACTGTGGCGTGGATGTAGGTGTGGTAGTAATCCTGCTCAGCCGCTTGTAGACCTCCTCCATTGATGGTATGGTCTCTCCAGTCAGAAGTTGAGTACGAGCGGCATCGTACTCCGAGTTAAGGGAGGACATGAAACTCCAGTTATAGTAGCATTCCGATGCATCTGCTGTTGTTCGACGCTGGTAGTGATAGGCATGAAACTATGGAGTCATTCAAACATGCCTCTCAGATGTGAAAAATGTACATGTAGAGGTTGACCATTTTGCTTGGTCGAGAAAATGTCGAACTGGAGTTGGAGTATCTTGCTTTCATTTTTCGCCTGTCCGTAGGTAGCGGCCAATATGTCCCACATGGCCTTTGCAGTTGACTGATTGACAATATCATTAGCAATCTCTATGTTAAGCATCCCAGAGAGCCATATACGAGCATATGCATCATCTTGCTTCCATGATGCATAGGCCCCAGTCTTGTCCGCTGGCTCTGAATCATTCAGAATATGCTCCTTGTTGTGGCATTGCATTAGTGTACGAAACTGCATGGACCATAACTCGTAGTTGGTCCCGTCCATCTTCACGATAGGTGCCGGTCCTTTAAAGGCATCGGAAGAGGAGAACACGTCACCCTTGATTTCAAACATTCTTTAATAGGCCAAAATGCGGAACAAGAGGGGAATATCTCAGCATAGACTTGTCTACAGCATCAAATGAGGGATGAGGTGTATCTGTAGACTTATACACTCATCCCTAATGATGTGCTTGAGGTCGAAGGCCGTAAATGAATGTTGAAATCAGACTATATCACCCCTCGCAGATCAGTCCAGACCTCGATGCACGTGAACAAGGGTCCTCTGGACTCAAACGAGAGATCCGGGTCCGCCGATGGTGCGTCGGGCCCCTTTTGAATCAGGCCGTAGCGCCTAAGGAGGCGAAGGGCGTCGCCGGGCTGGTAGCCGAGGCGTCGCCGGGCTGCTGGAGGCGGCGGCGGCCGCTGGGAGGCGTTGGGAGGGGTCGTTGGCCGCCCGAGAGGGGCCGCTGGTGACGCTGGGAGATGTCGCAGGCTGCGCGGAGGCGCGCGGAGAGAGAGAGGGGGGGCGGCGGGTGGGGCTAGGGTTAGGGTTGGGGTACAAGAACCCCGGTCTAAGACCGTAGCTCTGATACCAAGTTGGGATAAAATCATTCATATGACAAAAGAGATCCCAGGGCTCTCTTATATAGGAGAAGATCCATGGGTTGATTACATAAGTGATACTCAAAGAAAACATAAAATATAAATATAATACGGTGAGATATAAACATCTCAACAGTGTGTATTGAGCTTTATTTATGTTGGGAGGGGATTATAAGCTTTATGGTCATTGTAAATGGTCATTTGTAATGCAGCAACTATACTCAAATTGTAGAGCAAAATCCTGGAAAATGGTATAAGGAAAATTTCGTTATAGCCATCTCATCAAAACTGAAATACCGCCAAGCTATCACTGAAATTGGATGATATTTGAGGCAATGATACAGAATATGTTAGTTTTCATAAAGGCATACATTTTACTATTGATATGCTACTTTTGTTGAAGACAAACTCAGTTCTTGGAGAGAAGTAACTCTAAATAAGGATTAACAATGGAAAATATTATTGAGATCCCCCTTCCCATGAAACCCCTCCTCCTTCCCATTTCCTCCCCTCTTCTCTACAAATCAGGCCATCTCCACGGTTGCCTTCCCAATTCCTCCAACCACTGCCCTTCCCCTAATCCGATGGTGTCTCTTCAAAGCCCTCATGCAATGCTCCTTCACTGTCAAACACCCACAGCTTCCACTATCGACCTTCTTCCCCGTCACTACTTCCATTGCCACCAACACACAGCCACGCCCTTCCTTTATACTGCATATTATAAATAACGAAAATTAATCTTTATGCTCTTGAAGTAACCCTCACTTCCCCTACCAATGTATCTTCTATAAGAGCATCTGCAAACAAACGATGTTTATTCAGGTACTCTTCCAATGGGATGTATCCCTTTATGTGTTTGAGCATCGGAGACTCGGATTTGTTTGTGCATCTTGGACACTAGATGTTTATGGCTGTGAAATGTTGTCGTGAATAAGCCATTAGCGGAAAGCCTGAGTAAGCACAGACACAACAAAATGCAATTAAGTAGAACCACGCAAATAGCACTCAGAAAAAAGAGCATACAAAGCTTCAGCTAAGAAAAAAGTAGGCTATGTTACTTCACAAAACTAGGCGGGATCAGAACTGCAAAGCCCAAGATGTTAACAACACCGAAAATAACATGAGGAAACCAAACTACTTCAACTATCCGTCTCTCATCCCGTCACCATATTCAATGCGCATTCCTAAATCCCATTAAGCTGCTATAGCAGCTAATAGTTTAGAGCAAGAGAAACCCAAGCCCTCTACTCTCAAAAGACCAACTCCACGACCTTCAACCATCTAGCACTCTATATGCAAAGAAAGACGCCGAATCCCCCAGCAAGATCCCATTTTTACGAAAAAAATCACTTCACCAGACCGACGATTCCAAACCCTCTACTTCCAAAGCACATTGCGCCAGAACCCAACAAATTCACAGGCAAGATCAACTCGAAAGGTGCCTAAATACAAAACCCAAATAAAAAGGCACCAACTTTCGGGCCCTCCGAGCTGCGCGACCGCATCCACGAACCTCTCGTGGAGGTCGGCCGTCCACCGGAGCCTTGGCTTGGGATCCGCCGTGAGGACCACGCTGGGACCATGGATCTCTTCCTGTGAAATGGACAGCTCGCTCCTCGGGATCATGCCAGAGAACATGGCTCCGAAGTCCTATTATATGGTGGTTGTTTATGTCCGCCACACAAACACGGGAACAGAAGCAATAAATGAGGGGAGAGAAAGAAGAAGGTGGTGATTCAAGGAGGAAGCGAAAAGGCAGCAGCTTTCCCGCAGAGATTTGAGGGGACGGAAAGGTGTCACTGTTTCTCTCTCTTGTTTTTGGGTAGAGATGTAACAGGTGTTGGATGTGCGCGTGCTTTGTAACGGAGCTTAATTAATCCATGCGGGCGAAGATGAGGTCAATGTTTGTTTTGTTCGCTTGTTCCCTTCTCCGGTGTTCCTTTCTCGGTGGTCCGGGAAGGTAAATGCCTCAAGAGGACGACGACGACGGATTAAATTAAATGTACGTATGATTGGAAGATATTTGATTCCTGGCTGGACAATTGACTCGCGTCCTTAGGAAAATTACTCCGAAGGTATGTTTTGAAATATATTGATTCTATAGGGTCGGTAATATTTTTTTGTTGTGTACCGTATGTAAGTCCGCTTTGATTTTAGCCAAAGCCGTATCTTCAAGAGGCGGCTTTGTCCTTAAAGTTTTCATGTGTTACATACAAGTGAAAGCCTTTGAATCGGTTGAATTTCATCATTGCTTTGCCAGGATCTTTGCTTATCAAGCTCGACTTTCATAAACTTTTGGCATCTTGGAATTTCCTGCTGAGCGTTTTGAGTGAGATGGATAATTACCCGATTTACCTCATTGAATTTTTTTCGCTGCTGTATACATGAAATGGATAATCACTTTATTGACCTCTGCAAATATTCCGTTGATATTGTTATCAGTATGATATCTTTTCTTCTATTAAAAAAAATCCCCGGCGATCACCAACCAACACAGTCCCCAGTGGCTCACAATTATTGATGCCTCTGATGTCTCGCCAATCGGTCAGCAATAAGGTTTTAAATCTCGATTTCAATTTCATTTCGAGATGGTGAAAAATAAAACAATTTCATTTCGACCAAGATCGACCTAGATTGTAAAGGAAGGGTCCATATTGCAATGCCTGGGATCTCGTCGGCCCTAGTGGATGATGCTACTCCTTTGCTGCCCTAATGCTCGTTGTGTTCCTATTTATCTATTTCAACTAACCATTTCTAACAAGTCCATTCCTATTTTAGGAGTGATCTCTCTTGCAACGATTCTTGTATGATTCTCAAAAGCTTCATGATACTCATGCTTTTGATATAGATATCACTACATCATTTTGATGTTTTGCATCTATCTAGGAGTCCTATTATGATATATCACATGTAAGTCGTCTTTTGTTGCACTTCTACTTCCGATCTTACATTTTCTTTTTGGGTTTTTCAAACGTGTACCCTTCTTAGTTTTGCATTAATGCTTAAGCTCTTAATTTTTTGCAATCATACTTGTGCCCCCTATATTCTTACAAGATTCACAAGTATTACTCTTCCAGTGTAATATAGAGGAACATGTGTGAAATTGCAAAAAAAAACCTAGGGGCATAATGTGATCATGAAAGCTCAGAAAGGTGTGTGCGTAAAAATCATTTTTTTCATATTATCATGACGATGGGATTTAGTGCCTATGAAGGATGTTGATTCTATGTGCACACTAACAACCACAATATGAATTCCAAACTAAAAAAATTTAAGAAACTAAAGATAGAGAAAGAGGTAATAAAATCACAATGTGCACATGATATTAATATGGAAACCTAAGTAAGTAGAAACCACAATCTAAATCTTCCTGTTTTAGTATAATCCGTGCACTTTATATACAAAGAGTCCTTCCAATATTCGTGCAACTTCTAAAAGGGATGACATAACCTTGCGCAAGCTCTCCTTCCTTGGATAACCCCAAGGAATATTTCTTCTCTTGCAAATAAAGGAATGTATGTATGTATATATATATATATATATATATATATATATATATATATGCATGGTACCTAAGTATAACAACCTACAAAGAAAGTATCTTATTATAATATTTTTTATAAGTAATAATAAAAAATAATAAAAATTTAAAATATAAGATTGCATAAAAGTTCATAAATTTTGCAATACATATGGAGATAAAAGTCATAAGATAACTCACTCAACAACAACAAAACAGTTTCCCACATTAAGTATGATCGGCTACATGAATTCTTGCATACATTCATATATATCTTTGGTCGTTCTCGTGCTTAGATCCAAATAACAAAGGCCACTTCGGATAGTCTCGCCCCAACACCTCTTGGATCGTCTTCGCCCTTGCTAAGCATGCTCAACATCCCAAATCTTGCATCTTCTAACTTGTGCATCAACCGACTTCCTTTGCAAATGGCCAAACCATCTAAAGTGGTTTTTTTCATCTTGTCCTCTATCGGAGCTACACCAACTTTTCATCTGATCGAATCATTCGGAATCTGATCTTTTTTTGGATGACCACATATCCACCTTAGCATTTTCATTTCTACTACTGTCATTCGCTGCAAATGTCTACGATTCATAAGCCAAGATTCAGATCCACAGAGCATATCAGGTCTAACAGATGCTTTGTAATACTTTCCTTTGATTTTCAAAGGAATGTTTTTATCACATAGAACAATAGATTCTCATGTCTACTTTAGCCAACCTGCATTTATTCTAAGAGTAATATCGCCATTGATTTTCCCGTTATGTTACAAAATAGATCATAAATATCTAAATGAATATTTTCTGAATGTTATTGTCTCCGATCTTCACCTATATTCTTTCACCAGTGCTTCCATTAAATGTGCACTACATATATTAAGTCTTATCCCTACTTATATGAAATCCTTTAGTCTCTGAGGCATGTCTCCAAACCTCAAGCTTCACATTTACTCAATCTCTAGTTTTATCAATCAATGCAATATCATCGGCAAACAACATACACTGAGGTATCTCATCTTGAATGTGACTAGTCAACTCATCCATATACAAAGTAAAAAAGAAATGGACTCAAAACTAAACCTTGATGTAGATTGATGCTAATGTCAAAATAGTCAGCCTTCTCAGTCTGGGTCCTTACATAAGATGAAGCCTCATTATATATATATATATATATATATATATATATATATATATATATATATCCTTTATAAGGTTAATGTATAGTACATGTACTTATCTCTTCTCCAAAACTCCCTACAATATCTCCTATGGGGCTGAATTATAAGACTTCTCCAAATCAATAAAAATCGTATGGAGGTTCTTCCTTTTAGCTTTATAAATCTCTATTGTTCTCCTCAAGAAGTGGATAGACCTCAATAGTTGAGCGACCTAACATGAATCTGAATTGATTTTCTGTTACTTTGAAAACTTGCCACAACCTTCATTCGATCACATATTCTAAGTTTTCATCAGTTTAATACCTCTAAAATTCGAAAAGATTTAATGCCTCCTTTATTCTTATAAAGAGGCACCATGATGCTTCTCCTCCGCTCTTCAGGCATTTTCTTACTTCGTCAAATAACATCGAATAAATTTGAAAGCTAAGTCAAAACACATTTACCTATACCTCTCCATAATTATATAGGAATGCCATTGGGTCTTACACCTTCCCTATGTTTCATAGCGTCCAAAGCCTCCTCTACTCTCTGTGTATTCATCTATAGCTTGCATGATTTAGCTAACTTCACTACTAGATAGATCTCCCGAAGCGATATGTTTATCCCCTTACCTAATGAAAAGCCTATAGAAAGACTGCTTCCATCTAGTCTCTATATGCTCCTGAGTAACAAGCACATGTCCTTCCTCGTCCTAAATGGACCTCACTTTAGAAAGATCTTTGGTCTTTCTTTCTCTTTCTTTGGCCAATCTGAATATATCCTTCTGGCCCTTCTTAGAGTCATGATTTGTATACAAAACTTTATAAGCTTTTGACTTAGCTTCACTTATAGTCTTCTTTGCTTCCTTCTTCGCTATTTCGTAGTTTGTGACAACTTTCTCTCTTGTATATGTATGCATGCTTTAAATAAGTTATTTTAATTTTAAGCTTCTCTTGCAACCCTTCACTCAACCACCAAGCCTCTTTTTGGCCTAGAACTCATCCCTTAGACTTGTCTAAAATCTCTTTGACTACCCTTCGGGTACGAGATTCTACTGCCTCCCACATTTCATTTACACTTAGTTTGCAATCTCAAGATAAGTCTTCTAAAATCTTCTCCATGAAGATTGATTACGTCAATTGAAGATTAGACTATCTAGTTCTAATAATATTGAGAGTCATCCTTTTCTTTACCAATCCTTTTATTTGCACAATCATGACTAGCAAGTGATGTTGAGATGTCAAGCTCTCTCATGGAATTATTTTGTAGTCTTTGCAACAGAACCAATCTCTTCTCCTCAACTAAAAGTAATCTATTTGCGTTTTAGTTGGGCCACTATTATAAGTAACTAAATGTCCCTCCCTCTTCTTGAAGGGAGTTTTTGCTATAAAATGATCATAAGCTGTTACAAAATCTAGAATGATTTTTTCCTCTCCTTTTCTATCCCCGAAGTCATGGCCTCCATCAACACTATCATACCTTAAAGCATCCTTTCCCACATATACATTAAGATTTCCACCTTGAGACGCCTCGAGGATACAGGTTACCCGTTAACACAGACTCGCAATACTATATTCATAATTGACGTATTAGGTTTAGGGAACATTTTTCACATTTCGAATAACATTCACAAATAATGTAAACAACCACAGAACTAACAAGTGTCACCAAATTCATATTTACATTAATTTTCATATATACCTACATGTTACAAAAGAAACCGACATCATGTACATGTATCCCAAAATGTAACAGAAGAGAAAGGAAAAGAGCATTTACAATATCCTATACAAAAACTATAACATGTATACCGTCGAAAGTAACTGCAGAAGCTCCAGTTCCAACTGTTGGACTATTGTGATGCAAGCGCTTACCTGCCATTCATGTTGGAACAGTAGAAATGTCAACAAAAGTTGAGTACAATCTAATTTATTAAAAATAAAATATGTATCTCAGTGGTTTCAAAAATAAGCAAGCAGATAGGTTTTACAGTTAAATTTAACAAGATACTTGCATGGAAATTGATTTTCAAGTTATTTTGTATATGCATCCCCTTTCTTACTCATCACCACTTATCTTTCAATGTATAACATTTTCATTTATTGATTATATGATCCATATGTAGGTTGTCATCTTTTATCACCTATAACTCATGTTGATGGATCTTTGGATTGTAGATGATGAGTCCATGATTTGATCATTGTCTATGTCAAATTCTCAAGCTTACTGGATAGTCTGTGGTCTTGGTCTGAGTATGACCTCAAACTATGAATCTAAGGTGGGGAGAATACCTTAGGGTTGGGGTGCCTCCGTAGGCATGCGGTGGAGTATAATGCATCCTGACTAAGTTCCCAACACGTCCACTAGCTTATCCTAACATATGTAATAGTAGTTCTAAATTATGGTTAAATGCGTATGAATGATGATGATTGATGATTTCTGTCTCACAATCTTTTCATCGCCAGCACCTATTGATGGGATAGTAAACAACCTCAAGAACAGTATCAAACTCAATTATAATCAAACTCAACTGTAACCAAACTCAATTGTAACCAATCTCAACTCCAACTAACAACGATCTTTTCTTCACCACGACCTACTGACGGAACAATAATCAAAACTCAAGCGGTGAGGAAGCCTCGTAAGAGACTCTTCTGTCTCACCCTCCCAATGGAAGAACGATCCAGGAGAGGAATGGGCACACTCCAAAACTACGCCATGAGATGCGTGGGATAGACTATCTGGATTGATCACTCCAAAAATCGGTCCGACCGGTACGGGCAAAAAGAGCTCAAAAAATAAAACCAAAGATCCTCCAGCCTAGGTACCCTACTGAAATAGACTTAGCAGAACTGGTCAAAAATCTGGATCTCAACGAAGCGTAAAAACACTGCGAGCTCGTGTAGAAACTACACAAAGGATTGGGATCTTAGACCCGTGAACTAGGTGACCGTTGTCCTAACTGGGCTTCCTATCTTTCACCCAGCTGAGGGTCACCGCACCCTTCAGGTGTAAGGGTCACTGCGGTCGACGCTCTTAATTATCAGTCATCATTGATTCATTAATATTTTCACTTGCTTAACTACTTATTTCTTTCTTAATCCTTTTTGTGGTTGATTGTACTCCAAAACTACGTCCTTGAGATGCGTGGGATAGACTATCTGGACTGAGTCACTCCAAAAATTAGTTCAACTTGTACGGGCAAAAAGAGCTCGAAAAATAAAACCAAAGGTTCTCCAGCCTAGGTACCCTACTGAAACATGCTTAACGGAACTGATCAAAAATCTGAATCCCAACGAAGCGTAAAAACACTGCGAGCTCGCGTAGAAACTATACAAAGGATTGGGATCTTAGACCCGTGCACTAGGTGACTGTTGTCCTAACTGGGCTTCCTATCTTTCGCCCAGCTGAGGGTCACCGCACCCTTCAGGTGTAAGGGTCACTGTGGTCGGCGCTCTTAATTATCAGTCGTCACTGATTCACCAATATTTTCATTTGCTTAACTACTCATTTCTTTCTTAATCCTTTTTGTGGTTGACTGTACAGATCTAGGTCTTTTGTCTATAATTTTATCAATAGTGATCTATATTAGTAGATGATACTCAAGGATAAATTGATTGAGGATTATTAGTCATAATGATCGTATGAAATCATTTGATGACTTTAGAAGAGAAGGGTCTTAATATTCTAATATGTATATTTCAAATCTCTTATATAAGGTCATGATTCTTAGACTAATTATTGATCTGTTTTTAGGCAAATGACATTCTAACTCCCTGATGTTTCATCTTTTTAAATCAAGGATTCTAGAACTAATTGGTGGTTTGAGATTGAGTTGATTTCATGCCAAGACACCTAACTTCTTCATTTTTAAAATAATGATATTTAGAGCTATTCAATAAATCTGAATTAAAGTTCAATTCTATGTCATTTCCCCCAAAATCTTTTTATCTTTAACTCATGAGATTTAGAACTACTTATTAAATCTGAATTTAAATTCAATTATCTAATTAAGTGATCTTCATTTGGATCTAATTTGTATGTTGATCACCCCCAAATCTAAGCATGAAATTTGTAGCTATTTGTGTTTGATTTAGGCTCAAATCACTTGCGATTTATCCATGATCATTCATACGCATGAAAACAATAACTATTATGGTTTGAATTTGAGACTCAATTCGTGCGTAGTTCATTCCTAATCTTTCACAATTTAAGTATGAAAAGAGTAGCTATTGCGGTCTAAATTTGAGACTCAATTCACATGCAATTCATCCATAATCTTTCACAATTTAAGTATGAAAACAATAACTATTGTGATCTGGATTTGAGACTCAATTCACATGAAATTCATCCCTAATCTTTTACAATTTAAGCATGAAAATAATAGCTATTGTGGTCTGAATTTGAGACTCAATTCACATGTAATTCATCTCTAATTTTTCATAATTTAAGCATGAAAACAATCGCTATTGTGGTCTGAAATCTCAGTCTCAATTGCATGTCATTCTTCCCCAATTTCTTATCTTAAAACTATGAGGAGCTAATTAACATATCTAAAATTTAGTCAATTTTATTCATTCATTAATTAATTTCTTCAAGAATTGAATGAGGAAAATATTTGAGGATAATTTTCATGAATGGCATCAATTGTACCTTGATTACTCCAAGAATTGGAAACTAATCTTGACATGCAATGGATTTAGGAGAGGGAAAACATAGCAGCCTGACCAGCTGCTCCAGGTGGTCTTCCAGCAGTTGAGCACTTGGATTGGCAGCAACAAGGAGTAGTTTCAGTCACACTTCCAGGAGCAGTAAGGGCTGAATTTGAAGGCTCCAGCAGTGGATTAATGGCAACGGGTCGAGCTCCAAATGGAGCAGCATTGGCTGCTTGGAAGAGCTTCTACGGCCAAGGGGGAGCAACCTTAGATGTTGGAGGTAGAAGTAGAACGACTCCAGTAGCAGGGGGTTGTCAGGAGAAAATCCAGTGGAAGGAGCAGCAGGTCCAGGATGCTTGTTGTAGCTCCTGGGATCCTCAATAATGACTCCAGCAGCTTTGCTTAGGAGGATTAGTGGCTTCAATGCTACTGGACAACGCCTCCAGCAAAGGTGAAAAGGACTTCTCGGTTGGGATTGGAAAGAAATTGGAGAGAAATTGGTAAAAAGAATAAAGGGGAAGGGGTGGTATTAATAAGAGAGGAGAGTAACCTTTGGTTGCCAAGTGGAGAAAAAAAGATCCAAGTGGAGAGATGTTGTGCATTTCTGCAGAATTTTTTGTTGAAAGATTTTTTTTAAACATTTACCTCACTCTTCTCTGTAATACCAAAGTCATCCGCATTTCCACCTCAAATCTTGTATTCACATGTACAATGGCTCATTTCAAATGTCTATGAATGATGATCAAACGATATCAATTTCATACTTTCCTGATCCAAGATGGATATAAAAATTGACGAAATATGATCTTGGCTTTTTATATTTAAATGATTAAATGACCTTCAATCGACAAACGATCGATTTCGTTGGTCTTATTTTATCGAGATGAATTTTATGGTGGTCTTAGATTATTTTTACGATTTCCGATTACGTCACGGCTTTTCTGATGGCATGCATTATGATGCAACTGATTTTTGATCAATTTAACCTAAATAAATTTTGATTTATGGTCTATTGATCGATTTAGATCAGTTAATATTGATCGATAGTTTTATTGAATTAAATGGACCATAATCGGGTTGAGTTTAGGTTATTTGGAATGGGATGACACACATCTAGGCAAATTATCTCTCTTTGTAGGATTTCTTACATAATCTAATCCAAATCCTTCCAAAAAACTTGTTTAATCCTTTCTTATAAAGCAATTTACGGTGCATAAACTGAGTTGATAGTCAATATTTTTCTTGATAGAATCAACGATCAATGCAACTTGGGAGGACTGCCATCGATTACTTACATCCAATTTTAGACCTCTAATTCAAAAAAAACCATCGAGGATGATGGCTAGTGTGAGGAAGGAGCCTAGGAAAGCCTATTCAATATGGGTTCCCCTTCTTTTTCACGCCAGTCCTCTTTCATCCATGGATCTTTATTTTGTTTGAAGGCTAGGCCTATCAGGGAAAGTCCACTATTGACCAATAAGCACGGGAAAGGCTACCTCAAGCACTGATTTTAGAGAAATAATCAGATCCTCAAATCTTTACACCTCGGACAAATTATCTTTCAAATTCATATGAACAACCACTCTAACACCATTTCTGCCCTTCTCTTTACATGAATACCATAATTTAAAGCATATCTTCTCGATCTATCGGTTCGAGATGCGAGACCACGATGAGCCATTATGCAATAAATGGTATTGCAAATAGCATTTCCTGTTCTGAAAAAATGAAGAAAAACTAATTTACATAATATGTCCCCTTAGCTACAATTAGGGTCATGTGCCAGTGACCATATTAATAATTATTGCCAGCTATTGAATCAATTGTGAATCATAGAGGTTGGTGCTTCGATGAATATCTAAAGAGGTTAGATTGAGAACTCATCAAGCACCATCAAATGATTATTAAGAGATGATCTCCAGCCTGAGAAGGAGATGGCAATCCTATCTCTAAAGGCTAAATCTAACCGACCTCTTGATGCAGGTCTCTACATAGGAATAGAGATTTGGAGGTGTTAGATAAGTTATGCCAAAGAGTTGACTTAATGAGATCGAGATAACCAAAGTCCTATGTTGTATGCTGTCACGATATTGGCACGCATCCTCTGACCGGAGACAGATGTATTACTATATGTCTGAGTATGTACATTTGACAGGTCAATAGGTTGATGATCAAGGTCTATACACCGACGCGCTAGTGTGCATACAAGGCATAAGAGTAATACGATCTCTCAAAGAGATCATACATGTTCATTCCTAAACCGGAAGACATGAGCTCAATCATGAATATTGGGAAGAATCAAATTCGTGCACGGTCGTCTCGCTTTGGAAGCTTGTCTTGCATTTGAAGGTTTGATATATGCTTTTTAGAAAATATATGATCAACACCTAGGTATGATATAGCTTTTGAAAAGTATATGATCGATACTGACTCTAAATGATCGAAAGAGAAACTTAATGATAAAACCCTGAAGTAGACATTGCAAATGATCTAATACTTCGGTATATTCTGGGTCTTCCAGTATGCATGGTGTACATGTATTAGGAATATCTGAGGATGATGTGATCATAACGATTGTATAACCATGACGCTTCCATTTCCGAGGGAGTGATGAAATAGGTCTGGATTTTAGTGACTCCTCTCATTGAGGAAGTAATCTGATCTTAGTCCAAATATTGGACCTTGATCTGAATGTGATTCAGATACAATGAGAAGATTGGATTTGTGATCTTGATTTAATCAAGCATCATGAGGTGTTTGCAAGATCTGGATTTGAGATGTGATCTCAATATCCAAGTCACTAATACGAGGAACAATACATGTGCCATGTCCTTATCCTAAGTATCCGCGGAGAAAGTGCATTATCCTTGAAAGAGTTCAAGGATAATTTCACTGTTGATATATGTATACGAGCATTGAGAGATGGATAATTAAATGTGATTTAATATCATGAATAATATGAATTTGATTCATATTATTTGGCCATATAAAAAGAGTTATCTAAGATGATTAAATGTGATTTAATTATCAAAGATGTGAATAATGTGAATGTAATTCATGTTATTTGGGCACATGAGAATATAGATCCAAGATGATTAAATATGATTTATTTATCAAGGAAATGATTAATGTGGATATCACTATTCCACAATAATCATGGATATTATAAATATGATTTATAATAATATGGATGAAGATTTAATTGTAAGCAGAATTGCAATCATATGTTGTTGTGAATTGAATTCACAATAAACAATTAATTGTAAGTCTAGTTTACATATTATGTTAGATATATGAATATGATTCATATTTATCAATGCTATGATATATGTTTTCACAAATTTAATTTGGAATTATTTTTGTGAAGAAAAATGCAATAATATTTGTTGCATTTTATCCTATATAATAAATATATATTAAGAAAGGCAAAACCACCAACAAGGTGGCCATCCACCTTAACCAAGTCAGAGAGGGCACCCTCTTTTTAGGGTAATGATTGCCTCCCTTATTATATATTTATTATAATTGAAACTAAAATGAATTAATTTGTATATTGATAAAGGGATATAATTAATTTATTTTAATCAACAAATCATGGCCATTGATTAATAACCTCTTAATCTAAACCGTTGGATTAGGACGGCACATGGATTGAGATCCATATACATCCAACTAGTATAAAAGGAAGTGTAGCCCTTGCCTTTTAGACTACACACATATAATTCCAAAAAGAATTAAACTCTCTCTTTCTCTACACGCCAACTCTCTCTCTCTCTCCCATTGTTGCCGTCCACCAAGGAGCCCTAGAGAGAGTCGTCATCACCATAACATCATCGTTATGCTGTCGAATTGTTTGCTCGTGGAACTCCGTCTCCTTCGGTACGTCTCGCTCGTGAAGAAGACATCAAATCTCATGTAACGAGATCAGGAGATTCGTTGCTTGGATCATCAACATGGATTGCAAAGAGCACGCGTCTCATCAACGTGCTCGCAAGCGTCTCCTCTATTGGATCATATTTAAGATAGAAGGTCTCTTCATTTAGATACACGATCACAACCACGCTTGAAGAGGTAAACCTAATACTTGTTTGTAGTTTAGAAGAAATGATCTGAGAAGTGTTCTTGGATCATGTGGTTTCATCGGATTAAAATTTTTTAAATTCTGCTGCCTCGAGAAACTAGTACGACTCGTCACTCCTGATCGCATACGATGCGATCCTCACACTTCCATGATGCGCTTAAGGATCTTCTCATATCCTTCAAGTGGTATCAGAGCTATAGGTCGGAGATTTTGGATATAATCCATAAACCTAAGATGATTTGGGCATTTTTTATTGTGTGATATTTCATCGCATTTCATTTATGCAACCCTGTTGAGTATGTTTTTTACCTTTTTAAAAAGTGTTTAAAAATGTGAGTATCTTGTATAATGTTCTCCATTAAATAAGGAAACCGTGGGATCTGAGTTTGCATGATTTGGAATCGGATTTCTCAAGTTATGATAATTTTAATGAACATGTGTCCACTGTTTCGGGGATGGCGAATCTTGACGTAATTAAAAAGTTAATTATGGTTTTAAATGCTAGAAATGCATGAACATCACTTGGGTTCTGTTGTAAATTAAATTAGCAAACTATGGAAACTTATTTTGCTTGATTTGGATTTAAATTGATTGAGATATGCTATTTTTGTAAGTAGGGGTCACTGTTGGAAATTACATACTTGATCATGAACCATGTGAATATTAATGATTAATTTCCTGAGATAATTATTGGTGAATATTTGTAAAATATTTAAAGATGATGATTATTTCCTCGAATGACATTGACCATAACAAAAACTTGATTAGATATGATCCAGATTACAATTGGTTACATGAATCCTCCGACAAACATTTATACTTGAATAGGATTGGGGATTTGTTTAGCAAATCTCCTTATAATGTTAATCAAAAATATTTTGATTATTATTATTATATGGTCTTCGATTGAAAGACCGATTATCATCTCAAGTACAAAGTGATCAATTGGCATTATCCTGACCTGAGGATGATATGGTTTTTAGTCGGGGAGCATTGGGGTAGCAGGTTGCTCTATGAGCAGTCTGTCCCACTTTCATCGGTACTGGACATGACAACAGGTAAGGAAGGGATAATGTTTGCAGGGATCATGATGTATTTTTCTAATTATTAAAATTTGAATAATATGTAGTTTTGAGATAATACCACCCTTCAAGTAACAATCAAGTTTGTTGGTTGATTGAATTGGATTGATAATTGATTTAATATGATTAAATAATTATATCCGATTAAAATACTCTATTATGAATAGAAGTGTATTTCCCTTAGAAGAATTAAATGTGTGAATATGATTCATAATAATTTATTAGAATTTGAACATGATATGGAGGATCACATAAGTGACATCCATGATCTCCCATCAAGTTGAAGGGTTCCGTCGCCAGGGATTGTATGTAGGAGACGCATGTTTGAAGTGACAGCTCTTGAATACAAGCGCATCTGGATCAGGCTCGTTGCTTCTCAATATTGGATTGCGCATATTATTGGGTCCCCAATATTGTGTCCTCATATTATTGGGGCAATATTGGATCGCGCATAGCGAGTTCTAATCACGTTGAAGGTTGGTTCAATTAACGTTGGGTCAACACCATCTTAGGGGTGGTGGGCCTGGATGTTAAAGGCCGAATTGGGAATGCAAGTTGGACTTCCAAGGCGGAATGTGTTCCCGCTTCTTTTTATCCGAGTTACATGTTTTCATATTATTAGGATGTAACAAAGATAAGAAAGGATATCCCATATCTTGTTTGAGATATAACGGTAAGTATATCTCTTACATTGAAAGTGATTAAGGGAATGAACTTTCAGTGTTGACAAGCCAAGATGACTTTAATATAAAAATTCCTAAAATAAAGTAATATATATATGTAAATTTCTTATATCAGATAATCCTTCATTAAATCCACTCAATACTATATTCAATAATGACCGGCAAAATATCAGGGATTGGATCCATGATCAAGATATTGTACTTGCAATTGGACACATAATGTATATGGTTGCAATGTGCAAGTTTCCTCGTAATAATGAGGAATGACAATTAAATAGACAATAGGATAACAACCTAAAGTTTGTGTGTCTCTATAGTCTTGATCTCTCATCGAGTGTGCTTTGGAAGTATCATGTCGATAATGATCAAAATTGTTAAATAATCCTTATAAAATCTAAGAAGATATTTCGGCAGACATGTGTGATCTCGACATTTAATCATGAATGACATGGTTCTCTGCATTATACAGAATGGTGGCTCGATAAGAGATGATGTATTCAAAATGTTTGAGTACCTACCTGAACCAAAGTCTTTTAAAGTTTAGATGGATATAGATACGATGAGTATCATCAATCTACTATCTATACTCTAGTCATTCGTGAAGCTTTATAATATGCATATTGTATGAATTAAATGAAGTATGTATAAATGTTGAAATACTCTTATATTGAAATCTTTTGAATTCAACATAAGAGATCCTTTGTATTAAGCAATGGTTGTTTACATATGAAGGGAACGCAGTGAAAGCATGGGTCGGACCCATAATCGAAGGAAAGTCAAAGAGTTGATTGTACTTCTATGGTTTCCATACATATGACATCCAAAGAGTTGGATGAATGCCGATACTGCAAGAAGCATGTGTATTGATAGTATGACTATCTAGAATATCTAAAATCTTTAGAGGAAGATTCGGATAGTGCATCGGAATAATCTACATATAATCATTGAAATTGACTTTCTTTTTTGATAAGATCAAAGTTTGATAATTGTATCTCATTCTTCTAATAACACTTGGAATTGGTTGCATATGTTTTAGAAGACTAGATCATAAGGTTTAATACTCATCCACATGGATATTGATGCAATTATTGCAACAATCTCTATTGGATAGAGAGACTTCATATTTTCAATGGGAGAGCCCTTAGTTTTAGAGAATGTCTCTATGTCCCAGATGTTATAATATGATCATTATTTATTTTTATATATTGGAAATAAACATGAATTCTGGAATAAACCTATCATAAAAAGTTATGATGGGTATATTTCAAATAGTAGTCTAACTTCTTGTGGACTCTACTAAATTAGAAAATTAATGAATGTTTCATTAACATTTCTAATACTGAAAAGTAAACCTTTAAAATCAATAGAAGGATGGAGAACATTTGGTAATGATATGGCATCAAGTCTTGGACATATATCTGTTGATGAGATCAACGGACTACTAAGACATGAAGCTTCAGAATGTCTGAAATTTCGAATCTTACATACATGTGAATATTGTATTCAAAGTAAAAATGTCCATTGCACCCTTCTTTGGGAAATGGTGTTAGATGCCAAGGTATTCATGATCTCATGCATATTGATGTATGTGGATCATCTATATCATAATAAACATTGAAGATTATTTGTGATATGAGATTTCTTCCATTTCATCTTAGAAACCTCTGAAATGTTCAAAGATTTCACAATTTTGATTTAGAACCAGAATTTGAAGGAATATGAAATGAATTGATCTAACCTAGGCAGCTTGTACCTATTAGATGAATTCAAAGAATACCTTATGGAGATATGGATATCATTCCTAACTCACTCCTCCTGATACACCTAAACTCAATAGAGTTGTAGGGAGATGCAATTAGATCATGTGTGATGTGATTTTATCAATGATAAGTCTTAGCATAATTATCTCTTAGTTTCCAGACATAAATGTAGTAGAGACTACAATATATATCCTTAAAAAGGATTCCATGTAAATCTAAACCCAAACATCTCATAAGCTAAGGTTTGGAACCTAGCCTTGTGTTGGACAGTTGATGATTTAGGGTTGCTTGGTCCATGACCATGTCATGGATGCAAGTACGCTAAAATCTAGCACAAGGGAGTGCTACATCATTAGGAAAATAAAGGATGGTATTGGATACCTACTTTATGACCTTGATATTCTTAAAAGATTTCATCTCTAAGGATATGATTCTTAGAGGATGATGACTCTCTTGAGAATCAAGATGAAAATGAAGCGAATGAGCTCATTGGATCTTGAGAAGATAACAAGGTTCCTAAAATCAGAAACTAAAAGGACAACTAAAGATGAAATACACATACCTCTTCAAATGAGTTTTAGGATGGATTCCATGTGTCAGTTATGTCTGACAATGATCTGACTTCATATGATGAAGCTTCAAAGGATCATGACATGGAGATATGGATGTTAGCAATAATGTCTAAAATAGACTTGTATACAAGTGTTGTATATGGAACCTCGAGGATTCACCTATCTGGGTACAACCCATTAAGATGTAAATGGATCTTCAAGAGAAAGATGGAACCTGATGAGAATGTACAGGCCTTCAAAGCACGGCTCGTATCCTCAAGATACACACAGAAAGAAGATATAGCTTGCGATGAGACTTGCTTTCTAGTGATCATGCTTAAATCCATCAGAATATTGCTAACTATAGTTACACAACTTGACTATGTCATTTTCAAGATGGAAGTCAAGATTGCATTCCTCTATGAATACCTCTCTGAGGATATTCATATGAAGTAGCCATAGGGCTTCATGATTGAGGAAAGCAAGGTGTGTAAGCTGAAGAACTCCATCTATATGCTCAAATAAGCTTCTTGTAGTTGGAACACTGGATTTGATGAAATTATAAATGTTATGATTTTAGATAGAATCTTGATGAGCCATGTGAAGCTTAGTGGGAGTGTCATTGTGTTCATCGTGCTAAATGTAGATGATATCGTAATCATTTAGAATGATATAAGGATAATAATAAGTATTTCATAATCTGGCTATTTCATACCTTGAGATATGAACTCAAGGATACCTCTTAGATCTTAGTTCTAAATATGTTCAGAAGCATAGAGAAGAAGGTATTGGGACTGTTACATTAAGTGGTACACCATGGATATATTCCATTTTGGAAAATCCAAGTAAGGCTTCCTTCCCTTAAGATATGGTACCGACCTATCTAAAAGGATAACACCTCAAGGAGTTGAGGAAGTGAATGCTAGAATTGTTTGCTCTTGTGCATCAGTTATGAGAAGCTCAGTGTATGCTAGATATGTACAAAAGCCAGATGTCTGCCATGCAGTGGGAGCAGTAAACTGTTGCTAATCCTATTATGGAGATAAAACACTTGATTGCAGTAATAACAAAATCTTCAAAGATGACAAGACTTAGAGATAGTGATCTCAAAGTCATATCTTCAAGAAATTAAGACTTTATATATAGAGATATAAAAGGTCTTAACCGCAGATACCTTAGAAGATAGAGATCTCTAATAATAAGGGTATTCTTATAAGGATAATGGAAATATTTGTTATATTGATTATTGAGTTGTAGTGTCATTGACACTAGAACTACTTTAACAAAATTGAGTATTGGTTGCATAAGATGGATGCGAGCACTGTTACTGGGGAATATGCAAGTGTCGTAAAAGGACTCAACGTAGTATTTCGGGAGCAGCGTGACTGATTAGTTTACCTAGCTATTTTTCTAAATAGCCTATGATTGTCACATGAGTGTGGGTTTTAAGATTAGCCTGTTAATGGCTCTTTGGGCTAGTGGGAGATTGTTGGACATGCGAGCCCACGACGAGCCATTATGCAATAAATGCTATTGCAAATATCATTCCCTGCTCTGAAATGAAGAGTAACTAATTTTCATAATAGGTCCCTTAATACAATTAGGGTTATGTACCATGTCCATCTTAATGATCATACAGATGTTGATTCAATAGTTGAACCATAGAGGTTGGTGCTTGGATGAATATCTAAAGAGTTAGATTGAGGACTCGTCAAGCACCATCAAATGATTATTAAGAAATGATCTCCAGCCTGAGAAGGGGATGGAAATCCTTTCTCTAAAGGCTGATCTCTAACCGACCTCTTGATGTAGGTCCTCTGCATAGGAATATAGATTCGAAGGTATTAGATAAGTTATTATCCTCTGACCGGAGGCAGATGTTTACTATATATCTGAGTATGTACATTTGGCAGACTGATAGGTTGATGACCTAATCAAGGTCTATACACCGGCGTGCTGGTGTGCATACAAGGGTATATGAGTAATACAGTCTCTCAAAGGGATCATACAAGTTCATTTAGTGAACCAAAAGACATGAGCTCACTCATGAGATATTAGGAAGAATCAAATTCCGTGCACAGTCGTCACGCTTTGAAAGCTTGGTTGAATTTGTAAGGTTTGATATATGCTTTTTGGAAAGTATATGATCAACACCTAGGTATGATATATGCTTTTGAAAAGTATATGATCAATACCGACTTCAAATGATCGAATGAGAAACTTAATGATAAAACCCTGAAGTAGACAATGTAAAATTGATCTAATACTTCAGGTTTATTCTGGGTCTTCTAGTATGCAGGATGTACAGGTATTAGGAATACCTAAGGGTGGTGTGATCATAAATGATTGTATAACCATGACGCTTCCATTCCAAGGGAGTGATGAAACAAGTCTAGATTTTAGTGACTCCTCTCATAGAGAAGTAATTTAATCTTAGTCCAAATGTTGGACCTTGATCTGAATGTGATTCAGATACAATAAGAAGATTAGATTTGCAGTTTTGATTTAATCAAGCATCTATGAGAGTTCCATAAGATCTGGATTTGAGATGTGATCTCAATATCCAAGTCACTATGCGTGGAACAATACAATCGCCATGTCCTTATCTCTAAGTATCTGTGGAGAAAGCGCATTATCCTTGAAAGAGTTCAAGGATAATTTCACTGTTGGTATATGTATCTGAGCATTGAGAAATGGATAATTAAATGATATTTAATTATCATGAATAACATGAATTTGATTCATATTATTTGGCCATATAAGGAGAGTTATCTAAGATTATTAAATGTGATTTAATTATCAAAGATGTGAATAATGTGAATGTGATTCATGTTATTTGGGCACATGAGAATAGAGATCCTAGATGATTAAATATGATTTAATTATCAAGGATATGATTAATGTGGATATCACTATCCACAATAATCATGGATATTATAAATATGATTTATAATATGATGGAGAGATTTAATTGTAAATAGAAATGCAAATTATATGTTGTTAATTAGATTCACAATAAATAATTAATTATAAATCTAATTTACATATTATGTTGGATATATGAATATGATTCATATTTATCAATGGCGTGATAGATGTTTTCGTAAATTTAATTTGGAATTATTTTTGTGAAGATAAATGCAATAATAGTTCTTTAAATTTATCATATATAATAAATATATATTAAGGATGGCAAAACCACCAACAAGGTTGCCATCCACCTTGACCAATTCAAGGGGGAGGGGCACCCTCTTTTTAGGGTAATGGTTGCCTTCCTTATTATTTATTTATTATAATTGAAATTAAAATGAATTAATTTGTATCTTGATAAAGGGATATAATTAATTTATTTTAATTAAATTTGTTATTGTAAATTTGTAGCAACAAATCATGGCCATTGATTAATAACCTCTTAATCTAAATAGTTGGATTAAGAGGGCACATGGATTGAGATCCATATACATCCAACTAGTATAAAAGGAAGGGTAGCCCTTGTCTTTTAGACTACACACATATAATTTCAAGAGGAATTAAACTCTCTCCCTCTCTCTACACGCCAACTGTCTCTCTCTCTCTCTCTCATTGTGACTATCCACCATGGAGCCCTAGAGAGAATCACCATCACCACATCATCATCGTTATGCTGCCGGATTGTTTGCTCGTGGATCTCCGTCTCCTTCGCTGCGCCTCGCTCGTGAAGAAAACATCGTATCTTGCTTGACAAGATTAGGAGATTCGTCTCTTCGATCATCAACATGGATTGCGAGGAGCACGCGTCTCATCAACGCATCGCAAACGTCTCCTCCGTTGGATCGGACTTAAGACAGGAGGTCTCTTTGTTTAGAGGATCGATCACAACCACGCTTCAAGAGGTAAACCTAATACTTGTTTGTGGTTTAGAGGAAATGATCCGAGAAGTGTTCTTGGATCATGTGGTTTGATCATATTAAAAAATTTTAAACTCCGCTGACTCGAACAACTAGTACGACTAGTCACTCCTGATCGCATACGATGCGATCCTCACGCTTCCGTGATGCGCTTAAGGATCTTTCCATATCCTTCACTATCATGTTTTCTCTCCAACCCTTTTTGTCTCTTAGAGACACAATATATGAATCTCCTTCTATCCATCGTATCTAATATCTCCATCAATTTGCTATTGAAAGTGCTCATATTCCAACCTATCTGCAACTTCTTTTGCAACCTCTTTCGGGACTAACTTCTTTACTCGCATGTGTTCATCATGCGATAGACCTTGCAAATTTTGGATTGCATCCACACGATGATGAATAAGATAACTCATTGAATTCTAAAAAAATACTAGAGGTATTAAAACAAACTAAAAAGCTACATATATAGATATTAATGGAGGTCATACCTCATACATCATAGAATATATCAAAAAATATTTGTATCAAATCTGATTAAAAAAATTCATCCTATTAGTAGATGCCACTAAAAAGTTTTAAACCATGTTACTATGTGATGAATCTATGATTCATCACTCTAAAAGTTAAAAATAGAGCCGTGTTCCTGAGTAAATAGAGGCATATTTCCCTTTATACTGCATAAATAGCATTCAGACATGCATACATAAAACATGCATTTTAGCACTCCATTTGCATCAAATAAGAAGCCAAAATCATTTGTAAAATGTCCACTCAGCAAAATAAGCTCTCCCTTATACTATGTACACCTTAGTTAACAATATAAGGAAGAAAGCCAGGAATCCCCTTTGTAAAATAGCCAATAAAGACCTAAAGCCCTTGGACCATAAAATACCCATAAATCCCTCATACCAACTCCAAAATAGGTCTACTTACTTTCAGATTAATACACATTAAAAGACCTTTAAAATGAGACTAGTTTCTTCCAATTTGGAGCTCGTATGAAAAAGTTGGGTTTTTGGGCCTCTTTGTATACTACATATATGTATATTTGTACTCTTGTATTTTTGTATCATATTTGACCTCATCTCCGTCTTTGGTCAACACGAAACTTGTAGATCTCATCAAGATCTACAACTTTCATGTTTTGAGTTTTTCCAAATTCGGCCTCCTTCTCTCCCTAACTTCAATTCTTATTTCGGCCAATTACAACCGACCACGTGGCGCCCTCTGGTTGCGCCACGCGACCCGCCCCCTTTGACTCATCCGCCTGCGCTATCAGCCGTTGGATCTCCTTCCAGATCCAACGGTGTAGCCGCCTCCACGTACGCCTTAAATGTCCACCGTCTGATCATCTCCAAGGCCTCATCGGACCCGCTCATTAGCGCCTCGCCCACAATACGCCACGCGTAGCACGCTACGCCCTTGGATGATGCACGCTGCCCTCCATCGCAACCGCTCATCTCACCTTGCATCCCAACCCTCCGATCTAAGACTTGATCTCATCATAGCTGCCCGTGCGTGCTTCACCCCCATCGCGCCACGTGGCGACATCACGACCTTCTGATCAAACCACCCCAGATGCAATCCATACCGCTCGCTGGCACTTCACCCCATTACGCCACGTGTTGGCCTCCACGGCCCTCAGATCACCTCGCCTCGATCAAATCTCGCCCGCTCCTTTGTGATTAGATCTGCGCTGTTGGATCACAAGATCCAACGACCATGACCTCGTCTCCTACCTCTGGCACCCCTCTCTCCCACGATCTCCGCCTTGCGGGAGGGGTTGCCCCTTTCTATTTTCAGCAGCTTTTCCTCCACCGTCGACGACCACCATCACCTCCACGTCCTTCCCCGCTCATTCCTTATCCTCACCAGCCACCTCGCTACCCACGTCGACCGCCAGCGACGCTCCATGAACTCCATGAACCCCACTTCATCACCAGCCCAGTCGGCTACTTCAACCTATAAATACTCGCCCTCCGACCGATTTCACACCCATCCTCCACCCCTGAGAGATCACCCGAGCTTGGAACTTCCGTTTGGTGACAGCAAAAGACCGATTCCTCGAGCGAAGACCGGTCTTCTTCTCCGACGAGATCCGCGGCGCACCGCCGTGTCGCAGCCACTCCTCCGAGTCGCTGCTTGAGCTCAGGGACCTACTGCCCCTTCGAGTAACGATCTGGACCACGACCTCGAGCTCCAAACCCCAGGTAATCTCCTCCACCTTCGTTTAATCTTAGTTTCAATTTTCCTTCGATTTCTCCCTTTTTATTCGACGTTCACCGTGATCCTCTCGCCTCGCTCTCACCTCACCGAGCTCCGCGACGGAGCTCTCATCCTCGCGGTACCCTTCTCGCCCTTCGACGACGTACTTCACCTTCCATCAGCTCCAGCTCCGCCACCTGGCCGAAGCACCATCGCCAGCCCATCTCCATTCCCCTTTAGGCCTCGCCACTCCACCCTCACCTCTCCACTAGCACGCATGAGCTTCGGCTACTCCTCTAACACTTGCAGGTACATTCTCATTCACTGATCGGAAGTTCACCGGAGCTCCTTTTGAGCTTCACCGCCACAGAGCTCCGACGCCCCTCTCCAGCTCCTGAAGCCACCTGGACCATCGCCGCACCGCCGCGCTTCTTCTGGGATCTCTCCGAGTCCCCGGAGAGCTTCACTGACACCTAGAGGGACGGGCGGAGCTAAGGCCACGTCGCGGGAGCCCCGCCATCTCCTCCACAGGCGGCGGAGGTCCGTTGAAGAAGAAGGCTCAGCCATCGTTCGATCATCTTGATCGAACGGTCCTTAGCTCGCCACGTCATCGACATCTGGAGCATCACCGCAGCCGTAGGATCATCTGTGATCCCACGGACAGGAGCAAGCCACGTCATCATGACCGGAGCAGCACGCCGTCGTTGGATCTCTCATTGATCCTACGGTCCATCGACTGCCACGTTGCTACACTCAGCCATCGTTGGATCACTCCAGATCTGATGGCCACTGCTTCACCACGTCGTCATCAACAACAGCCGTTGGATCACTTTAGATCCAACCGTTCAGAGCACGCCACGTATCCCCGGTTCGAGCCTCGTCCCCGACCCTAGGCTCGGACCACCCGAGGCTAGCCGAGCCTCCCTCCAGACCTCCAGGAGCTCCCGAGCTAAGCCCCGAGCCTCCTACGCCTCCCGAGCCTAGGCCGACCCACGTGAGGAGCACGTGCGGCCTGGGTATTTTGCACAGAGGCCCTGGGGACTTTTCATAATTGCAAAAAGGTCCCTGAGAAGCAGCCCCCACGTAGAGCACGTGCCCATTGGAGAAATTGCATATTATCCCCCAGCATTATAGGTAATTGCATTTAAGTCCATGTCAGCATGTTTCATTTTATGTAATTTTTTTTTGTATTGCAAATACACCCCTCTCTTTGCACGCATCCCTAAGTGTCATTTTACATCATTTTGAAATTTTAAAAATTGCATGTTGTTGATTAACTTGTCCTCTATCTGTTGAGACACTTGTCACATTTTTGTAGTTGCAGTAGATTTTTTTAATGAATTAATTGGTTGATTTCTGAGTTATTTTTCCCAGTTGGATCTTTTAATTGTTAATTAATTTTCTGTGACTCCAAAAATTCTCAAAAAATCATAGTAGCTCTAGGATAGTTAACTCAACTTTGCATAAAAATTTCACTCATTTGCACACATATCGAGGTCTAAATAAATTGTTTAGTGATTTCCTTAGTTTAATTTTAATAGGTTCATTTCACATTGAAGTTAAGGTTTGTCAATTTTCCTAGATTCCTTATCATTAGATCTATCTACGATAATTTTTGTTCCTGAAAAAAATGTGATTTGATATTTATTAAAAAGAAATTAGTGAAAATCACCCTGCCTGCATCTTTAATTTATAATTAATTCATTTATTGTTGAAAAATTCTAAAAAAATTAGGGTAGTTCATTTTCATCATAATTCATCATCTGGCCAATTTTCATAATTTTTGGACTTAATTTGATATCTTAATTGAATTAACTTTAAATTGGCTTGATCTTTGCATGTGTCTGCATAGAAATTAAAAAAAAGAACAAAAAAAATAATTCCCCGAAAATCACACACTTGGAAATTTGCTAAAAATCCACCTAAGGAGACAGATGCCTCCCTGAGTTCGACCTTGGACTTCACCAAGTAAAAAAATCTGCCGCTTGAAATTAACTCGAAATCTGATTTAAGTGGATTTTGATTAGCCCTCTCGTTATCCGACTGCAACGAACATTGACAAATAATTTGGACATTAACTTGACCGAATTAACCGAGGGTGCGGGGCGGCTATCACTACGCAATGATAGGAATTTTTCTATGTAGTTCCACATACCACATAAATAAGAATATACACCTTCAAAGGTGCTAGAACCTATAATGGAAGAGATCTCTTGCACATGTAAATGCTTTGGTGAAAAACGAAACGCTTACACTACCAAGAATTCTTCTCCTAATTGTACGCATCCAAGATAGTCCTCCAAGGACTTTCTTCTTGTTTGATTCCTTGGATAACCTTGCACAAGATCCATCCTCCAATGCAGACTTGTATCATATGAAAAGAAAGTAAAGACTTAATTATTCATAAGTCCATAAGGCTCTCTTATATAGAGAGGACAAACCTAGAGGCTAAATTGCATAATAGAGATACAATAAAAAGTAATATACATAATAATTAAGAAGATACATATATAACTCTCGACACTCTCTATATAACTCTCGACACTCTCCCTCAAGATGGAGCATAGATGTCAATCATGATATGCTTGGAACATCACCACTGGATGAACGTTTAACTATGGCCTTGGTGAAAACATATGATGCCTGTTACCCGGAACTGACGTGGGAACCAAATATAAAACTCTTCTAAATCTTGTCTCGTGTATAATAGAAATCTACCTCAATGTATTGGTCCTCTCATGGAAAGCTGGATTGTTGGCAATGAAAAGAGCAAACCAGTTGTCACATTAAAACTGCATGGGAAGAGGATCCAAGTTTGTCAAAATGTATATGACTCAAATCATCTCAGTGCTCCCCTACGCCATAGATGTGTATTCAAACTTAGCACTAGATCTAGTAACCACGGTTTGCTTCTTACTTTTCCATGAGATCAAGAAATCCCTATGAAAATTGCAAAACCTGAGGTAGGATACCGACCCTTGGGGTATCTTGCATAGTCAGCATCTACACATATTATGATGGCAAGTGATGCTCCTCAGCTAAATACCAATCATGTACATGGATAAGACTTCAGATACATCAGAATCATGTAGACTCACATCTATATGAGTCTATCGCAACTGCTCCTTAAACTGGGCGACTTTTCTCATTGTAAAGAAGATATATGGCCTGGTATTCATCACGTAAAGGAGCTTCCCAACAAGTACCACGTATCTCCTCTTGTCCACCTCCTATTATCATCACCGTATAGTATCATGCTGAGATCCATGGAAATAGTGGCAGGTTTGCAATTTGTCATCCATGTTCTGAGAGGAGATATGTAATGTACTTCCTTTGTATTATAATAACACCCCACATGCTACCGGCACACTCAAGCCCAAGGAAGTAACGTAATTCACCAAGGTCATTGGTGTTAAACATGTGTCCAAGGAACTACTTAGCCTTTACTAATGCCATGTAGATCATCTCCCGTAATAATGATGTCATCTACATAAACCAAAATGATGACGAAACCTCCGTGTGTCCTATGTACAAATAACAAATGATCTATAGTCGATCTCACGAAGCCATGCTGCTTTGTCAAGTCTGAGAGATTCAGAAACACTGTTTTAGGATCTATGCTTATGGCCATGTCTGTGTATCTTCTCACACTTCCCCTCAACAACGAACCTTGGTGGCTATTGCAAATAGACTTCCACCTTTAGGTCACCATAAAGAAAAATATTATTTCACATCGAGTTGGGAAACATACCAGTAATGTACCACAACAACTGAGAGGAGGATCCAAAGTGTCTGATGACGAGCCACTGGAGAGAATGTGTCCTAATAGCCCACCCCATATGTCTGGGTGAATCCACGAGCCACGATATGAGCTTTATAGTGATCAACTCTACCATATGCTCAGTGTTGTACTATAAAGACCCATTTGCAGGTACCTACGGAAGAACCTAGTGGACAATAACCAAGCTCCATGTTCCACGAGATTGAATCTCTTTCGGGTCCTCCTCCATAGCAAGACGCCACTGGGTATCTTGCATAGCCTCATGATATATATGTATGTGGGATCTCTATGGTTGGCGGTCCAACCACAAATCTCTTGAAATTCTTTGAAAGATGACCCAAAGAAAGATGGGTAGCAAGAGGATACGTAGCACACGTAAGCATCCACTTTCTAAGAGCAATGAGAAGATCAAGGTGCTCTGGATAATCGATATTCTGTAAATTATCCTCCTGAGGAGATACACGATCAACTTGTAAAGTGAAAAGCTTTACAAACAAATCACTTGAGTCATCAGTAGAAACCAAGTGCTCAAAATATACCTGGGGCATGCTAGATGGTAAGGAAGGCACATGAGCAGGTGTACAGTTGTTGTCCTACGATTATAAAAAATAAGGTAAAGTCTGAGCCTAGAAGGAACTACGGTAGGTGGCAGTGGAACCACAATTGGAGGTCGTGGAGGAGGAGGAACCACGATATGGGGTAGTGGTAGTGGCGATTGTGGTGATGATGTAGGAGGAAGTGGTATGTAAACTTCTTCACCATACTCAAATGGGATCATTATGTCACATACAACAGAAAAGTACATGACAAACTCAAAGAAAGTGACATCGACACTAATATAGTACTTTCCTTTGGTCGAATCAATCGCAGTGGTACCCTTTTTAGATTTAGAAGTATCCCACAAAAATACGCTTGACAGCTCTGAGAGAGAGAGAGAGAGCTTGTCATGACCAGGATCCAGATGATAAACAAATACATGGAGCCGAAGACACATAGTAGTAGGGAGATAAGGTCCTTATAGGGAACACAATAAAGAATGGGACCTTTTCACCTAAAAGGAAAACGACATATAGTTGATCAAGGAGCAGGCAGTGAAGACCGCATCACCCCAGAAAGAGTGGAGAGCACAATTTTGGATAAGAAGGATCCTAGTTACATCAGGAAGATGAAAGTGTGTGCGTTCATCAACACTTTCTACTGAGAAGTGTACGCAAAAGAGGTCTAATGTATAATGTCAAGGGACCTTAAGAACTGAGAAAGTTGATGGTACAAAAATCCAAGGTATTGTCAGAGCGAACATACTTAGTATTATCTAAATATATATATATATATATATATTATGAATAAAAGTTTGAATGAAAGACTCTGCCTCCTACTTGTTTTTCAAAAGAAAAACCTAAGAAATCTATAATAATCATCGATATCCACAAGATACAACATGTAATTGGGACCCCAAATATCAAAATGAACCAACTTTACTGCTACTATGACTCTGACAACCATGGAAATCATAGTGTTGATGCTTCCTAAGCTGGAAAGCCTCGCACTGAAATGTAAAATGAGATGAAATCTGAGGGAGGACTCTACACATCTTCTATAGAGGAAGGTGATCGAATCGAAGGTGCCACATGTATGGAGAGACTAACTTAGTGGGAATGAAAGAAATACATGCGTAAGGAGACTGTACCAGTTTGTAGAGACCCTCTTGATTACATCCACATCCAATCACCCTGCTCGTGAGTACATTCTGAAACACAAGAGAAGAGGGGTCAAATATGATACGACAATGCAAATCCTTGGTGATATGACTAATAGATAATAAGTTCATACAATAATTAGATGCATGAAGCACATTCAGTAGACGCATAGACACCATCAAAAAGATCTTCCAATATTCAGTAATAGGGAATGTGCCCTATCTACAATAACATCAGATCTACTTAGAGGTGCTGATATGTAGGATGCGAACTGAGCTCTGTCTCTTCACAAATGATGAAATGCACCAGAATCCATAATCCACGTAGTCATGTCTGGCATGTGGCAACTAGTAAGGGTATAAGATATACTTGAGGTTCTAGTAGATGATATGGTTGTGGAAGAGACATCCAAAGGGACCGAAGGAGAACTAGTAGTGGCGAAAACATAAATCATAATATCCCTCGGACAAGAGACATGGTCAACAAACTTCTGATCAACATAATATACATGAGGCTCAGCTTGCTCATCAACATGAGTAGAAGAGGGATAACCATGTTTCTGGCAGCATGTGTCCTCAGAGTGGCCAAAATGGTGATAGTAGGTGAACAGATGAAGTGGTGTCTACCTCCTAAACCACATAATACATGTCTGATGAACTGAGATGGGCCTTATTTGCGGTGAGATGTGGCTATCGCATAGGAGATATGAGTAGTGATTGCATGTGGTATTATAATCATGCTCGGTTTGCTGTAGGACTCCTCGTAGGAGGTATAGACGCACATATAAGAAGTTGGTGTGTGTGGCATCATATTGTGAGTCAAGTACTACATGAAATATGCCAACCATAATGGCATTCTTGTATGCATGATGTTGATCTATGGAAGCATTAGAGGCATGGAGCTATGAACATTCTCAAACATTCCCCTGAGCTATGGGTAGTTTATATAAAGAAGGAGACCATCACGCTTGGCTGTGAAAATGTCGTACTAAAGTTGCAGGATCTTTGTCTCATTCCTAACTTGAAGAGTAAATGTCTGCAAGGATGTACCATATTACCTTGGCAATGGGCCAATGAAGTATGCCATTGTCTATCTCTATGGTCAGAGTACCAAATAGCCATACACGTGCACACACATCATCTTGCTTCCACAAAACATTCTCCCCAGTCTTGTCGGTCAGTTATAACTAGTTAGAATCTTGTTTACTCTTATTTTAAAGCTGACACAAATATTATCTCTACTTGCAAAGTGTGTTGTTTTTGCAAGATCTTCATATAAAGGTCTACATAAATTCTTCAGAAGTTTTTTATTCATATTATATGTTAACAATTTTTTTTGTACTTATTGTGTAATCATCGAATGTACTCTAAATAGTATTCACTTCTTGTATCTCTGATGATGTACACAAAGAGTTAGTAGTGCTACTGGTCAAGTCAAAGTTCTTGTAGCAAAGTCAAGGGCTTCAATTGATCAGTCATTGCAACTTCTACTAATCGATCATTCATTGATCGCTCATGGTCCTTCAGTGATTGATCATTATGCAGCCAAATGATGAAAAATACTTTGAACCGTTTGATCATTGGTTCCTATATGATCGATAAAATACATTGGTCGCTCATGTCTTTAGTTGTGGTCGGTCATTTTTGAACATTATCTATCCTTGACTGTTACTTTTTATTGATCAATAAGTCACTTTTTATGATTGATCATTTATTTGAAATTTGAATTCCGTAATCGATCCTTTAATCGATCATGCCCTCTTATTTGATCGATTATATGAGCATTAATCGATCATTATCTTTGTATTGATCGATCATTCTTGATTTAAACATTACTATTTTTGGATTCCGATGGTTACATGACTCAAACCCTATATAAGGAGACCCCTACCTCCTCATTTCAACACACAACTCATTAAAGTATTCCTCTCTCTCTCTCTCTCACTTTTGAGTGCTCATATCTTCAAGATAGAAGATTTCTATGGTGAAAGCTAGTCATGATCTATAGCAGTTTTCTCAAGCTCTTTGTGTGCAGCTAGGGAATTCCTTAAAACTGCTTAGAAAACTTAGTGATATTTTTCTTATTATATCTTTCACTTGTGTTAGAGATATATTTATTTGATCCAAGTATTTGTATATCTTGTTGATATATTCTCTTCATTGATTATTGATATTTGATTATTGATTGTTTATTTAATCAACACTAATAATTGTTTTATCTTGTTCAAGATAACATTGTTATGCAGATACTCTTGGAGTTCTATCTATAGGAAGCTCGAGGTGAAGCCTCAAGCGTTGCTGCAACTAGCTCAGTTGTAGTTGTGACTTCAGTGTTTAATCCCAAGTTGTGACTTTGTGTATGATCCAAAGTTGTGTGCTATATGCTTGTAGTCAGATGACATATCCATCTAACTATCTCAAGATATATTAGAATAGTTGGTTGGATCGTCTAACCGAAAACACTAAGTCAGGAAGGCTTACTTTGTGATTTTTACCCACTTGGGTTTCCACGTTAACATATTGTGCAGTGTGGTTGTTGTTTCTGATTGGATTTAATTCCTTGTCTCCTGCTTCTATGAAAAGAATTTTAATCTACCATACTCCATTCACCTCCCTCTGGAGTGTATTCGATCTGCAAATACTATCATCTGGTATCAGAGTAGGTTTTCTAATTTGAAGTAAAGAACCAATCTAAGATTTGATGGCAACTACAAGCTTGGAGCATCAACCATGAAAGTCAATCTACATTACGTGCTCCTCACTTTGATGGTAAAAAATATTCCCGCTGGAAGGTTCATATGCAGATATTTTTAGAGTCAATTCATTATGAAGTTAGGAACATTATTGAATCCAAACATGAAACACCGTCCCCAACTGTTAAAGCCCCTTTGTTTAACGTAAACAAGAAAAGGGCAAGTTACAACTCAAAAGCTATGAATTCTATCTTATGTGCCATCACTAAAAAAGAATTCAAAAGCTGAGTGTTACGTATGAAGGTACAAGTAAAGTAAAGGAGACAAGTAACAACCTCCTGCAATAAAGGTACAAACTCTTCAAAATGGAATCTGACGAATCTATACAAGGCATGTATACTAGGTTTTCAGGGTTGATCAACAGACTACTCGACTTGAATGTTGAAATCAAAGAGTCCGATCAAGTAGAGAAGATACTTAGATCTCTAACCCTTGAGTGTAGAACCACTGCAACAACCATCAAGAAAGACAACAACGTAGATAACTTACCCATTGACTACTTAATAGGTAAATTTTTATCCTATGAAGTACAAAGGGAATCGGTTAAAGAAGTTAACTTTGAAACAAAAAGGAGAAAGAATCTTTCTCTCCTTGCTGTCAAAGACTCAGACGCCATCTTAGATGAGGATTTTGCAATGATAACTAGGAAATTCATAAAAATACTTAGAATTAGAGAACAAAAGAAAGACAAGGATCTAACAAGCTACAACTACGAGATAAAGGGGCATTTTAACTTAATTATTCAAAAGTTGTTGGTTTATGGGTCTGCCTTTCTCCTCCAAGTCTCTTCATCATGGAGGCAAAGAAAGTCATCGTATTTAATCCTTTTTCCCTTCTCAGTTTGTTGATTCAACTCTAAATATTTTTTAATTATTTTTTTCTTTTAGTAGGGTTATCAATATTATCTAGCATTTCTAGAATAAACCAATCTTGAGACATTATAATATTTACCAAGTGATATGAGCCATCTTCACCGTCAACATAGTCTAAGCAAGAACATTCTTCTGACTCTTCTGAGTGGTCTAGTTCCAATTTATGACCTCTCTCTTAAATGTTGGATCTCATTTACCTTTTCTTGTTTTTTCTTGAAGCATTTGTTTGCATAATGCACTTTTTTCTTAAAGTTATAGCTTTCTTCTATCGCTTCTTTTCTTCTTGTCTCTTTTCTAAATGTTCTCCTTGGATATCTCGCTCTTGTTTTTCTTTCGAATTTATTTTCTTTAGTACTTCCTTTGATATATTTGTGTTATTCTATTTCATACCCAAATTTATAGCAAAAGTCTCATAATTCTCTTCTCCCTATGGACTTTTGATGCTTTAGTTAATTCTTCGATTTCATGTCGTTACATAATGCTAGGCCTATTTGTTTTATTTTTTGGATAATTTATTCATATGAAATTACTTCTAGGGGTAGTGTATGGTTGTATTATGTCACGGGTGTTCTCTGACCTTTTCAACAAATAGAATAAGGAGTTCTACTATAAATATTTCTTTCCGGACTGGGTGACTACAAGTGCATAGCTGAAACACTTTTGATAAGAAAACATCTTGTACCATTTGAAGTTTGATAATGTAGGGCACTTTAGGCTCATTATTTGATGTGCTTATTTTTCTTGAGTATTTGTGGACGATTCTACAAAGTGTTGCATAACATTGAGGATTATCATATATGCACACTTTGGTGTATATTGTCCATCTTCTCTTTTGATTTATGCTCATGTTTCATCTTGTTTTATGGCTTAAAGGATGATAATTTTTTATTCTTGTATGAGATAATAGTTCCATCATTGAGGTGTTACTCCTTTTTGAGTATCAAAAGTATTATCCTGATAAATGAATGAGCACAGAAGGAAACCCTTATGTCATTAGAAAATTAATAAAATTAGGAAACTACCCGATTGCATATAACCATTGGGATTATAGAGAAGTATGGAGACATGTCTTATTATCTAGAACAAATTCAAGAATATATGGTTCATAAGATTCCAATTACATATAGAGCCTAGAAACTGATTTATGCACAATTTCTAGCATTACTCTGGATCCACTTACGAAAGTATCCCTAAAAACTATAAAAGTTTATTCCCTAGAAACAAACAAAGCCAAGGAAGATTGAATAACACTAAAGGCATGTGCAACATATAGATTTCTATGGATAATGCAGTGATCATGGAAAGTCCATAAAGAAGAGTAGCAACATGACTTATGCCAGAACATATTTATTAAATGGTGGGATCAATTCTGATGTAATGAAATACTAAAGGGAAAAACAATCCCAAAGATTATAATGAATCCAAAGCCAACCAATACCAAGACAAATAGTTTTGGGAGGTTGAAGGATGGCGTAACTAATAAGCTTAGAAAAAATCACCCATCTATAACCAATGAAAAGCTCCAGCAAATGATTTTTATTGAGATACAAAAGATTCCTGATCCAGAAAATGTAGAGATCAATTAGGATGATGACAATGAAGATTGTTATATTACAGATGACAGTAGAAGCTCAGACATATATGAGCTTATGCACGAACGTAATCATGGATCATGGTAATTACCATGAGAGAAGAATCATCTACAACAATTATCATGGATCACCATAATTATCACAAATCATCTAAAATGGTGATTTGTGATAATTCTAGATGCTTAGACATCAGATACAAACTCTATGATGCACATAGAAGCTTCTATGAGAAGGGTCCTGTAAAGCTCCAACTAATGATCTTTGCTGAATAATTCTTGAAAATCCGCTAATGTTGTAAATGATCACCTTTTTATGACATTGCTTCCCTTAGAAACATAATTATCATGGATCATCATTAAGGAATGCTTAAAAATCCTCATAGGTGATGAATTTGCATTTCATTATATTTATTCATTTATTTTAGCTTAAAATCTCTTCTTAAACATCTGTAAATAATAATAAATAATTGTTTTTATTCTTTCTCATTTTTTGTACTTATTATGCAAAAAATATTATTTTTAACCTAAAATAAATAAATAAGTAAAGGAAAGATAAAGAAAATAAAGACTGTATATATGCAATAAATACATGCTGACTCTAACCCCGAGCGAAGGTTAAGACTTGACTTGATTGATAAGGAATAAAGTAGGGGGAGATAAGGCATAGTGTAGAAAAATAAAGAAAATTAAAGTCCATTCATTCTCATTGTACATATTGCACATATGCCATCTATTTTGTATATAAAACCTTCTACCATTTTATTTATCACTTTATTCATTCCAAATAAAAATATTTTCTTCTTGGAAATTGTACATAAAAATAAGTTGTAAATACTAAAAATAATTGAAAGAAGATCCATTATTCATTGTGTAAATAATGGTACTTTAAAAAAGTCACAAAGCCAAACTTTCGAGACTCATATCTGCTCCATAAAAACTCAAAAATAAGAAAACTCACTTTCAGTGTTCTCTAAATAAAATAAGCTTTAAAATGACAATGGTTTCATTGAAATCAGAGTTAATATGCAAAATGTGGCTTTTTGGAGTGTATTGTACAATGTGCATTTATTATATATTGTGTGAATATTGTATTTTGATTTTCTTGTACATATTTGGGAATATTATATTTTTAATAATTGTAAATATTGTATTTTATTCAACTAAATAAAAATAAAAATTACAAAAATCAAAATATACGGAAATATATTCATTGTACACATTGTATATGTACCATTATGTATATTGTAAATACACATATTTTATTAACTTAATAAATTATTTTGTATAAATAAAATAAAAATATATTTAAAATCCTTGTAGAATACTATAAATAAATAAAATAATAAATTATAACTATTTGTAAAAATAATATTAAAAATCAAGTTATTGTATATATAGGTATACATACATATGAATAAAGGGTCCTATTTATTTTTAACCTATTAAATTAATTTATTTAATCTAATAAAATTCACCATACGTAAGATTATTAATTTATTAACATTTTTTATTTACATTATTTATTTATTTAAATTCATTTACTAATTTACTTCTAATTTATTTCTTATTTTCTTGACGTTTTGTTCTATAACAAGTTTGTCTTCTAATGAGGGTGGATCCCTATTGGTGGACTCAGGTCTGTTGACCAACGTCAACCACCCCTTCCACCTGGTTGCCCGATAAGGCTCCTCATCGGAGTCATTTTCATCTTTTCCCCCTCCTGATCCGATCGTCCTCAACCTTTGATTTCTTCTCGAAAATTTTAGCCCAAATAAAGATCTTTCTTGCCCGTTAATAAATTTGGTGATCCATGCCTCGATCTGCACACTAATCCACATCCATGATCTGTCGGACCTCTCTACCTATATATTCTTATTTTCCACCTCAGCTGATCCCTGATGCGTTTTCCACCTCGATTTTTCATCCGAGACTGAGCATTGGAAAAAGGAGAGGTGACCACAGGAGCACGAGAGATTGATCAGGGAGCACGATCCAGGTACGTGGTTAGAGCTTCTCCGTCGACATTAAGATTCTCTGCCTTTTACATCGGATTGAGGTAAACATCATCCTTCTTCCATCCTTAGGCATCCTTTGGTAATTTTGCTTTCCAATTTTGCAATTAATTCATTTTTTAATCTCCGGTAATTAGCTAATTCAGATCTCCTCACCGGGGCTTCGATGTGCACGATCGGAGTTCTCTGATCATTGATCCTCGCTTCTGATAAGTTCCACGTGATCACCACACATTCTTCACTCTTCTCCCATACCTATTCCTCCTCAGATCACTTCGGATCTGAGCGTTCAGTCTCCTCTCCACTGTCCATTGTTGGAGACATTCAAACACCCTTCATTTCCCTTTTTATTTTGGCTAATAAGGACATGAACTTACAAATAGCGACCATCCTAGGTAGTTTGCTATCGTCCTTCTGTTGGACATGCGAGCCCACGGTGAGCCATTATGCAATAAATTTTATTGCACGTATCATTCCCTAATCTAAAATGAAGAATAAATAATTTGCATAGTAGGTCCCTCTGTACAATTAGGGTTATGTACCATGGCCATCTTAATGATCATACAGCTGTTGATTCATTAATTGAATCATAGAGGCTGGTGTTTGGATGAATATCTAAAGAGTTAGATAGAGGACTCATCAAGCACCGTCTAATGATTATTAAGAGATGATCTCCAGCCTGAGTAGAAGATGGCAATCCTTTCTCACATAGGCTGATATCTGACCGACCTCTTGATGTAGGTCCTCTGCATGGGAATAGTGATTTGTAGGTGTCAGATTAGTTAAGTCGAAGGGTTGACTTAGCGAGATCGAGATAACCTAAGTCCTATGTTGAATGCTGTCACAGCATAGGCACGCATCCTCTGACCGGAGACAGATGTGTTACTATATGTTTGAGTGTGTACATTTGGCAGACCAATAGGTTGATGACCTAACCAAGGACTATATACCGGCGCGCTGGTGTGCATGTAAGGGCATATGTGTAATACAATCTCTCAAAGGGATGATACAAGTTCACTTATGAACCATAAGACATGAGCTCACTCATGAGGTATTGGGACCGATCAAATTCCATGGAAGCATGATATGAATTTTAAGGTATGATATATGCTTTGGGAAAGCATATGATCGCTACCGATTCCCAATGACCAAGATTGAGAAACTTGGTGACCAAACCCTAAAGAAGACAGTGTAAATTTGATCTATATCTTCAGGTTGATCATTGGTCTTCCAGTATGCAGGATGTTCAGGTATTGGGAATACCTGAGGGTGATGTGATCATAAACGATTGTATAACCATGACGCTTCCAGTCCGAGGGAGTGATGAAACAGATCTGGATTTTAGTGACTCCTCTCAGTAGAGAAGTAACTTGATCTTAGTCCAAGTGTTGGACATTGATCTGAATGTGATTCAGATACAATGAGAAGATTAAGTATAGGACTTGATTTAATCAAGCATCTGTGGGAGGTCCGTTAGATCTGGATTTGAGATGAGATCTCAATATCCAAGTCACTATACATGGAACAATACAATCGCCCGGTCCTTATCTCCAAGTATCTGCGGAGAAAGCACATTATTCTTGAAGGAGTTCAAGAATAATTCCTATGATGAATTTAGTATCCAAGCAAGAAGGTCTTGATGATTAAATGAGATTTAATTATCAAGTACAATATGAATGAGATTCATGTTGTGAGAATGATTGTCCAAAATAATTAAATGAGATTTATTTACCAAGGACAAGCAGATCGTGGGTAGTAATATCCAGAATATCTGTGTATATTATAAATGGGATTTATAATATATTAGAGAGAGAGAGAGAGAAACATTGTAAATAGCATTTGTTAATTATTAATGTGGATTGGATTCACATTAACTAATTAATTAGAATTATAATTTACAATTTAGTTTGGGATGTGAATATGATTCACATTTTTTTCAATGGCATGTTTGAAATATTCACAAATTAGTTTGGAATTAATTTGGTGGATATTATTACAATAATATTTATTGCAAATTAATTAAGAAATAATGAGATAAAATAAAAGGAGATAAAATATCACCAAATTACAAGATGGCGTCACCTATGACTTAGTCATAGGTGACGCCCCCTATAATCAACGGTGCTTTGTTGCCTCTCTTTATTTGTTATCATATTATCTCTTAATAATTAATTTATGTTAATTAAATTTTGTTGATTATAATTCAACATATATTTAATTTAATATAAATTAATGTTGTTGGTTTTTAACCAACAGCAATCATAACCGTTGGATGGCTCTTGGATGAAAATAGCCGTTGGATCCATATGAGCCATGGATTGAGATCCATTGGATCCCAAACTAGTATATAAGGAGGGAAACCCTAGCCCTTGAAGGTACACCAAGTAGATGCCTACTCTACTTCTCTCTCTCCCTCTCATTCTCGTCCTCTCTCTCCCTCTCTATAAGGTGGCCGACCATCTTTGTTGAGAAAGAGAGAAGTTCTCGCATTCGCCTTCGACTACTCGAGGATCTCCATCTTCTTTGGGGTCGTGTGCTCTAGAGGAAGACGACGGATTTTGTTGGACGAAATCAGGGGATTCAAGGCTTGGGTCTTCGTCGAGGATTGCGGGAGTCACGCGACTCATCATCGTGCTCGCAAGTGCAGTCTTCGTAGATCAGACTTGAGCCAGGAGGATCTCTTGCTTTAGAGATCTTGTGATCGCAACCACGCTTCAAGAGGTATTCCTAATACTTTGTGGTTTGATGAAACGATCCAAGAAATGTTCTGTGATCATGTGGTTTCATCATATGATTTAAAATTTTTTAAATTCCGCTGCATCTCGCGACTAGTGCGACTAGTCGCCCCGATCATATGAGATACGATCGTCACGCTTCTGTGATGCACTTGAGGATTCTCTATATCCTTCAAATGGTATCAGAGCCTTAGGTGGGAAGGTTTTGGATACGATCCGTGAACCTAGGACGACTTGGGTTTGAAAAGGTCGTGAAAGTTTTATCGCATTTCAATTTTCACACCTCTGTCTAATTGGATTTTTTCGGCACTGTTTAAATTGTTTAAACACAAAATATTCAATTGATTTTTGTTCCTAATTAAATAAGGAAGCCATAGGATCTGAGTTTACTAAATTTGGATTTAATTTTCTCAAGATATGGCCTTTTGAATATGCATGTATTCACAGTTGCGGGAACTGCAGAACAGAACGTGATTAATTTGTTAATTACGTTTTGTTGCGCCTCGAAATGCGTGAAATATCACTTAGATTCTGTATTAAATCAAGTTGGCAATCTTAGGGAATAAATTTTCGAATTTGGATTTAAATTGATCAAGATAAGTTAATTTTAGTGATTGGGAGTCACTGCTGGAAATTGACAATTTTGATCATGAACCTTGTGATAGTCATTCAAATTAATTTGATGAAAATAATTCTTAATTTTCTGAAATGATTATTGATAAGTATTTGTGAAATATTTAGAGATGATATTCATTTCATTGAATGACATCCCACTAACCATATTGATAAGATAGTCGATCTTGATCATTGGTTAATATGAAATCATCAACAACATTGTTTGCATACAAAACCCTAGGTCATCCTACAATAGTTGTAGGACAAATTTTACATGCAAAACTCTATTGCTTGAATAGGATTGGGGATTTGTTTAGCAAATCTCCTTATAATATAATCAAAATTGTTTTGATGTATATTATATGGTATAATTTCGGTTGAAAGACCGATGAGCATCTTAAAGTACATGATGATCTATCTGGCATTATCCTTTCCTAAGGTGGATATGGTGTCTAGTCGGAGATCGCTGGGGTAGCGGGTTGCAACGTATGTGGTCCGTCCCACTCTCGTCAGTACTGGCCATGACAGCGGGTAGGGACTGGATAATGCCGGAGAAATCAAAGTGTATTTTTATAATTATTAAAATTCGAAATAATACGTACTTTGAGATTATACCTACTATTCAAGTAAAATTCAAAGTTTGTTGATTGAAAATAGGATTGATAGTTAATTTAGTATGATTAAATTAATTATATCCTATTAAAGCACTCTATTATGAATAGATGTGTGTTTCCCTTGGAAGAATTAATTATGTGAATATGATTCACGATAATTAATTACAATTTGAATAAGAGGTGGAGGATCACATAAGTGACATCCATGGTCTCCCGTCAAGGCAAAGAATTTCGTCACCAAAAGTTGTATATAGGAGATGCCTGTCCGAAGTGACAGATCCTATATACAATTATTTGGATCGGGTTCTTTGCTTCTCGAAAGAGTAAGGCCGTATACGTAGTGACCCCAATATCAGGTCCTCATATTATTGGGGTGATATTGGATTGCGTATAGCGAGTATTAAGCATGTTGATGGTTGGTTCAATTAGCAATAGGTCAACATCATCTTAGGGGTGGTGGGCCCGGATGTTAAAGATCGAATTGGGAAATGCAAGTTGGACTTGCAAGGCGGAATGTGTTCCCACTTCTTTTTATCGGAGTCGCTGGTTCTCATATTATTGGTACGTGACAAAGATAGGAAAGGAGATCCCAGATCTTGCTAGAGATATAATGGTAAGAATATCTCTTACATTGAAAGTGATCAAGGGAATGAACTTTCATTGTTGACAAGGCAAGACAACTTTGATATAAAAATTCCTAAATCAAAAGAAAAATATGTATATATATAATATATATACCCTTATGCAAATTTCTTATTTCAGATAATCCTTCATAAAACCCACTCAATGTTATACTCAATAATAACCAGTAAAAAATCATGGATTGGACTCATGATCCAAATATTGTACTTGCAATTGGACACATAATGTATGTGGTTGCAATGTGCAAGTTTCCTCAACATAATGAGGAATGACAATTAAATAAGACAATAAGACATCACCTTAGGGTTTGAATGTCTCTATAGTCTTGATCTTTCATCGAGTGTACTTTGGAAGTGACATGTCGATGATGATCGCAATTTTCAAATAATCCTTATAAAATCTAAGAATATGTTCTCGCATACATATGTGCTCTAGACATTTAATCATGAATGACATGGTTCTCTGCATTATGCAGAATGGTAGCTCGAAAGAGATGATGTATTCAAAATGTTTGAATACCTACCTAAACCTAAGTCTCTAAGAGTTAAGATGTATGTGGATGTGGTGAGTGTCATCATTCTACTATCTACACTCAAGTCATTCATGAATCTTCATAATAATCATTTTGTATGAATTTAGTGAAGCATGTATAAATGTTGAAGTGCTCTTGTGTTGAAATCTTTTGAATTCAACATAAGAGATTCTTTATCTTAAACAATGGTTGTTTATAGATGAAGAGAGCATAGTGGAAGCGTGGGTTGGACCCATGTGAGAAGGAAAGTCAAAGAGTTGATTGTACTTCTGTGACTTTCATATGACATCCAAAGAGTTGGATGAATGCCTATACTGCAATAAGTTGATGTGTTGATAGTATGACTATCAAGTCTGTCTAAATCCTTAATAAAGGATTCAGATAGAGCATCAGAAGAATCTACATATAATCATTGACTTTGACTTGCTTATTTCGTAAGATAAAGTCTGATAATTGTATCCCAATCTTCTAATGACACTTGCAATTGGTTGCATATATATAAATATATATTAGAAGATTAGAAATTTGATCTTAAGGTTCAATAGTCATCTATATGGATACTGATGTAATTGTTGCAGCAATCTCTGTTGGATAGATAGACTTCATATTCTCAGTGGGAGAGCCCTTAGTCTTAGAGAATGTCTCTATGACCTAGATATTAGAATACACTCATTGTTTGTTTCTAAATGTTGGAAATAAACATGAATTCTGAGATAGAACTATCATAAAGAGTTATGATGGATATATTTCAGATAGTAATCTAACATCTAATGGATTCCACAAAATTAGAAAATTAATGAATGGTTCATTAAGATTTCTAATACTTAAAATTAAACCTTGATAGATCAATAAGAGGATGAAGATCATTTGAAAATGATCTGGCATCAAGTCTTGGACATATGTCTGTTGATGAGATCAATAAACTAGTGAGATATGAAACTTTAGAATGTCTAAAAATTTCAAATCTTACACACTTGTGAATATTGTATTCAAAGTAAAATGTCCAATACACCCTTCTTTTGGGAAAGGTGTAAGATGTCATGGTATTCAGGATCTCATACATATTGATGTATGTGAATCATCTATATCATAGTGAACATTATGGATATATGATATCTATTGATGATCATACATGATATGAGTTTTCTTCTCTTCACCTAAGAAACCTTTGAAATGTTCAAAGATTTCACAATTTTGGTTTAGAACCAAAGTTTGAAGAAAGATTAAATGAATTTGATCTAACCAAGATAGCAAGTACCTATTAGATGAATTCAAAGAATACCTTATGAAGATATGATTATCATTTCTATCTCAATCCTCCTAACACACCTAAACTCAATGGAGTTGTAGGGAGATACAATTGAATCATGTGTGACATGATTTGATCAATGATGAATTTTAGCATAATTATCCCTTAGTTTCTAGGTATATATATGTAGTAGAGAATACAATATATATCCTTAATAAGGTTCCATGCATGTAAGCTGGAATCTAGCACTTGAGAGTGCTACTTCATTAGGAAAATAAAGGATGGTATTGGATACCTACTTTATAACCCTGAGATTCTTAAAAGATCTCATCTCTGAGAATGTGATTCTTAGAGGATGACTCTCTTGAGAATCACGACAAAAAATGAAGTGTAGGAACTCATTTGATCTTGAGAAGATAACGTGGCTCCTGAAATCGGGAACTAAAAGGACAATTAAAGATGAAACACTAATACCTCTTCAAATGAGTTTGAGGATGTATTCCATGTGTCAGTTAAGTCTGACAATGACCGGACTTCATGTGATGAAGCTCCTGAGGATCATGACATGGAAAGATGGATATTAGCAATAAAATCTAAAGTAGACTTCGTATACAAGTGTTGTATATGAACCCTCGAGGATCCACCTATAAGGGTTAGACCCATTAAGGTGCAAATGGATCTTCAAGAGAAAGAGGGAATCTGATGAGAAGGTAGAGACCTTCAAAGCTCGTTTCGTCGCCATGAGCTACACACCAGAAGAGAAGACATTGCTTGCAATGAGACTTGCTCTTCGCTAACCATGCTTAAAATCATCAGAATATTGCTAACCTTAGCTACACAACTTGACTATTGCATCTTCAGGATGTAAGTCAAGATTGCATTCCTCTAAAGAAAACCTCTCTGAGGATATTCACATGAAGTAGCCCCAGGGCTTCATGATTTGGGGAAAGTAAGGTGAGAAAGCTAAAAGAAATACATCTATAGACTCAAATAAGCTTCTTGTTGTTGGAACATAAGACTTGATGAAATTATAAATGTTATGATTTCAGATGGAATCTTAATGAACCATATGAAGCTTAGTGTGAGTGCCATTGTGTTCATCGTGCTAAATGTAGATAATATCCTAATCATTTGGAATGATATAAGGATGATAATAATAAGTGTTTTGTCTGGCTATTCCATACCTTGAGATATGATCTCAAAGATGCCTCTTGGATCTTAGTTCTGAAGGCGTTCAGAAGCAAAGAAAAGAGGGTATTGGGACTGTCACATTTGTAGTACACCTTGGACATGTTCCATTTTCTGGAAATTCCAAGAAAGGCTCTCTTACCTTAAGATTTGGTACTGACCTATCTAAAGGGATAGCACCTCAAAGAGTTGAGGAAGTGAATGCTAGAACTGCTTGCACTTGTGCATCAGTTACAAGAAGCTGAGTGTGTGCTAGATATGGACAAAAGCCAGATATCTGCCATGCAGTGGGAGTAGTAAAGTGTTGCTAATCCTACTATGGAGAGAAAACACTTGATTGCAGTAATAGCAATATCTTCAAAGATGACAAGGCTTTAGAGATATTGATATCTAAGTCTTATCTTCAAGAGCTTAAGACTTTATAGATAGAGATCTAAAACGTCTTAACTATAGATACCTTATGAGATAGTGATCTCCAGGAATAAGGGTATTCTGATAAGGATTATGGAAATACTGGTTATAATAATTGAGCAATAGTGTCAAGGACACTATAACTGCTTTGACTAGATTGAGTATTAGTTACATTAGATGCAACATTCGCATTGGATGCGAGCACTGCTACTGGCGATATGCAAGTGCCGTAAAAGGACTTGGCGTAGTCTCGCGGGAATAGAGTGACTGATCAGCTTACCTAGCTATTTTCTAAATAGCCTATGATTGTCACATGAGTATGGGTTTAAATGATTAGCCCATTAATGGCTCTTTGGGCTAGTGGGAGATTGTTGGACATTCGAGCCCACAGCGAGCCATTATGCAATAAATTTTATTGCAGTATCATTCCCTGATCTGAAATGAAGAATAAATAATTTGCATAATAGGTCCCTCTGTACAATTAGGGTTATGTACCATGGCCATCTTAATGATCATACAGCTGTTGATTCATTAATTGAATCATAGAGGCTGGTGTTTGGATGAATATCTAAAGAGTTGGATAGAGGACTCATCAAGCACCGTCTAATGATTATTAAGAGATGATCTCCAGCCTGAGTAGGAGATGGCAATCCTTTCTCACATAGGCTGATATCTGACCGACCTCTTGATGTAGGTCCTCTGCATGGGAATAGTGATTTGTAGGTGTCAGATTAGTTAAGTCAAAGGGTTGACTTAGCGAGATCGAGATAACCTAAGTCCCATGTTGAATGCTGTCACAGCATAGGCACGCATCCTCCGACCGGAGACAGATGTGTTACTATATGTTTGAGTGTGTACATTTGGCAGACCAATAGATTGATGACCTAACCAAGGACTATATACCGGCGCGCTGGTGTGCATGTAAGGGCATATGTGTAATACAATCTCTCAAAGGGATCATACAGGTTCACTTATGAACCAGAAGACATGAGCTCACTCATGAGGTATTGGGACCGATCAAATTCCATGGAAGCATGATATGAATTTGAAGGTATGATATATGCTTTGGGAAAGCATATGATCGCTATCGATTCCCAATGACCAAGATTGAGAAACTTGGTGACCAAACCCTGAAGAAGACAGTGTAAATTTGATCTATATCTTCAGGTTGATCATTGGTCTTCCAGTATGCAGGATGTTCAGGTATTGGGAATACCTGAGGGTGATGTGATCATAAACGATTGTATAACCATGACGCTTCCAGTCCGAGGGAGTGATGAAATAGGTCTGGATTTTAGTGACTCCTCTCAGTAGAGAAGTAACTTGATCTTAGTCCAAGTGTTGGACATTGATCTGAATGTGATTCATATACAATGAGAAGATTAAGTATACAGACTTGATTTAATCAAGCATCTGTGGGAGGTCCGTTAGATCTGGATTTGAGATGAGTTCTCAATATCCATGTCACTATACATGGAACAATACAATCGCCCCGTCCTTATCTCCAAGTATCTGCGGAGAAAGCACATTATTCTTGAATGAGTTCAAGAATAATTCCTATGATGAATTTAGTATCCAAGCAAGAAGGTCTTGATGATTAAATGAGATTTAATTATCAAGTACAATATGAATGAGATTCATGTTGTGAGAATGATTGTCCAAAATAATTAAATGAGATTTATTTATCAAGGACAAGCAGATCGTGGATAGTAATATCCAGAATATCTTTGTGTATTATAAATGGGATTTATAATATATTAGAGAGAGAGAGAAATATTGTAAATAGCATTTGTTAATTATTAATGTGGATTGGATTCACATTAACTAATTAATTGGAAATGTAATTTACAAATTATTTTGGGATGTGAAAATGATTCACATATTTTCAGTGGCATGTTTGAAATATTCACAAATTAATTTGGAATTCATTTGGTGGATATTATTGCGATAATATTTATTGCAAATTAATTAAGAAATAATGTGATAAAATAAAAGGAGACAAAATACCACCAAATTACAAGGTGGTGCCGCCTATGACTTAGTCATAGGTGACGCCCCCTATAATCAAGGGTGCTTTGTTGCCTCTCTTTATTTGTTATCATAATATCTCTTAATAATAAATTTATGTTAATTAAATTTTGTTGATAATAATTCAATATATATTTAATTGAATATAAATTAATGTTGTTGATTTTTAACCAACAACAATCATAGTCGTTGGATGGCTCTTTGATGACAATAGCCGTTGGATCCATATGAGCCATGGATTGAGATCCATTGGATCCCAAACTAGTATATAAGGAGGACAACCCTTGAAGGTACACCAAGTAGACGCCTAATCTGCTTCTCTCTCTCCCTCTCATTCTCGTCCTCTCTCTCTCCCTCTCTATAAGGTGGCCGACCATCTTTGTTGAGAAAGAGAGAAGTTCTCGCCTTCGCCTTCGACTACTTGAGGATCTCCATCTTCTTTGGGGTCATGTGATCTAGAGGAAGACGACGGATTTCGTTGGACGAAATCAGGGGATTCGAGGCTTGGATCTTCGTCGAGGATTGCGGGAGTCACGCGAATCATCATCGTGCCCGCAAGTGCAGTCTTCGTAGATCGGACTTGAGCCAGGAGGATCTCTTGCTTTAGAGATCTTGTGATCGCAACCACGCTTCGAGAGGTATTCCTAATACTTTGTGGTTTGATGAAACGATCCAAGAAATGTTCTTGTGATCATGTGGTTTCATCATATGATTTAAAATTTTTTAAATTCCGCTGCATCTCGCGACTAGTGTGACTAGTCGCCCCGATCGTATGAGATACGATCGTCACGCTTCCGTGATGCGCTTGAGGATTCTCAATATCCTTCACCTTCAACATGGTTTCCACATTTATGAGGATGAATGGCAACATCAATAGTGTAAAGGATGTACCTGCACAACTGACACTTAATAAGGATCTCTCGAAGTAAAGATCGAAGGTCGAGATCTTTGAGGTTGATTAAGAAGAAGAAGGAGCAAATGTGGTGCACCTAAAGAGAAGACTAGGACCCTCCAAGAAAAATTTCAAGATAAAAGATGGAAAATATCCACATGGCTTGTGCTATAGTTGTGGCAAAATGGTCACTTCCAGTTCAATAGGCCCTATGATAAGAAGCTGAAAAATTCTGAAGCGCTTGAAAGTAAGGGCAAGAAGAAAATTGAATTTGCATTATCGTGGAATGCAACTTTGCAGTCATAGACTGTGACTGGTGGTGGATTGACTCCTGTACAACTTGCCACATTGCCAAGATATAGGAGGGACCAGTGGACTTCAAGGAGCTGAAAAAATGAGCACATAGAGTCTTCATAGGGAACAACAAATGCTTATATGTCGAAGGTGTTGGGGCATGCAAGCTAGACCTAGGCGATGACATAATGGTACTTCGGGATGTACTATATGCACTGAGAATGTGCCATAACCTCGTTTATATTCCAAATCTGCTCAAGAAAGATGTTGAAGTTCATTTTTATAATAAAACATGTATCCACATGAAAGAATAAAAAGGTCTTATCAATGGGAGAGTTTGTAACTGAGCATGACCTATTTTGTCTTCCTATAATAAGTTCTAATGAATCAATGAATGTGGTTTCTGAGTACTCTTAATGTTATTTATTAGATTATGATTTATAACACATGAGACCGGGTCATCCAGGAAATTCAAAAATGGATTAAATGATTAAATTCAATCTTTTACTTAAGATTACAAGAGCAAGAACATTGCCTTATGAACATTGTTTGACTGGTAAAATGACAAATAAATCCTTCTCGTCAGTAATTCGATCAAAGGAATTATTAGTTTGATCAATTCAAAAAATAATGAGTCGGTTTTCGCCTCTCTTAATAGTGTGTTGTTGTTAATGTAGAGAGAGATCAAATATAGGTCGTACATAACCACACTAATGTGTCTACATGAGTAGATGCATGTTTTATTTAGCCTGGACAAGCCCCAGGGGTCGGCCACAGGAAACAAGCCACACTTGGCTAAATATATTTTTGAAGCACTTGATTGATTAAGCGATTGATTTCTACTCAATGTTCATCATGGTGAATGTATGCGTTTTTTGTGACTTTTTTACAAGGTAATATGCTACACAATTTTATGAATGAAAAAGCACGACAAGCACACAAATGCTCCCACTTTCCAATGTACAACCTAAGCTAGAGTGAAGCAATTTCAATTTATCAACTACGAGAAGAAACAAGGCACATTTAACAAGTTTCAACCTAATGAATTAATGCTCCTAAGCTCTTATGTTACTTAATTCACATTAAAATTCAAATAGGGAATTAAAGTCCTCAGAACAAGAGATTAATTCAATAATAAATTTCTAGTTTAATCAAGATTTAAATACCCTATTTAATTGCATGAATTTGACAACCGAGCAATTTTTAACAATTTAAACAAGCCCATTAAATCACAGAATTCTCTGGATGATATATAATCTCACATAAGTCCAATCAATTCTTGCGATATGTCATCAGACAACATTAAACAAGATTCAAAACAAGACCAATTTCATGAATTTTGGAGTTTGTAGATCAAGTTATATGTAACATAAATGCAAATAAAACTATTAAAAACTAATTTAAAAACACAAATCAGGTCTTATCTACAAATATAGAAACTTAGAAGGGTCTCTTAGCAATTTTATAGATATGTGGCGACGAATCTGCAATTTTGGAATCCGATTGGGCTTGGGTGTAATTTCCACAAGGGTCCACATAGTAGGTGACGAGGTGGACTGGAATACAAATTCCAAAAAGAAGGGGGTTGCTGCTAGAAAATTTCTAATGGCATTCCTCCTACATGCAACCAACCCATGCTCGTAACGAGGTATGGGTGGAGGCCTCGGCTGACATGGTTAGCATCGAAGGCTCCAATGATCCTTGGAGCTTTCGAGGCTAAGAGGGATGGAAGGAGGCTCGAGAGGTGACCCAGAGCCGTTCTATCATATGAGATCCAACTGCCATGATCGATATGCAGGTGAACAGTGGCGATGGAGGCTTGGGCGTGGATCTTATGATGCTAAACATGTGATGTGGCAGCATGGATGGCATCGGTGCCCAGACGATAGAGGAAAGGATTTCCAAGGGTCGTGAATTAAGACTAGAAATGCATGATCCAACGATGATTGTTCCTCATCTCTGATGAACTTCGAGGATGGTGGCGAAGAAGTGAAGCTCCAATGAGCCCCTATGAGCTCCTCCACGGTCTGACCATGCATTTGAGGACCCTGGAAGCTTGCAGGGTTGACGATGATGAGGATGATGGCTGTCTAGAGCTGTTACAGGGTTTGAAGAGTCATGTTGAGGGAGGGTCGTCAAAAAAGAAAGGGGAGATCGTAGGAGGCCTCTGAATTCTGATTAGTGAGGGGTCCACCCACCTACAGGGGTTAGCGTTCAAAGCGATGAGAGGGAGTGGAATGGGGGTCTTGACTGGGTGATCAGAATTAGGACCAAATGGGTTCTCCTCCAATGCAAGGAGGAGGGTGACCGAAGGTAGAGGAGGTTACAAAGAAGGGGAGATTGCTCATTGAGGGGTAAGTGAAGGTGCCCATGATACGGTGATGGTGATCAAGTAGAGAGAATGGCCAGATAGTGGAGACAATACAAAATAAAATGTACGAAAAGAAATAAAAGTGAAAGGGAAAGATGAGAGAACTATTGGAGATGGTGGAGGACTCACTGTTGGACATGTGAGCCTACAGTCATCCATTATGCACTAAAAGTTATTGCAAATCATTCCTTAATCTTAAATGAAGAATAATTAATTTGCATAATAGGTCCCTTAGTACAAATAGGCTTATGTACTGTGGCTATCTTTATATCATATATTTGTTGATAAAAAGGTTGCATCATATAGGCTGGTGTAGGGTTGAATATCTAAAGAGTTATATTGAAGACTCAACAGTATCGTCAAGTGTTTATCAAGAAGGGATCTCCAGCCTGAGAAGGAAATAGAAATCCTTACTCCAAAGGCTGATATCTGACCGACCTCTTGATGTAGGTCCTCTGCATAGGAATAGAGATTCAAAGGTGTTGGATGAGCTAAGTCAAAGAGTCGACTTTGCGAGATCTAGATAACTAAAACCTATGTCGTATGCTGTCACATACAGGCACACATCCTTTGATTGGAGAGATGTGTATTACTATATGCATAAGTATGTACATTAGGTAGACCATTAGGTTGATGACCTAATCAAGGTATATACATCGGCAAATTGGTGTGTATACGAGGGCAGCTGAGTAATACGATCTCTCAAAGGGATCATACTTGTTCACTACTGAACCGAAAGACATGAGCTCACTTATAAGATATTGGGATAAACCAAACTCCAAATGTTTGTCGTTTTGTTTTGGGAACATGACAGGATTTAAAGGCATGATGCATGCTTTTGTAAAGCATATGATTGATACTAACTGAGAGAGAAGGTCGATGAGCATCCTAATGCTCGTCTTGGAGGGTTTGCGGTGGCCGAAAGTCTGATCCGGTAATCATTTTTTATCCAATTCGATAATCATTGTAGTGGCCTCTCTCGCGGTACTCAGATCTCAAACAACCAACTCAGTCAACAATCAACCCACAATGTATGATAAAACGATAAAGGAATGCAGGGTGAAATTTATTATACCCTACATAAAAATATGTATATGCAGCAAGTGTAGGGGTCGAACCACAAAGAGCAATGGGGATAGGTATAGTTATTATTGATTAATGAAAATCAACAATAATTTATTTTGTACTTTTTTAGCTTTTTGATTTTTTGTGAGTTTTTATTATATTTAATCTTCATGTTTTTTAAATTTTATATTTTTTATGTTTTTAAATTTTAATTTTTGGTTTCTTTTAATTTTGTAAGTTTGTAATTTCTTTTTTATTTTAAAGCTATAATATATACGATAATAATAATAACATAGATAATATATAGAATATATAATAAATATGTATAAAAATAAATTAAAATATATACACGAACAATCCTTTTTATTTTTTAAAGATTATAAATATATATTAGGTATTTATAATTAGTAATAGTAATAATAAAGGCTATATATGTATTATAGCATATATACGGGTTCTATAATTTTAAGTATAGATATATATAGTCAAAATTCAGATAAGAAAATATTTTTGTGTTTTTTTAATATTTTTCACTATTTTGTGATTTATATATATATATTTATGTATTTTTAATATATTAAATAAATCAAAATAGTGATTATATTAATTTTGCCAAATCATTTTGGCTTTTAAAAATAGATAAATAGTCCACCATTGCTCAAAACTATTTTTTATATATGATATATAATGTAAATAAAAATAAACCATAGAAATTATTTTTTTTTGCATTTTTATAAGATTTTTACTGATTTTTATAGGGTTTTTAGGATTTGTAATTTTAATATTTTTCTTCATATTTTTGTGATTTTTTATTTAAATTAAAATATATATTAATATATACTTTAATTTTTTGGAATTTTAAAGTTATTTTATATATTTTGTATATATATACATAGAATAAATTGCTCCTATATGATTTTTAATAAATAGGAAAATGCAGTAAATGTCCCAATAAAATAAGGTGTGAATGAGAAATATACCAGGAGCCTACAATAATTTTTCCTGAATTAAAGAAACACATGAGCTATTTAATAAAAATAGAAATGCAAAGAAATAAGTTACAATACTGGTCGTGGTAGTTTTGCAATAAAAAATAAAGACATGGTGTCACATGCAAAATACCTAGAAAGTTTACACTATTTTTACAATTTCTATGACTAAAGTTAAATAAATAAAACCCGCAAGGGTATGAGTGTAAAGTTCACAACGCCTCATGTGGTGCTACACGTGAGGCACACGAACTATTATGTAATATATAAGAAGTTCCAGGGGGTACTTACAGTATTTACAAACCCTTTTAAACATTACTCAATAATTACAGGACTTAACTATAAATACAAAAGAGACAAGGGTACTTATAAATTTACCCACTAAGGTGCATGATCTGGCGCTCCTAGGAGTTCCATGTGGTTGATCATGTGGTTGCGGGGGACAACGGTTCACCAAATAGTGGACGACCCAGATTAGATCTAGGCCACTTTCTTTGATCCAACGGTGCTGAAGGGCGCTCGAAGAACTCGGAAGAACGTTGGCCCGAGCGAGCTGCGATCAGGGATATTTTCCTCCTCCAAGCGTGTTCTTCCCCACTGACAAGCCCAGGAGATTCCCGAGGATCCTTCGCGTCAACAGGTGGCTTCAGATTAGTCTGAGCCCCATTGAAAGGGGCCAAGAGCTCAGATGCACCTGGAGATCTGAATTGGCCTTTAATTCATCTTCAAGTGGTTTGTGGACGTCCAAGACCTGGAAAAAAAGGTCTGGAGGCTCGAGGCAAAACACCTCGGCCTGTTTTGAAGCTGGGAGCATGCTGGAAGCGAAGGGGTGAAGGAGCTCCGGTGGAGGTGGCGGATGGAAGCTCGTCGGACCTCGATTCTTGTAGAATCGAGGGTGGAAAAAAGGGGGAAAGGTGGAGAACACAATGAGGGAAGAAGATGGGGTGAGTAACATTCAGGATATAGGGGATTTGGGGGATGGAGCTTAAGTCTCCAGTAGATTAAAAACCTAAAATTACGCTAATCTAATAACTAACTACTGAAATTAAAGGACGTACCGTGCCCGGGAACTAAATTATACTAAGAAAGCAATAAAAATCAGCTCATACTTGCGTAAAATAGGGAGCAGGAGATCCTCACCAGAGCTGTGAAACTCGGTGGTGGTGGACCGCCTCCAGCCTCTTCTTCTCCACGCCGATGCCTCCCCAAGCTTCCTACTGTCATGAAGGTGCTCTAGCACGATGAGGTTTGGGGTTACGAAGGGCTAAGAGGGCCAAATCCAAAAAAGGGGCGAAAGTCTCTTATTTATGCACAAGCGAGGGGCGAGCTTCGAGATGAGATGGCGTGAAATGGGGAAGGAGTTGGTGGAAGATAGGGTGATGCCGAGATGGTTGAAGGTGTAGAGCAAAGGCCTCGTGAAGAAGGCAAGGAGCTCAGAGGCATGGATCGAGTGCCAAAATTCGAGGAATGGGGCACCCCTGAGCACTGATAAGGTAGACGACGGGGGATGTACAGTTGACCCGGGGGTCAACGAAAGAAGAGATCAGGTTGGTCCACATGGACCAACTAGATAATTCCATGGGAAAAATCCCTAGTAAATTCAAATCCAAATAATAGATGAATTTATTAAATAAAATTCAAAACATAGAAAATGCTTGTTATTTTATGTACTATTTTTAGAGCATTTTATTTATTATTATAACATGATTTATTATATGCTAATATTTACATGTATATACATAGGTATAAATACATGTATTTACATTATTTTATTTTTATTTGTATTTATTATTTTATTTTTTATTTACATATATTTTACATATTTATAACTTATTTAATTACACATTTACTTATTTTTATTGTATTTTTCTAATTTTATCTGTTTACTTAATTAAATAAGTACATGCATTTTATAGGTATAATTTACCGATACATTATAATACTTGATTTTTATTTTAATGATTTTTTAATTCATTTAATTTATGTTTATTATTTATATGTATTTCAAATAATATTTACAAGTATTTAAAAAATATAGGGAAGATTAAATATATATATATATAAAGGAAAATATATTGAATATTATATAGAGGTATATGGTACAATTGGGACCCAAAAGACAACTTTTGCATCTTATCTCCATTTTTAATGAAACCACTATCGTTAAATAGATAATTTAAGTTTATGAACAATAATGGTGAGTTTGATCAATTTCTAGTCTGTTTGGAGGAGATATAGGTCTGGGAAGTTTTCTTTGCAGCCTTTTGTTTTGTATGTCCTAGGTGTACTATGCATTATTTTTGTGTGAAAAAAATTCCATATTTTCTTTGTATTTTTCTGTACAATATTCATGTTGGCGATTTTTATTATTTGAAGTGTGAAAATAAGAAAAAAATAGGGATCAGAATGCAATATATTGAGATATAAAATTAGGGTTTCTGAGGTGTATCTGTACAGTTTATATGCCCTATCTCCCCCTATTTTATTCCTTATCGACCATGTCATCATGATGACCTAGTATCAGGGTCTAGGGTCACTTAGTGTCTTTGATACTTCATTCTTTTTCTTTCCTTTCTTCTATTTCGGTATTAAATACACATATTTATACAGTGTTTAAATGTTTACATGAGTGTTATTTTGTACAAATTAGTGTTATATTCGTGCATTTAGCTAGGTATTAAGGCTAAAATGATAGAATAAAGGTGATGAAATGAGAATTCATCACCTCACTATACTTACCTTTCCTAGTCCCTAACGAACACTTACGAAAATGAGTGCAGAAAAAAGAAAAGAAAGAAAAGAAAAAGAAAAAAACTTGGAATGATTTTGAGTTTTAAACTTGTCTTGATAAAGTCAAAGTTTGAAGCTTAGCCAGAGCTTTGGATTTTGAGTTTGGTAGGAACCTTATTGGGAAGCAAACTTAAAACTCAACAACCTCTAAGAACCACACAACTCTGTCCAAGTCTCCTCAAGAGTCAGGTTAGAACAAGTCTACAACATACATAATCCCTTACGAATATGAGTCTATCTGGTATAGTGTAGGTGATATGCAACTCCTCACGGCTAAAGTGTTAAAGAGACAGTCTTCTCCAACATAATGACCGTAATTCCACAATCCAACAACTCTTTCCTTGAGGAACAGGGTATCCCCTTCTAAGTTCAAGTGCAACCGGCTCATGATGAGGAGGTGGAGAAGAGAATGGATGATAGCTAGCATAGCTACCTATCCTAGGATACTCGACCAGTATAGTCAAGTCATCCACATTCATGCTCATGTGTATCTTTGACTTAATAACACAAGCTTACTTAATAACACAAGCTTACTTATGATATACTTGGTCATCTATAATAACTAATCCTAAGTATATCAGATTGTATATAAAATAGGGATGATCGAGGATTAAAATGTACGATATTAATTGGCTCAGCTTGCCCCCATATACTTAAGGTAAAATATCCCTAAGTGCAGACAAAATGTCAACAAGTTTAGAGACAAGCGGGAGAATGAATAATGAATTAATCCAAATATACTCATCCCCCCTATACTTAGAATTAAGAATATCCTTAGTATAACATGGGTGAATGGGATGAGTGAAATATGGACGAATGAAAGAATTTGAAAAACATAAATGAAAATAAGAAAAGAAGAAAATCAATCAAAAATATTTTAAGCGACAATGTCTGGCTCCACTGAAGATGTTAAAATATATTCATCAAAAATAACTTGAATTGAATCAAGGACGACCAGGAATGTATCGTGCTCTATATATGGCTTCGGCAATTGACCGTTGACGATGAATGGATGCGTATCAGATGACAATTCAGATATTAGAATGCTTCCATTGTCATGCACAGTTCTAACGATGTATAGCCCTGTCCATTTACTTTTCAATTTACCTAGGAATATCTTCAACATCACATCAAGAAACCGTACTTTTTGTCTAGGCTTGAAGATATTTCTTCTGATATGCTTGTCATGCAGCGTTTGACCTTCTCTTTGTGCATCAAGCTGTTGTTGTAGGTATAGTGTATGAATTCCAGGAGCTTGTTCAGATCAATTAGTCTGTTCTAACCACCTTTCTGTGATTTGAGGTTACAAATATTTACTGCCCAAAGTTATTTGTGAATGAGTTCCACAGGCAAATGGCAAGGCTTCCCATATATAAGACGATAAGGCGACATGCCCATAGGAGACTTGTAGGAGGTTCTGTAAGCCTAGAGAACTGAATCCAGAAGTTGTGACCAGTTCTTTCTGTCCAACCTCACAAGTTTTTGCAGGATCATCTGGATTTCTTTCTTTACAATTTAGCCAGACCATGGATTGAGGACGATAAGGAGAAGTGACATGATGATCGATGTCATAAACCTTAACTAGTTTCTTAACCTCTTTATTGATGAAGTGTCTACCCCCATCTGAGATGAGGATTTTTGGTATCCCGAACCACAAAATGATGTTTTCTTTCAAAAACCGGAATACTGTGCGGCTATCTGCAGCTCGAGCAGGGATAGCTTCAACATATCGACTCACGTAATCTACGATAAGAAGGATGTATTCATAGCCCTAACTGTTAGGAAACAGATCCATGAAATCAATGCCTCAAGCATCAAACAAATAAGAAATCTGGATGAATTTAAGGGGTATAGAATCTTTCTAACTGAGGGGTTTCCCCCATCTTCTGACAAGCAGTACAAGCTTTGACATATTCTTTAGCATCCTTGAATAGTGTAGGCCACCATAGGCCACATTGTAATATCTTTGATGTCATTTTACTTCCAGAATGGTGTACACCATATTCTATCTTATGGTAATGCTCGAGGACACTTATGTACTCTTCCTGAGAATACACCGACGCCATATGTAGTCTTATCCTTCCCTGAACGGGTGTAGATCATCCAATTGGTAGAAATGGATATTGGATAATAATTTATCCTTCTTGATCTTCGTCCAATCTTATGGGACTACCCCAGACATGAGGCAATTTACAATATCATCATATTAGGGGAGAGATCCAACGTTGAGAATGGATTCATCATGAAAGATTTCTGTAATTAGCGCACTGCTCAACTGAGTATTTTGGCATTCAATTATGGATAGATGATATGCTACAGTATTCTGAACTCTAGGCTTGTCTCTGATTTCCAAATCAAATTACTAGAGGAGAAGGATCCATATGAGTAAATGCTATTTTGCATCCTTCTTCTGTTGTAGATATCCGATAGTAGAGTGGTCGATGTAGACGATGACATTAGATCCAAGAAGATAGGATATGAACTTCTCCAAGGCGAACACCACTGCCGACAATTCTTTCTATGTAACTGTATAATTCTTTTGTGCTTCATCTAATGTCTTGATGGCATAGTGAAAAACGAAAAAAACGGGAGTCGCTAAGTAATGGCCTGACAAATCAGGCTCATTGTCGCTGAGGCGACTACTCAAACCTTCTCGTTGATCAACAATTAACCCACACAAATAATCAAGCAATTAAGAGCAAGAGTTAAAATTTATTATACCATACTTAATAATGTATAGTGGCAAACAAGTAGGGGTCGAACACAGGAAGCGAAGGTGTAAAGCAGGATAGCCAAGAATCAAGCACCCAATGTCTTTTCTAATACTTAGCCAAATTGAAATTTTTTAAGGGTTTTTAATTTTATATTTTTTAATTTTAATTTTATTTTTTATATTTTTGCATTTTGTTTTTAAATTTTTTGATTTTTTGATTTTCTTTTTATAATTTATATTTTTAATATTTTCTTTTTCTATAAAATAGGATATATATACAATAAAGATAAGAGAGGTAATGTATTAATAAAATTAGGTAAAAATAAGCAAAATTCAGGAAATAAAAATATTTTTGTGCTTTTTATATTTTTATAATGTGATTCTTCTGTATATTTGCTAATTTTTTGATATTTTGAAAATTAAAAATACTAAAAACAGTGAATAAAATGCAAATAAAAAATTATAATGGAGATAAAAACTAGCAAACAGTAACAAAAATTCTCCAAATTAATTTTAAAATAAAGATAATAAGATAAAGGAAATTCAGAAATAGAAATTAGATTTTTAGGTTTTTTTAGGAATTCTTAGTATTTTTTATAGATATTTTAGGAGTTTTGTATTTTTTAGGAGTTTTCTTTTATATTTTTTTAGTGATTTTTGGTCTGAAGATAAAAGACGCAAAAACACACAAAATATATTTTTTGGGATTTTTAAAAATTGCTTTTCTAATTTTTATGTTTTTTAATGTAAATAGGGATGAAAATGCAAGTTTTTGATTTTTTTTATAAATATTAAAATGCAAAAAAATGTAAAATAAAAATATGGCATGGAAAAATAATGCAACAGGAAACTAGGGTAATTTTTTTTATTTTTTTAGAATTTTATAGATGCATGACATAAATAAAAGAAACACAAAGAAATTACACTACTAGCACGGGTAGCTTTGTAATTATCTAGAAATCCGAGGACCAAAGTGCAATTTTTACACAAGATTATAACTAAATAAAAATATTTCTGAACTAAATGCTAAAATCCAAAACCTGCATGGGCTTCTATGCAAAAATGCCAGGACCACGTGCACAAGGCATGTGACCTGGCAAGGACCTATCCGCAATTACCAAGAACTACAGGAGCTTACTTGCAAAACATTCAGAAATTTATAACTGCATAAAAAAGTTTTAGGACTTAATAGAAATATAAAGATGGCGAGGGCCCTTCTGTAAAATGGCCACTCACCTCTCGTGCGCAAGTCACGTGAGATGACGTAGCCAATGACCTTTTTGCAAATGTCACAAATTTGAGGGTTTTTATGCAAAATTTACAAACATATAGAACTGCCTATGAAAGATTTAATACAATTAGTTAAATACAAAAACTGGTAGGGGGTAATGTGAAAAAGACCCACACGTTGGCGATCGTATGACCAGGCGCCTCCCACTTGCCACGTGTCGACACGAGGGGGGATGACGGTTGGTGCGGACCGCTGCGATTAGATGCCCCAGATGGATCGGACGGTGCTGGACAGGGCTTGATCGTACGTCAGTTGGCAGATCTGGGCGACGGAGAAAGATCCGACGACAGAGAGGCTATCGGGAAGAACAGGGAAGAACACTAGCGAGCCGAGCTTCCCCGCCCCCGATCCTCCTCCTCCGTGGCTCCTGGAGGCTCCAAAATGACCGAGGGTGTTCTTGCAGGCTTTCTCTAGATGCTGGAAGCAACAAAAGAGGTCGGGGTGGGCCGGCGCGCCCGCTTGGAGGTGGCGGAGCTGGAGGGCTGAGAGACCTCCGGCGGTCGACTAAAATTTACTCCAGGCGTTACTTGGATACTGCAAGGAAGGAGTTAAGAAGATCACAGGCAAAATGCCATGACCTTCCAGAGGGGGCGAATGGACGGAGATGGCACAGATGGAGTGATTCACGTCGACTGGCAAATGCGACGCACGGTTGGGTGGATATCAAGTGATTTTTACGATCAATAGATGGGATCGATGAGAGGAATATGCAACCATAAACTACAGTTGTCCTAAGGGCTTAAAAGAGCACAAAATAAAGAAGAAACAACTCACCCAATTGACGCCGATGGATGGCTCCGGCAACGCACTCCAGCGAGTGGATCCGACTCGATTCACCACCGCCGGGGGTCCCTAGAAGTGGGATTCGACTCCTGCTGTCACCAGGAGGACGTTGGACAACTAGGCTTTGGCTTTTTGGGTGGAAGAGCGATCGGGAGTTAAAGGGAAGGAGAGGGTCACTTTTATGCGAGTTGAGGGTGGCTCCCAAGAATGAGCGATGTCAGGAGATGCAGCGACGCACCGCCCAAGACAAGCATAGGGCGTGCATGCTGGATTATTGAGGATCACAATTGCAGAAGACATTGACACGAAAGGATGAAAGGCACTTTCTCCAAAAATCAGAGAAAGGGGCCAAAAAATCACAGTCTGATGGGGTCCAGACCTCGATCAGAGAGTTGACCGAGGTCAACCAGCGGAGGATTCTGGTTGGTCGATGTGGACCAACCAGAAAATTCCTTGGAAAAAAAGTTTTATTAATTCGATTAAAAATAATATTTAATTAATTTTTTGGTTATAAAAAAATGTTTATTATTTTCTAAAGTATTTTATTATGGTTTTTATTTATTTTTTTGAGATTCTAAATTACAGGTTTCCTTTTATAGGTTATATACAGGTATATTCATCTATATATTTTAATGTTTTCATTTTTATTTTGTATATTTCATTTTATTATTTTTTATTATTTTATATATTTATAACTTAATTTTATACACTTGAATATATTTTTATTTTAATTTTCAGATGTATTTTATATAATTAAATAAATATATGTATTATTTATATAAGTATAGTTATAGGCATTTCATCTATGTGCTTTTATATACATATTTTATTTTTGTATGTCCTTCATGTTTTATTTCTATTTTAATATAAACATATATTATAAATAATATTTATAAAATTATAAAAATATAAAATTACTAAAAAATGAATAAAAAATGAATATTTTAATCGGTATAAGTATACGAGAGGGGTCCAAAACTCAACTTTCAAACCATAACTCTGGAAAATATGAAACCACCTTCATTAAATAGCTTATTAAAAGTTATATACAATTAAAGTTATTTTGATACATTTAGAGTTTTTATTTGAGAGACACATGTCTCGGAAGTTGGGATTCTGGAAACTTATTCAGATCATAACTTTTATCTATGCATTATTTTTGTATGAACTCAATTTTGTATTTTTCTATATTTAATTATCTACAACTTTCATGTACAAAGTTTCTTTATTTGAAGTATAAAAAGTGGAACTAAAAATCGGTCCCAAAATGAATAAAGAATGAATTAAATACAAGGAATTTTTATTGTATTTTTACCCTTATCTCCCCCTACTTTATTCCTTGTCGACCTAGTCACCGAGATGCCTAGGTCTCAGGGTTTCGGGTCATAAAATATTTGCAATATTTTATTCTTTTTCTTTTCTTTTCTTTATTCTATAATTTTGGCTTTAAAAATCGCATTTTGTACACTATTTACACAATGATGCATGAATGCTAAAAGACCTAAATTAAGCCTATTTACGTGCATTTACTAGGGTTTTTAAGGTCAAAATGATATAATAAAGATGATGAAACGGAGATTCATCACAAAGTGAATGGCATATATCAACTTATCCCTTCTTTGTTCTAATACAGGCCCAATTGTCAAGTTAGATGCATCCGTCAGGATCTCGAATGAAAGAGACCAATCAGGTGGCTATAGAACTGGAACTTGAGTGACTAGATCTTTCAACTGATAAAAAATTAGAGAACCAACTGATCAACAATAAAATTGATCTCCTTGAAAAGAAGCTCTGTAAGAGGTTGGGTAATCTTCTAGAAGTCTTTAGTGAATCTTTTGTAAAAATCAACATACCCTAGGAATGACCTAACATTCTTCGCATTTCGAGGTAGCTCTAATTTAACAATCACGCCCACCTTTGCTGGGTCAAATTCCATGCCACACTTAACGACATGGACCAACATGATCCCTTCAGTGACCATGAAGTGACTCTTTTCCCATGATAATACCAAATTAACTTCACGATATTTCTGCAGTTTATGTCTAGGTGCATAAGGCAAGAATCGAAGCTGTCACTATAGATTGAGAAATCATCCATGAAAACTTCGAGAAAATTCTTGACCATGTCGACAAATACAACAAGCATGTACCTTTGGAGTGTAGCAGGGGAATTGCACAGTCCAAAGGGCATTCTTCTGAAAGTATAAGTATCGAATGAGAAAGGGAATGCAATCTTCTCTTGGTCTTCAGGGGCAATCGCCACATGGTTGTACCCAGAGTACCCATCTAAGAAATAGAAGAATTCTTTCATTACAAGTCTCTCAAGAACTTGATCAATGAATGGCATAGGGAAATGGTCCTTCTTCGTTGCTGGGTTTAGGCAGCGGTAATCAACACACACGCCCCAGGATGTTGGTACCTAATGAATACCCATTCATTCACCTTTATTCCTTGCCCTAGTTAAACACATGTAAATATCGCTAACTTGTACAAATTAACACTCCGACCTTTGCTTGTAAGTAGTGGTTAATTACATGTATTTAAATACAAAATAAATGAATAAAGAATAAAAATAAAAATAAAGGAAACATTGCAAATACTGACTGACCCTAAACCCTGAGACTAAGTTAATATTAACTTAGTCGATAAGGAATAAAGTAGGGAGAGATAAGACAAATAAATACAGACAAAAGGACACTGTCATATAGAAACCCTAGGTGACTTGTACAATGTATATAGCTGAAACTTACACTAATTTTTACACACTCTTTTACACTTCAAATAAAAATATTTTCAAAATCAACATAAAAATACACAGAAAAAGACAAAATTAATTTTACATAAAAATAAGGTATAATGTGACTGGGACACACAAATAAAAAAACCACAAACAAAATTTCACAGATCCATATCTTCTCAATACAAACTCAAAATAGACCAAATGCACCTTTATTGTACTCTAAGTTAAATTATCTATCTAATGAAGGTGATTTCATTAAAATTGGAGTTAAGATACAAAATGTGGCTTTTGGGGGTCCCATTGTATACTTTACCTATATATTTTTATACATTTAATTCATTCTTTGTATTTTTACTCTTTCCGTATTTTTAGACAATTGAAAAAATTATTTGAATTATATTAAAACTATAAAATAAAACGAAACCATTAAAATTTCATTAAAATAAATGATATAATAACATACATAGGTAAATTATACATATATTTCACATACTCATATTTATTAAGTATACAAATAAAGTCAAAAAATAAAATAAAAATGTGTAAATACATAATTAAATATATTATACATATGCAAATTATGAAAAAAAATAACAAATATAAAACACAAAATAAAAATCAAGTACACTACATATAGGTAATTATACCTATAATTATATTTGTAAAAATCAACACGTAATAATAAGTTGATAGAATAAATAAAAATTACCTGAAAAGGTATAAAATAAGAAACAATTTCATGTTTTAAGAAAAAATTAATAAAATCAATTTCTATTTTATTTCTATTTTCTTACTTCTGTTTTATCCTCTAATGCCTGGTGTGGCCCAATCAGGTGCGGGTCTTGGTTGACCCGTTGGTTAACTGTACACATACCTAGGCCTAGGCATGCCAGAGCACTGACCCACATCTTCTCCGATTTGTTTCACCTACTCCTTGCATTTTTTGGGCTCAATTTCTTCTGCAAATTTGTCCCTTGTTCATTGGACTTTCACACCCTAGTGATTTCTCGAACAGTAGAGTACCGATTCACCCGCAAACCCTAATCAAAGTCGCCTCGCTAATTAGTTTATCCTCCGACTGCCATTTGAATTTTATCCATCTTGATACTTGATACTCTTTTCTCTTCATTTGGAGCATCCCCGGTGGTAGTGGGTGCATCTCCTGAGATCTAGGCACGGAGAAGGAGGTGGAGAGGTGAGATCCAAGCCTCGCCGGACTTGCTCAGATGAAGGTCTTCTGCTCCCTATTCCCCAGGTCTATGCATCTCATTTCTTTGTTCGTTTGATTCCTAACATTGACAATCGGGTAATTAAGCTTTTCATTGCATTTGATTTCATCTTTTATTTCATGAAATATAAAAATCATAGTTTGCCATACATAGTGCTCCAACCTTTATTCACCGCCGTTCCAACCCCTATCCCGACTCGCCAACCATCCTATTTTCTTCCTCCTTCTCTTTTTTGAACCTCCAACACCCAACCAATCACCCTGACCTTGCACAGGTCATGAGATCAAGGTCACCACCTCTGTCGCACGTTAGAGACCTTCGCCCCGATCCATTTCACTTTGTTTTGGCCCTAATCAAATCAGAACCTTCATCTTTTCGATTGCAAGCTAACCCTATAGGTTTTGGCGCTTGAGGACCCCACTAAGGTCAATTTTTGCTCGGTCAGAGGTGTCCCAGGAGCTCCATCTTCCCAAGCTTTCCAGGATCCTATCGATGGGTCCCAGACCTTTATGAGAATCCTAGCTGACGTAGAGAAGCACCGGCTTCATTTTGAGACACCTAGGAGCCGCCTAGGTGGTCAGAGTCGACTGGGAGCATGGGTCGAAGTTCACCCAACAGAGCGTTCTTCCTTGTTCTTCCAGGTGTGCTCTTAGCCGTCGGATCAAAGATCCATCCCCAGGTACAAGAGCTATCGTCCGATCTCATCAAGCTCAACCGTCAGATCCACGGGAGAGATCTAATCTCCGCCCTTCATCCACGAAGCATCATCGATCGTCCATTGCGCTCCATGGTTATAAGTGGCACTCCATCTGCCGTCCATCGACACCTATTGGGGGTATATTACATATTCTCCCCCTACTTTTTTATTTGCTTTTTAGTCCATAAACTTTTATTGTAGTTCAAATATTTTTGTAATATTTATTCTTAGCTCCCTAAGATTTCAAAATTTGCATTTCACTCCAATCCACATCACCTCATGTGCCTGTGCGCGTGAGGGGACTGGGTATTTTGCAAGGGTGTCCCTACGAGTTTGTGTTATTGTTTGGTTCAAGTATTTTAAATATAAGTGTAATATTTTTATGGAAATTGCAATTAGGACCTGGAGTTTTTTGGATATTGCAAAAATACCCTAGCTAGTGCATTTAATATTGATATATATGGGATTTTTGCTTGTATGCCCTGGACTTTTGTAAGGTATTCTAGAATGCGTTAGAAGTTTATTTAAATTGCATTTAGGTCCTTACCAACACATTTACTTTTCTTGTACTCATCAGTAAAAATAGCATCTTGCATCTAAAAATTATAAGAAAATCATCGTAAGTCCCTGGACCCATAATATATCACATATATTTTTCTTTAGGTAATTAAATTTATTTTCTTATTTATAAAAATACAAAATAACACATTTTTCTCTTGTTTGCATTTAGAAATATATAAAAATTGTAAAAATGTTTTGAAAATTTCCAAAAAAATCCTATGAGTTTATTTATGCATAATTGATCTTCTGACTATTTATTTTTACAAAATATTATAAAAACTCTTAAAAACTGAAAACCCCCCAAAATCTTATAAAAATCAGTAATATATATAAATACAAAAATATTTATTTTTATCTTTATTTTTATTTTTGTCATACTATATATTAAAAATAGTTTGGATTTTTTGAGATGGTTATCTATTTTTAAATTCCAAAACAATCCGACCTATTATTATAAGTCATTATTTTGACATTTTTAATCACTTAAAAATATATAAAGATAGCTAAAATTATAAGAAAATTCACAAAAATGAAGAAAAATTATAAAAACATAAAAACATTTTATTTTGAAAATTTTAGCATATTTATCCATATTTATAAATATAAAATTATGTATAACCTATATATTATAATACTATTTATTGCTTATTATAATAATAATTATTATAAATACCTAAAATATATTTTAAAACCCTTAGAAAAGACTGTACTTATTTGTATTTTCTGAGTTATATATATTATATATATTACTTATATTGTACCTTTTCTTATATATATGACACCTTTACAATAAAAATAAAACAAAAAATATAAAATTAAAAAAATATAAAAAAATTATAAAATATAAACAACCCACAAAAATTTGAAAGGTCCTATAAAAACACATAAAAACATTTGTTGATCTTTTTCGTAGTTTGTCAATTTTTGTGGTTATCCATGTTGCTCCTTTGTGGTTCGGCCCCTACACTTATGTAATCTACATACTTATTTGTAAGGTATAATAAATTTCATCCCACTTATATTCATTGTTCAATTATTCTGTGGTTGATTGTTGATTGAAACACTTGAGTTGAGTGTTGAGAGCGGAGAGGGGCACCTATACATCGATTTTCAGATCCGACTTGTCGGACACCGCAGATTCTCCAAGATTGGATGTTAGACTCCTCCGTTCATTTGCGTTCATCAGTACCCGAGTAGCAATCTCCTCTCCTTGGTCATTCTTAACCACACTTATCCCTGGTTTCTTTGGAACAACATGTAGGGGGCTTACTCATTTTGTGTCGGAGATGGGATAGATGAAGCCAGCTCCACACCACTTTGTTATTTCTTTCATCATCACATCCCAAAGATTAGGGTTCAATCTTCTCCGGAATTATACGGACGGTTTGCAGTCATCTCTAAGATAAATATGGTGTGAACACAAGGGTGGATTTATCGTTCGAAGATCGGGAACTTTCCAATCAAGTGCCCTATGTTTTTTCTCTAAAACCTCAACCAATCAAGATTCTTGATCCAGGATCAGTCTGTTGCTGATGATGACCGAATACGTACTTTCTTCACCTGCAAGGAAATCATATTTCAGACCTACCGAGAGTTGTTTTAATTCAGATAATTATAGAGTCCACTATGTGGACACTTCAGAAATTGTGCTGGTAGATGAATGGTCTGCTTGAATCAATGCAGTGATGTCTAACTCTGTTACTCCTAACTCCGATAAAAATGTACCAAGCATATCTGCGATGAATTCTTCATGTTCAGTTTGACGTGAATATTCATGGAATGAGCTGATCAGTTATTCTGATTCTTTCTCCCAATCGGTAAGGGGACATGGATCGATTCTGTTGTCTAGTTCCTCCTCTGAAGAGAGGATTTCCTGTGCGAAAATGTCATTCAAGGAATTTATTTATCATTGATGTTCACAAATATCACACTCTTCTGCTGTTGTTAGGCTTCCCTTCATCAGATGCGGTTTTCGGCTCGGCGATCATATCCGTGGTAACTCCATCACTGTAGGAGCGGAATGTAATTATCTGAGACCCATAGTCGATGACTGCTTCTGTAGTTCGAAGGAACGACCAAGATTAATGGGAGTCTAGAGCAACGGTGCGGGAGAATCCATATCTAAGACAAGAAAGTCCATTGGGAAGCGCATGTCCTGCACAATCATGATAACGTCCTCTAACAAACCTCTGGAGCGCTTAATGGACCAATCTGCAAACTGCATGTCATACGAGTGGGCTTAAGCAGACCCATCCCGAATTCTTCAAGCAATGAGTATGTATGAGGTTTATAAAGGAACTGTTATCAAGCAAGGTTCACTCGAATGTCTGATTGAAAATCTGGCATCTGATCAAAGGTGCTCCCTTGTCTTTCTTCTACTATGGAAAATCACTGATAGAGTTGACAATGACCATGGTTAATAAATGCTTTTCTCCTTGGCAGCGTATGTACTTGTAGGGCTGACGATTAGACGCACATGCCTCTTTCAATCCTTTCTTAACCACTGGCATGTATTTCATGGCTTTCATCAGTGGCATTTCTAACACAAGATTTTCAATAATTTCAACAATGCAAGGGTCAGAGAATGCATTTTTCAAAATTTTGATTTTTTTGGTATTTTTCATTGCATCTGAAAATGGAATATGTATCGAAGGAAATACATCGTTCTTAATTACATCATTTTATACAAATGACTGACCCGGTGAAGAGCGATCATTCAAAATAGGAAAAAACATATCAACAGGAGTTTGGACTTCATCGATCAGCTCTGGAGTGACTGCTTGTGTTGGCTCCTCCCAGGATGGAGCGGCTTGGCTTCATCCCTTATTCTCTTTTTGAAGATTTTTATTTTGTTGATTTTTTTCATTTTCTCATAATGATTGTGGTGGTGGGCTGGTGCTGCTCCTCCATCTTCTTCTTCCTTACTTGGCTCTATTGCTGGACCAACTGATATAGAAGATGTGTCGCCAGAAGATGATTTATTCTTCCCCTTGACAACTGAAGATGGCTGCAATGTCTTGCCGCTCTTGAGAGTCACTGCATGAGACAACACAAAAATATGAAATACCTGAGTTTGTAGGACCGACTGAGATATCACAAACTATCTGCTCTTTACGCCTGAAATTATTGGGGTTGGCCTCGACCTGCGTTGGAATAAGAGTTTTTATCGAAGTGAGGTCATTGAGCTTCTATCTCATCCCTGCTAGACCTTTGATTAATTAGGTCAAGCAGTCGAGAGCATGGTTCACAGGAGATGCATCAGATGATTCAGCGTACTGACTACACTGTGAGTGAAACTATGGAGGTTGTTGATGGGGAAACTGAGTATTATAGTGAGGAGGAAGTTGCTACTGATGAAATTGAGGAGAAGGGAGGTGCTAATGGTGCTGAGTAGTCGTGTAATGGTGATACGACTGCTGCTGGCAGTATGACGACTACTGGTAGTTCTGATTCTATCTCCATGTATTCTTATATGGTAGAGACTGGTGTTACTGGACAAACCTCCCATCGGAAGGCTGGTGATACGATTGAATCGTAGAAGATTGGCCTTGCTGGTGTTCGCATGGACGGAACAATTGTACATCATTATCTCAGATGTCGTTCATCTCTTGTATTTGAGGTAGAGGTGGAAAAAATGGATCCACATATGATGGGGCCGGGGCTCGGGCTAGTAGACAGCAAGCTGCTGCTGCGACAATTGTGGAGTTGCCTGGTCCGGTGCCTGCACATAGTATACGTGTTGGATCGGTGGATGCCCTTAACTCGGCTGAGGTGGCTATGGTGATGAAGTCTCCTTTGACTCAACAAGAGTTGCGACTGATGGGCTCACAGACTGTACGACATTGATGATACTAACCAGCAGCTCTAGCTGCTTGGAAATCTGATCCATTTGTACAGATGATGGGTTCTCTGTTCGATCACAGACAATTTCTCCAGGTCTTGTGATCGTTTCTCAATAATATCCACTTTGGATAGGTGGCTCCCTATGATGTTAAGGTTGGAGCTTTCATCCCTTTCCTGCTCATGGGATGCTACCATGTTCATTGGCTTGTGGTGGATCTGAGGTTGTTCTGATATGCTCTGTACGAAGACAAAGAGGCCTCTCCTTTGACCATTTCTTCAAATATTTGCCAGACAACGTCTTCATCTTTGTTGAAGTGAGATCCGCTATACACGACATCAACAAGCCTCTAACTTTCTCGCGTGAGTCCCCTGAAGTAGTGTTGGACCAAGCTGGTCCGAGGAATATCATTGTGGGGGAACTTCTCTTGCAAATATTTAAACCTCTCCCAAGCTTCATAAATGGACTCGTGCGATCCCTGGGAGAACTTGTTGATACGAGCTCGCATCTAATTCAGATGACCAAGTGGATAGAATTTGTGGAGGAACACAGACTTTAGTTCCTCCCAGATCATCACAATCCTCCCCAAATGATGATACAATATAGAGTCATGTCTTGAAGCCTTAAGGGGAATGCAATCATCTTGACTACACCTAACAAGATGTTAGGGTAGTGAGTGGTGAGACACATGTGGGGAAATTGTTGGAGATAGATATAGGGCTCTTCACTGGTGTTCCCGTGGAAAGAAGGAAGAAGAGCCAAGAATTGAGGCTTAAGCTTAAAGTGTCGATGGGCTACAGGGATCTGTATCTCTATCATCTGGCCAGAGCTAGGATTGTATGTCTCTTTGAGAGTAGGCTTAGGGGCCACTCTCCTTGCCTCATCTGTTGATCCTCCACGGGGTCCATCTCTCTATTCTTCTTTTTCTCTCTCACCTCCTTCTATGATCTATCTGTCTCTCCTCATGTCATTCAGCATGTCCTGGAAAGCTACCTGGACAAGTCCCTAATCTGTCAGTTGCTGCTGGATAGACTGTATAGATGCGAGCAACTGTGCATTCACGGCCTTCTGATTTGGCTGTGGGACCTATTCTGGCTGATTCGATCCCTTCTCTTTTCCATGAGGAGCCATCTCTGATTCAGACTCAGAGGAATGTATCTGAATCGAGTCTAGCACCAGATCTTTGATCTGCACATTGAAATGCATCCATATCAGACTGACAATCTTTGGCACCAGATGAAGAGGTGAATATGGAATTAGGGTCAATTCCAGGTGGATGTGAATGGAGCATTTGATACGAAGATAAATCAATCTTCATCCACAAGGGGTGAATGACAGGACAAGAGTGATCTAAGTTTATTAAGGAATAAGAAGATGAAGTCAAAGAGTCTGGAGATCGGTTGGCAAAGTTTGATTCGGATTCTCAGGAATTGCCTCGAATTATTGAAGATGTCGAATTCATGTAAACGATGTAGGTGTCGATGGGGTCTTGACTAAACTGTCCATGAGTCTACATCTTGAGAGAGAAGCGGGGTATATGAAGAATGGAACACGATGATAACAATGAGATGAAATGAAGATGAGAATAGAAGAAGGCTCAAAATGAGCAAGGCAAAAGAAATAAAAACATATAAAAGGAAAAAGGCCGCAAGTACGCGGGCATGGATCTTTGACCTAAAATTAGATCCAAAACAAACACCAAGCAATGGATTCACCAACTCAAACTATGTGGAACCGTAAGAATTTGATTATTTTTACCTTTTCGATTTTATTTTGTTAGGCAAATGATGAACGGGGAAAAATCAAGGGTCTAGATATCTCACAAGGCGAGAGATCAAGTCGCTGAATTGACCACTTAAAGATCCCCAGATCGATCAACAATTAACCCACAATAAATATATGCAATGAATATTCAAAAATGTGGAGTTAAAATTTATTATAACTCTACATGTAAATGTGTATAGGTGTAAGTACAGGTAGAGGTCGAACACTGGGAGGCGAATGGTTGTATGTCATGTATCATTCAATTATTCAATCATTGGTTCATGTCCTTTTATTGTTTTAGTGGGTTTTGGGTTTTGTAATTTTTTTTATATTTTTGTTTTTATAATTTTTATTTTGTTTTTATATTTTATATTTTTTTATTTTTTAAATATTTTTAATTATATATTATAAATAGATAGATATATATATATAAGACATATATATATATATATATAAAGAGATATATATATAAGAAGAGAGAGAGGAGTACTATAGTCTATAGATATATATAGATATATATACTTAAAAGATATATATAGATATAATTTTTTTGGCTTTTTAATATTTTTCTAATTTTTTTGTTATTTTTCTGAAATATTTCTAATTTTTATGTATTTTTAAATTCAAAAATGTCAACAATATAGGACTAAATAATTGGCCGAATATAATTTGGGTTTTAAAAATATAAAATAAACTCCAAAAATTCCCAAATTAATTTTAATACATCAATAATAATATATAGGTAATTATAAAAGAGAAAAATATATTTTTGGGGTTTTTAAGGATTTTTCTATTTTTTTGTTGGATTTTGGAGCTTTCTGATTTTTTAATTTTCTTTTTCATATTTTTAGGGTTTTTCAATTTCTGGACTCAATATATACATAATTATACCATATATAATTTTTTTGGAATTTTTCAAAAACATTTTCTAATTTTTTTTGTATTTTCTAATTTAGACAGTGCAAAAATGGGCTTCTTTTCATTTTTAGTAATTAGGAGAAATGCAAAAAATGTGAAATAAAGCATGGGCGTGAACAAGCATGGCATGGAGCATCTATCCTAATTTTTGTTGATTTTTAGAAGCCATTTAGGTATTTTGAATAAATAGATAAAAGACACAAAAATAATACTGCCTGGCAGGGGTACTTTTGCAAATAAAATAAGTAACAGGGGCATACATGCAAAAATACCTACAGAAATAAACATTTATTTTAATTTTTAGAACTCTTTTACAATAAACAAAAACCGCCAGGGGTTACATGCAAAATTTCCCGCGCCTCACGTGGGACTGCACGTGAGGCGCGGAAGGACCTAAATGTAATTTCAAATAGTTCAGGGTTCTATCAGCAAAATTTACAATTTACTTATAACGTGCAAAAATATTTACAGAATTAAATAATAAATACAAAAAAAGCGGGGGCTGGATATGCAAATTACCCCCAAAGGCGCTGGATCGAACTGCTGCTCTTCATTCACTAATCCACGTGGCGCCTCCACGTGCGCCGATGACGCTTCGCCGATGAGCGGTGCGGATTAGATCTCGTGGAAGATCTGACGGTCTGAGCTCTGCTCCATCGGACGGCTGGCAATCGAACTGGGCCTTCATCTTCATCCAACGGCTGGAAGCGCGCGTGCAAGAACAGGGAAGAAGGCTCGCCGAGGCGAGCTTCTTCCGCTTGGATCTCGCTCCTCCGCCGTTCATCGCTGCACCTGAAGGTCCTCCAAGCTTCCTGGAAGGTGTCTCTAGCTGCTGGAGCTCTCGGATCGACCAGAGACACACTGGGGCGCCCTCGCGAGGTCGGAGAAGACAAGGTGCTCCAGGTATCTCCGGCGTACTGTGATTTCAACTCCGGGTGCTTATTCGCGCACCAAACCTGCACAGGAAAATCGCACGGCTCGAGGGCGTCACCCTCGACCCGGGGTTTGAAGCTGTCAGCATAAAAACGACGGTGGGTGGCGATGCTCCGGTGAAGTGGCGGAGGCGAGCATCGATTCGCAGATCTAGGGAAGATCTGGTTGAACAAAGATGGCTGGGAGATGGAGAACACGGAGAGGAACGAAATGGAGGTGGAAGGTGGTCGGGGAACAGTCGGGAACACGGTGAAAAGCTCGCCGGAGCGGAGCTCCGGCGAACTTCGAATCGCCTAAACTAAGCTAATCTATGAATCTAAATGCGAAATAAATGACAGGAATAAAATGCTGAAATGGAAATCTACCTAGAAATGATAAATGCGCAGCTCTTATACCTGGGGGCCGCTAGGGAGCAGGGTGGCCACCGGAGCGCCACCACGACAAAATTTCCCACCTCCTTGGGCCGAATCGAGGTGCTGGGAAGCGCCTCCTGCCACGAGGGCTCCGCCAGGAGCTCATTCAAGCTCAAAGAAGGGGATGAAAATGGCCAAATTCGGCCAAGGAAGTGGGAGGAGTTATTTATATACATTCCAAGGGACCTCCAGTAACCGACGATTATTAAGGAATCGGGGCTATGTACAAGGGTTCCAAGTGATCGGCGGGGATCAGGGATGATCAGAGAATAAATCTCGTGAAGGGACTGTTGGTGATTGATCACTGAGCCATGCGGGAAAAAGGCAAGAAAAGAGGGGAAAAGACAGTCCGCGTCAACTCAGGTGCCTGGAGGTCAAGTTGACCGGGGTCAACTCGCGGAGGGACCTGATTGGTCCACCTCAGCCGCTAAACGCCAAAACAGGGAACCTTATTAGAAAATGAATTATTTAACATAGTAAATGGTTTTATTAATATTTGATTATAAAATAAAAAATGTGTATTATTTCATGTAGTATTTATTTATGATTTTTATTGAATTTTTCGAGGTGTTTTATTATAGTTTTATTTTAATAAGGTGTATATGTGTATATTTACATGTATTTTTGTGTATTTAATTTTTAATTTTTTATTTTCTTTTATTATTTTATTGACTTATTTTATAAATTTATAATTTATTTTTGTGAGTATGAGTATATTTTTATTTGATTTTTATGAGTTTATTTACATTTTTAAATAAATGTGTTTGTGTATATGTAAGTATACTTATAGATATTTTACCTGTATATTATATACATTGTATTTATTTAATGGATTTTATTTGTTTTTATTTTAGCTTTGTATTTTTAATAAGTTATATATAATATATACATTACTATAAAAATATAAAAGAACTAAATAATTAAAGAATGTTTTCCTCTTTTATTTATGTACATACTCCTCATAGGTATTTTGTCTAAGTATTGTATAGACTTATTTTATTTTACAAATTCTTTTGGGTTTTATTCTAATGCTAGCATGCACATGAATTATATACATTATTTACAAGATCCTAAAAATATAAATTTATAAAAATAATGAATATTGAATAAAATGAATATTTTAATCAGGTATTATGTACAAGAAGGGCCAAAAACCTAATTTTCACAGATGGAATCCAAAAATTATGAAACCAATTTTATAAAATAGTTTATGAAATGCTATATACAATTAAAGATGAGTTTGGGTGATTTGGAGATTTTATTTGCAAGATATGGGTCTGTGAAGTTGAGATTTTGGCTTTTTATTTTGTGCATAAAATGTACACTGGGTATTATTTTTACACAAACTCAATTTTGTATTTTTATTTACATTATTATCTACAACTTTTATGAACAAAGTTTCTTTATTTGATGAATAAATAAGTATGTACAAAATAGGTGCCAAAAATGCATGAAGTATTTATTGTATACTGACACTTATCTCCCCCTACTTTATTCCTTGTCGACCAATTCCATGCTGGCCTTGGTCTCTGGGTTAGGGTCATAAAATATTTGCAATATTTTATTCCTTTTTCTTTTCTTCTCTTTATTCTATAATTTTAGCATTAAAAACCTTATTTTATATACAATTAATACAATAAATAATGAATGCTATTATGTACAAGTAGATGCTATTTACATGCATTTGCTAGGGTTTTTAAGGCCAAAATGATAGAATAAAGGTGATGAAATGGAGATTCATCACCCCCCTATACTTGCCTTTGCTAGTCCCTAGCAAATACTTATGCAATAAGTACAAAAAGAACAAAGAATAAGAAGAAAAGAAAAAGCAAAAATAAAGAATGTAAAGAATAAATTGAATTGATCATGATTATTAAACTTATCTTTACAAAATCAAGGTTTGGAGCTTAAGTTAGACCTTGGTGTGAAAATGTGTGTGGAACCTGGTCGGAAACCAAATTTAAAACACAACAGCCTTCGAGAGTCACAGAACTTGGTTCAAATCACCTCAATAGCCAGGTCAGAACTAGCCTACATCATACGCAAACCCTTATGACTATGAAGCTGACTTGTACAGTGTAAGTGATGGTGGCTCTCCCCAACTGAAATGATAAAGAGATTGACTTCTCCAGAATGACAACCCAATGATTCCCTAATCCAACAGCTCTTTCCTCGAGGAGCGGGGTATTCCCTTCTAAGTTCAAGTGGCATCCAACTCAAGAGGAGGGGGTAGAGAAAAGAATGGACAGTAGCCAGTGTAGCTACCTATCCTGGGATGCAAGACCAGTGTAGTCAAGTCATCCAGCTGCAGGCTCACATGGTATAACTTTGATGCTCAAGCTTGCTTATTTTCTATACAACATATATACATACTCCGGCAGGCATTTTATTTTTTTTACAAGCCTATCCACTTTTTTTGGAGTTTCATTTTCATTTTTTTCAATCATACTATTTACCGCAGCATTTACATAAGGAGTTTTTCCTCTTGAGCCAGAAGACTATCCCTCTTTTGAAGCATTATTGCAACCCACAATCTCCTGTCTTTAGACCTCATGGCTATTGGACCAGGTTGGGGTGCACTTCCCTCCCTAGACGAGGACGAATGTTTCCACCCGTGTGCGTCTCAGACTGGCAAATCCAACCCCCTCACCACTCCAACCGAGTTGAGCCAAGTGAAAGGTGCAAGTGTCCAAGTTAGGTCACGGTCGACAAGAGTCATACGTGTGTTTCGAAAAGTTCTAGTTAGTCAGTTGAGGTGACTTGAACCCAGTCCTGATTTCTCAAAGAATTAAGTCTGAATAGACCTGAAGTACCTTAAACCTAGTTCCCATAATGTTCCAGTGCAGTTAGGTGCAATAAGGTCCAACCAAGCTCCAATCTTCGACTTTATTGGACTAGTTCAATTATCAAGCTCAATCAAAGAAGATGAATGCAATGCAAATGCTATTTACAAATATGCAAAGAATAATGCAATTTTTCAAAGAATTTGAAAACAAAGAGAAGAATTTTTACACAAAGAACTTTTGCAAATAAAATAATTTTGGCACTCAAAGTAGAAAATATGTACAACTATTTACACAGGTGTGCCGCTTTATTTTACAAGAATTAAGAATTTACAATTTAGTTTTTATTTATAGGTATATATGTACACTTATTAAAGAATTGTGCTTATTTTTTTATTTTTGTTTATAATAATAATATATATTATCTTATTTATTTATTATATGTAACTATTCCTCAAACTTATTTGACACAAATTTTTCAAACAATTTTTGAAAACTATAGTCCAAAATAATTTTTACAAACATTTTTACAAACATGTACACACATTTGAAAATCATTTTGCAAAGGTTTTTCAAAACAATATATATAGATTTTTCAAAATATTTTTACAACCATTTTTCAAACCATTTGCAAATCATTTTTCAAACATTTTATTTCACACAAAGAAAATAAATTTTACAAACCACACATTTTTACACAGGTTGAAAACATGTAACAAAACGTTTTCAAAATAGTTTTCAATAAATGTTCACAAAGATTTTCAAACTATTTTTCAAACATTTTGCAAAAAACATTTTCACCTGATTTATTAATCAGTATATACAAAAAGAATTCGAGGAATAATCACATCTCTTTATTAAGGGTTTTTAATGAATTTAAAGAATTATTAGCCATATTATTAAGAGAATACGAAAGTACGAGTTATGGCTAAAGTATATACATAGTATATACGACCCCCTATACTTAGCTTGAGCTATGTCCTCATAGATCGGAAAAGAAAAGAGAAGACATAACTCGTACTGAGTATAGACAGGTCTAAAGAATATACGAATAAGAAATAAACGAATGAGAAGTTGACCGTCCCCCCTATACTTAGGATCAAGTAATCCTAAGTATAGCAGACTGTACACAAAGCAGGGAGGGTCAAGCGTGGGAATAAACAGATCAAAGATTTAACAAATCAGGGATGCACCCCCCTATACTTAGGACAAAGTACGTCCTAAGTACAGAAAACTGACACAAAGGGGCGACGCCTTTTATTTAGATACAGAAGATAGAAAAGGAAAAGAAGAAAAGAAGACATATATATAGATTGATGAAAAGATCGTGTAGAATATACGCATCACTCCCCCTATACTTAGGGTGAGATATCCCTAATTATAGGCAACAACAGGAGTGACGAAACTGAACGACGCAAGAACAACTCGGTGTGTACCCCCCTACACTTAGGACAAGGTACGTCCTAAGTGTAGACACAAAGATATGGCTATAGATCTAGGGCACACATAATATGCGGGAGAAAGAATGAACAAGGCACACGTATATACAAGTGGTGAATAAACTAGTGAAGTACATGACGGTATCTGATAAGAGACTACCGTGCTCTCGTCGTCGTCTCCCTGTGAGAACGAGGACGCAGTCAGAAGGTGAAAACACACTCGAATCTGCAATCAAGTGGGTGTCAGCTACCGGAGTCAACAGATCGAAAGGTTAGATATCGGGCCCGGTAGCATGAAGCAGTCAATCGGCTCATATGGTCAACATGAGGGAACAAAGCCGATACCGTAAGACCAGGAGGAAGAAAGAGCAGTAAAGACTCCTCCGGTCAATCATGTCTCAAGCAGATATGGAAGATAGATAATAGGAGACACCATGGTACCCGATGATGGTGAGATAGAAAGATCATAAGTACACACCGAATACCGCAAGCCATGGCTCAACCCTGCGAGGGTCCTCAAGGTGAGCCTAATCAGAGTATAATCAGAAGATTCGGCTCCGTGCTCCAACAGACAGGAGGCACAACCAGGGAGGAGACCGAGTACAAAGTCAGAAGACCCGGCTTCGTGCTCCACCAACAGGAGACACCAGAAGTGAAGCAGAGTACCTACAAGTTGATGTACCCTCCCGCAGATAACCCTCGGGGAGTAGCACATGCTAGTCAATGAATAATCAGAACAGAAGCTCACCCTTCCGAGGGTCGTCAAGGAGAGCGGGCTCAAAGGAGCCTGATCCATCAGACAGATCATAGAAATGGTCTTGGTAAGCGACAGATCGGCTACCAGCAGAAGAGACCGTAAAATCGAGAAAGTGTGGCAGCGTCCCGCAAATAACCCTCGGGGAGCGGGCTGCCAACTAGTCATGGGAATAGCAGATACCAGAAGCTCCACCTTGCGAGGACCATCAAGGCGAACAGACTCAATGGAGTCTAATCAGATAGGTCCCACGGTCCGCAGATCGGATACACAACTCGAGATGGGACCAAAAAAATCATGTATTTCAGACGACTCGATCCCGTGCTCCAACAGAAAGGAGACACAGTCAGAAGTGGGAACCGAGCGTAAAGAGAGTGTCGCAGTCTCCCGCAGATAGTCCTCGGAGAGTACTGCGATCTAGGCAAGAATAGTCAGAATGTGTCTCTACCTTGTGAGGGTCGTCAAGGAGAGCGGGCTCAAAGGAGCTGGATCCATCAGACGGATCCACATAGTGGTCTCAGTAGTCGACAAGGCGGCTACCAACAGAAAAGACCAATCAGATATGAAATATGTCATAGTCCGCAGATAACCCTCGGGGAGCTATGAACTAGGCATGGAATAATCAGAAAAGTGGAGCTCTGCCTTGCGAGGACCGTCAAGGAGAGCGGACTCAGCTGAGTCCAGTACATTGGCCGCGTGTACCGATAGGTTAGGTACACAATCAAAGGGGGAGGCCAATCAAGTATAACATCTGACTCGATTTCAGGTCCCATAATAATGGCGACCCAAGCAGTGGATGAAACCGCAGTCCTAGAAATTATCGCATTCTCCCGCAGATAGTCCTCGGGGAGAAATACGAGCTAGATCAATGCAGGTCATGGGAATGCTGGCAAGTCATCTCAGGTCCTCAAAAGCATTCGATCATTCAACCATTTGGAGGGCATAAGATCATGCAAGGGAGCAAATAATCATGCCATTCACCAAACATCCCTTGGGTTAATCCAGTCAGCTGAGATGGCACGAAAAATAGTCAGGACTCCTCTAAGTGCCAGGGTGGATCAGAGAGTCAGGAGATCAAGGATGGGTCAATCAGGAAGATGAGAGATCATGTAGGATCCGCACACCCTTATCAAGAAATCCAAAGTAGAATAATCAGTCAATCCTCAAAAATCAAGATGAGTGGAACCTCAAAGAGATAGATCAATCAATGCTCATGAAATCTTCATCGAGTCATCGCATCACATCACATCCTTAATCCGGTGTGCGAGAACTAAATCCTCAACAAAGCATCACACCTATGCTCTATGCATCATCAAAAATCTTCAAGAATCCCATAAGCCTTGTATCAAAGATAAATCCACCAAATCAATCTCAGCAACCTCAACATCATTGGCCCGACTTTCATAAATAATCTGTAGAAACAATCCTCGATGCGGGCCTCATCAATATACACAGCATTCCCGGGCAAAGGGAGAGGTGATACGGGGTACACGAGGAAGATGGATAAGAAGGGTACACGATGGGGTGGAGAAGCTGATTGAGCGGACGTGCCAATATCATGGGTGGTAGAAAAGTGATACAGAGGGTACGAGGAGGGCGGACAAGAAAATCAGAGATATAGACAAAATTGGGTGTTCCACACAAGGCGGGAACACCGTCAAAATTGCGGTTCAAGGGGAGGGCTCTCCCTAAACCAGAGAATGATGATGGTACGGAGAATCGAGGAGAGTGACGAAGAAGAGGGAAACACAGGACTTGGCGAAGAATGATTGAGCTCAAGCGCCAATATCATGACTCGATGCAAGATGAAGAGATATATGTATAAGAGGGATAGAGAGACTCAAAGATGAAAAAAATGCATGACTCACACGATGGGATCAACTACTCAATAATGAATGAAAACATAACGCACTCCAAGTCACAATCAATACACAAGGCAAAACCCCCGATTCACCTACTCAACACAGTGAAGACCATCAAGGTGACGGTCATTTATCTTTTCATTTTTAGAGTTAGGTGAGAATCACAAAAATTGTACAATCACTTAGGAGGCTTAATTGGATTTGGGCTCTACTCCTTAGTGTGTACGTGAGCAGTTAAAACGCATACAATGAGGGGATTGCACTCCCAAGACAAGGAATCCATTATGTTTTATTTTTAGGTCAAATAGAGTTATCAGTCCCGATTTTATTTAAGTTATCATTTTTTTGGATATTTTCAATGCACGTGCCAATCGAGGTTCCATTTTCCATTTAGCATCCTAGGGTGGCAAAATCAGAGGGAGAAGATCAGAAAAGCCATGCAAGTCGGAAATCGATGATGCATGCTAAGTAAGAAGACTTACAGTGCCTCCCAGCTCTCTCCATGCGGGATGCAAAACAGAATTGGAAACCTATGCTATATGAAAATGCAAACCGAAGAAATCGCCCTAGGTTCAGAAATTGCTATTATCGTGAAGCACCACAAGTCGCTCATCATCTTTAGCCTCAAAAAGTCCGGTCTTGGCTCACCCCTCCTCTGTACTCAACACACTTGAGCTTAGGAGAAAGCGCTTTGCGGGGTTCGCTGTGGCACAAAGGCTAAGAGATAAATGAGCGGCTGTTTAGAGTTTGATCTAGGTCCAAAGCGAGCTATAGGTACATGCAAATATTAGGGTGTTTGGACCTAACTCTACGAGCAAGCAACTCCTAAGCTAAGGCTCATTCACACAAAATAATAAAACTAAAAATAAAAGAAAAGCGTCAAAAATCATCGAGGCCCCCAAGGGAACAATCCCTCGGGAACTAGACCTCGGGAGTCTTCGTGCACCTGTGAGAGTCCTGTATTATTACATGTTTCTAAGTGTCACTCTCTCACATGAATATACATAATAAAATGAAATAAAATAAAATAAAATGCATGAAAATAGAGACCGTCTTCAAAAATTCTCCTTCTTCTGTCATGGGTGCTCTCTCCTGTTGGCGTGGCATAGAAGAGCCAACTCCACCTCGCTTGGGTGCATAGGTCCTCCTGAGAGGTCCTCCTTCACGTGGCCGGTCCCTCGCATCAAAGACAAAGGAAAGAAATGGTCAGAGCAGTCAATCAAGTAATATCAAATGTAAATAAAAACCAAACAAATAAATAAGTGCATGATGGACATGAACAATTAATGAATAAATGAACAAATAAGCTCACAAAATCATACAAATTCCGTTGCCTCCCCGTCAACGGCGCCATTTGATGAACGGGGAAAATCAAGGGTCTAGATATCTCACGAGGCGAGAGATCAAGTCGCTGAATTGACCACTTAAAGATCCCCAGATCGATCAACAATTAACCCACAATAAATATATGCAATGAATATCCAAAAATGTGGAGTTAAAATTTATTATAACTCTACATGTAAATGTGTATAGGTGTAAGTACAGGTAGAGGTCGAACACTGGGAGGCGAATGGTTGTATGTCATGTATCATTCAATTATTCAATCATTGGTTCATGTCCTTTTATAGTTTTAGTGGGTTTTGGGTTTTGTAATTTTTTTATATTTTTGTTTTTATAATTTTTATTTTGTTTTTATATTTTATAATTTTTTATTTTTTTAATATTTTTAATTATATATTATAAATAGATAGATATATATATAAGACATATATATATATAAAGAGATATATATATAAGAAGAGAGAGAGGAGTACTATAGTCTATAGATATATATAGATATATATACTTAAAAGATATATATAGATATAATTTTTTTGGCTTTTTAATATTTTTCTAATTTTTTTTGTTATTTTTCTGAAATATTTCTAATTTTTATGTATTTTTAAATTCAAAAATGTCAACAATATAGGACTAAATAATTGGCCGAATATAATTTGGGTTTTAAAAATATAAAATAAACTCCAAAAATTCCCAAATTAATTTTAATACATCAATAATAATATATAGGTAATTATAAAAGAGAAAAATATATTTTTGGGGTTTTTTTAAGGTTTTTTCTATTTTTTTGTTTGATTTTGGAGCTTTTTGATTTTTTAATTTTCTTTTTCATATTTTTAGGGTTTTTCAATTTCTGGACTCAATATATACATAATTATACCATATATAATTTTTTTGGAATTTTTTAAAAACATTTTTTATTTTTTTTGTATTTTCTAATTTAGACAATGCAAAAATGGGCTTCTTTTCATTTTTAGTAATTAGGAGAAATGCAAAAAATGCGAAATAAAGCATGGGCGTGAACAAGCATGGCATGGAGCATCTATCCTAATTTTTGTTGATTTTTAGAAGCCATTTAGGTATTTTGAATAAATAGATAAAAGACACAAAAATAATACTGCCTGGCAGGGGTACTTTTGCAAATAAAATAAGTAACAGGGACATACATGCAAAAATACCTACAGAAATAAACATTTATTTTAATTTTTAGAACTATTTTACAATAAACAAAAACCGCCAGGGGTTACATGCAAAATTTCCCGCGCCTCACGTGGGACTGCACATGAGGCGCGGAAGGACCTAAATGTAATTTCAAATAGTTCAAGGTCCTATCAGCAAAATTTACAATTTACTTATAACGTGCAAAAATATTTACAGAATTAAATAATAAATACAAAAAAAGCGGGGGCTGGATATGCAAATTACCCCCAAAGGCGCTGGATCGAACGGCTGCTCTTCATTCACTAATCCACGTGGCGCCTCCACGTGTGCCGATGACGCTTCGCCGATGAGCGGTACGGATTAGATCTCGTGGAAGATCTGACGGTCTGAGCTCTGCTCCATCGGACGGCTGACAATCGAACTGGGCCTTCATCTTCATCCAACGGCTGGAAGCACGCGTGCAAGAACAAGGAAGAAGGCTCGCCGAGGCGAGCTTCTTCCGCCTGGATCTCGCTCCTCCGCCGTCCATCGCTGCACCTGAAGGTCCTCCAAGCTTCCTGGAAGGTGTCTCTAGCTGTTGGAGCTCTCGGATCGACCAGAGACACACTGGGGCGCCCTCGCGAGGTCGGAAAAGACAAGGTGCTCCAGGTATCTCCGGCGTACTGTGATTTTGACTCCGGGTGCTTATTCGCGCACCAAACCTGCACAGGAAAATCGCACGGCTCGAGGGCGTCACCCTCGACCTGGGTTTGAAGCTGTCAGCATAAAAACGACGGTGGGTGGCGATGCTCCGGTGAAGTGGCGGAGGCGAGCATCGATTCGCAGATCTAGGGAAGATCTGGTTGAACAGAGATGGCTGGGAGATGGAGAACACGGAGAGGAACGAAATGGAGGTGGAAGGTGGTCGGGGAACAGTCGGGAACACGGTGAAAAGCTCGCTGGAGCGGAGCTCCGGCGAACTTCGAATCGCCTAAACTAAGCTAATCTATGAATCTAAATGCGAAATAAATGATAGGAATAAAATGCTGAAATGGAAATCTACCTAGAAATGATAAATGCGCAGCTCTTATACCTGGGGGCCGCCAAGGAGCAGGGTGGCCGCCGGAGCGCCACCACGACAAAATTTCCCACCTCCTTGGGCCGAATCGAGGTGTTGGGAAGCGCCTCCTGTCACGAGGGCTCCGCCAGGAGCTCATTCAAGCTCAAAGAAGGGGATGAAAATGGCCAAATTCGGCCAAGGAAGTGGGAGGAGTTATTTATATACATTCCAAGGGACCCCCAGTAACCGGCAATTATTTAGGAATCGGGGCTATGTACAAGGGTTCCAAGTGATCGTCGGGGATCAGGGATGATCAGAGAATAAATCTCGTGAAGGGACTGTTGGTGATTGATCACTGAGCCACGCGGGAAAAAGGCAAGAAAAGAGGGGAAAGGACAGTCCGCGTCAACTCAGGCGCCTGGAGGTCAAGTTGACCGGGGTCAACTCGCGGAGGGACCTGATTGGTCCACCTCAGCCGCTAAACGCCAAAACAGGGAACCTTATTAGAAAATGAATTATTTAACATAGTAAATGGTTTTATTAATTTTTGCTTATAAAATAAAAAATGTGTATTATTTCATGTAGTATTTATTTATGATTTTTATTGAATTTTTCGAGGTGTTTTATTATAGTTTTATTTTAATAAGGTGTATATGTGTATATTTACATGTATTTTTTTGTATTTAATTTTTAATTTTTTATTTTCTTTTATTATTTTATTGACTTATTTTATAAATTTATAATTTATTTTTGTGAGTATGAGTATATTTTTATTTGATTTTTATGAGTTTATTTACATTTTTAAATAAATATGTTTAAGTATATGTAAGTATACTTATAGGTATTTTACCTGTATATTATATACATTATATTTATTTAATGGATTTTATTTGTTTTTATTTTAGCTTTGTATTTTTAATAAGTTATATATAATATATACATTACTATAAAAATATAAAAGAACTAAATAATTAAAGAATGTTTTCCTCTTTTATTTATGTACATACTCCTCATAGGTATTTTGTCTAAGTATTGTATAGACTTATTTTATTTTACAAATTCTTTTGAGTTTTATTCTAATGCTAGCATGCACATGAATTATATACATTATTTACTAGATCCTAAAAATATAAATTTATAAAAATAATGAATATTGAATAAAATGAATATTTTAATCAGGTATTATGTACAAGAAGGGCCAAAAACCTAATTTTCACAGATGGACTCCAAAAATTATGAAACTAATTTTATAAAATAGTTTTATGAAATGCTATATACAATTAAAGATGAGTTTGGGTGATTTGGAGTTTTTATTTGCAAGATATGGGTCTGTGAAGTTGAGATTTTGGCTTTTTATTTTGTGCATAAAATGTACACTGGGTATATTTTTACACAAACTCAATTTTGTATTTTTATTTACATTATTATCTACAACTTTTATGAACAAAGTTTCTTTATTTGATGAATAATAATTATGTACAAAATAGGTGCCAAAAATGCATGAAGTATTTATTGTATACTGGGCCTTATCTCCCCCTACTTTATTCCTTGTCGACCAATTCCATGCTGGCCTTGGTCTCGGGGTTAGGGTCATAAAATATTTGCAATATTTTATTCCTTTTTCTTTTCTTCTCTTTATTCTATAATTTTGGCATTAAAAACCTTATTTTATATACAATTAATACAATAAATAATGAATGCTATTATGTACAAGTAGATGCTATTTACATGCATTTGCTAGGGTTTTTAAGGCCAAAATGATAGAATAAAGGTGATGAAATGGAGATTCATCAGCAAATATTATAGCGAGTCCTTAGAGGCTAGTCCTATAGGAGAGTGAGTACTGGTAGAAAAGTATCTCGTACTTCCCCACTTCCTTTGTAACCTTAGTTTGTACTTTTTGAGATCCTTGATATCAGTCCTGTATCATCGACTCAACCAAAGAAATAGAGTTGAGGACATCGAAGTGGCAAATCCAAATACTTCCCCCTTGCAGACCCAGATGAGGAACGATAAGACAAACACCCTCGTGAGGGCGTGCCCTATGCTCAATACTTCAGACTAAGTCTTCAAGCAGACGAAGCCCTACTACACGTATGATAGCGTTGGTACTTCACTGAGCCCATGTGATAATCAAGACAACCACGGACTGGGTTTTTAGATTTAATCTCTTATGGGTCATGCCTCTCTCATTCTAGAGCGTACTTGAAAATAATGTGGGCTTTATTAATCCAATACAATGAATGCTTGTTGTGGATTTTAATTTTGGTCAAAGTTTATTAAACAATCCCCTTGTTTTAATTTTTGAATTTTCACTTTTTTGAGTATTTTTCAGAATAATTCACCTATCAATTTTTTTTATTTTCTTTAAATTCCTATGTGATACAAAACAGAGGGAGATAGTGGAAAAGCCGTGCAAGTTGATAGTAAGATGGAAATCTCACCCTTGTATCTAATGATGCATGCTCAGATAGAAGACTTACAGTGCTTCCCAGCTCTCTCCATACTGGATGCAAGACAGAAGATTAAATTACACTACATGCAAATGCAAGTCCGTGAAATCGCCCTAAGTAGGAATTGCTATTATCGTGAAGAACAAATTAAGTTTGATTTAAGTCCAAGTGTAGAACTATAGGCACATGAAGATATTAAGTGTTTGTACCTAGATTATCAATCAAGCAGTTCCTAAAATCTAAGGACTCATTCGCATAAAACAAAGAAAAAAAAGGCAGAAAACTGAAAACACTTGAAACAAATAAAAGCATGTGAAAAAATAGGGAGGATAAAAAGTAAAATGCGGAAACGTGAAAAACCGAGCAAGCCCTTGGGTGAACAGACACCTGGTAAAATAGGCTTGCGAATGTCTAAATGTCCAAGTTCATGCATTATTACAATAATATAAAGGTCCTCTCTCTCACAAAATAAACTAAAAATGATACCTATGCTATGCAGCTCTGATCAGTCTCCTTACCTCCTCTTGCTCTCTCCTACTAGATAAATAAAGAAAGCATGTCTCCACCTAGCTTGGCTGCCTTGGCCTCCTAGAAGATTGTCCTCGTGTACTGGGCCCTCATAACGAAATCAACAAAGACAATGGTCAGAAGTAGATAAATAATTATTTACATAAAAAAACAAAAGACAAGAAAATAACATAGCTATATGTGAAAAAATCCTATCTTAAGCATTGCTCCGACAACGGTGCTATTTGATAGAGAGAAGGTCGATGAGGAACCTAACACCCGGTCTTAGAGAACATGGTGTGTCCGACAAGTCAGATCCTACAATCGCTATAGTGGTCACTCTCGCGATAATCAAATCTCAAATAACCAACACAATCAATAATCAATCCACAATGTATGATAAAACGATAAAGGAACGTGGGGTGAAATTTGTTATACCCAACATAAAGATGTGTATAGACAACAAGTGTAGGGTTCAAACCACAGAGAGCAATGGGGATAGGTATAATTATTATTAATTAATGAAAATCAACGATATTTATTTTTGTATTTTTTAGCCTTTTGATTTTTATGGGTTTTAATTCTATTTTTTTATATTTTTTTAATTTTAAATTTTTATGTTAAAATTTTTATTTTTATTTTCTTTGAATTTTGCAAATTTTAAATTTCTTTTTGATTTTAAATATATAATATCTATATCTATATATGATCATGATAATAATATGGATAACATATAGAATATATAATAAATATGTATACAAATAAATCAAAATATATAACAGGTATAACTTTCTTCATTGTTAAGGTTTTAAATAGTTTTTGGGTATTTATAATTCATATATAGTAATAATAAAGTCTATATAAGTATTATAGTATATATGGGTTTCATAATTTTACATATATCTACATATAACAAAATTCAAAAAAGAAAATATTCTGTGTTCTATTTTTTTCTATTTTTGTGATTTTTTAATATAATTTTTTTTCTAATTTTTATGTATTTTTAATGTATTAAATATATCAAATTAGTGAGTATATTAATTAGGCTGAATTGGTTTAGATTTTAAAAATAGATGGATAGTCCAAAATTTCCCAAATTATTTTTAATATATGCTATATAATATAAATAAAAATATACCACAAAAACTATTTTTTTTATTTTTATAAGATTTTTACTGTTTTTTATCGACTTTCTAGGATTTTATAGTTTTTAATGTTTTTATTCTATATTGTTTTGTGATTTTTGGTCTGAAGTTAAAATATAAGGAAATATATATACTCTAATTTTTGGAATTTCTAAAGGTGATTTTCTTTTTTTGTATTTTTATATGTAGACTAGGAATAAATAGCTCTTGTATGATTTTTAATAAATGGGAAAATGCAGTAAATTTCCCAATAAAATAATGTGCGATGAGCAATATATCAGACACCTATAATAAGTTTTTCTAGAATTAATGAAGCACGTGAGCTATTTAATAAAAATAAAAATGCAAAGAAATAAATTACAATACTTACAAGGGTTTTTTGCAATAAAAAGAGATAAGGTGTCACATGCAAAATATCTAGAATGTTTACACTATTTTGACAAATTTTACGATTAAAATTAAATAAATAAAACATGCAAGGGTATGAGTACAAAGTTCACAATGCCTCACGTGGTGCTACACATGAGGCACGAGGACCATTATGTAATATACAAGAAGTTCTAGGTGGTACTTGCAATATTAATAAATTTTTTTAAATGTTACTCAATAATTACAAGACTTAACTATAAATACAAAAGAAACATGGGGTACTTATAAATTTACCCACTAAGGTGCTTGATCGGGCACTCTTGAGATCCCTATGTGGTTGATCGTGTGGATGCGGGAGACGACAATTCGCCAAATAGTGGACGACCCGTATTAGATCTGGGCCGCTCTCTTTGATCCAACATTGTTAAAGGGTGATCGGAGAACTTGGAAGAACATTGCCCAAGGCGAGCTGCGATCGGGGATATCTCCCTCCTCTGAGCGTCTTCTTCCCCTTCGACATGCCTGGGAGACTCCTGGGGGTTCTCTGCGTCGGCAAGTGGCTTCAGATTAGTTAGAGCCCCATCAAAAGGGGCCTAGAGATCAGATGCACATGGAGCTCTAAGTTGGCCTTTGATCGTCTCCAAGTGGTTCGTGGACATCCAGGACCTGCACAAAAAGGTTTGGAGGCTCGAGGAAAGCACCTCGGCTTCTTTTGAAGCTAGGAGCATGCTGGAAGCGAAGGATCTCCGACGGAGGTGGTGGATGGAACCTCGTCGAACCTCAATTCTTGCAAAATCGAGGGTGAAAACAAGGGGGAAATGTGGAGAACATGCCAGGGCATGAAGATGGGGGCAGGTATAGTCGGGATACATGGAATTTGCGGGCTAGAGCTTAAGGCTCGAACATATTAAAAACCTAAAATTACACTAATCTAACAACTAAATATTGAAATTAATGGCTGCACTATGCTACATGAACTAAATTATACTTAGAAAGTGGTAAAAATAAACTCATACCTGCGTAAGTAGGGTCGGAGCTGTGAAACTCGACAGTGGTGGGCCACCTCCAGCCGCTTCTTCTCCATGCCGGCACCTCCGCGAGCTTACTATTGTCACCAAGGTGCTCTAGCATGATGAGGTTTGGGGTTATGAAGGTCTAAGAGGGATCAAATCCAAAAAGGGCGTAAGATTCGAGAAGAGATGGTGTGAAATGGGGACGAAGTTGGTGGAAGATAGGGTGATGGAGAATGGTCGAAGGTGTGGAGTTGAGGTTTCGTGAAGAAGGCATGGTGATCAGAGGCATGGATCGAGCATCAAAATTCGAGGAAGATGGGGATCCCATGACCTTTGACAAGGCAGACAACATGGGATGTACAGTTGACCTGGGGGTCAACGAAAGAAAAGATCTGGTTGGTCCACGTAGACTAACTAGATAATTTCATGAGAAAAATCCCCGATAAAATAAAAACCAAATAATAGATGAATTTATTATATAAAATTCAAAACATGAGAAATGCTTATTATTTTATATACTATTTTTAGAGTATTTTTATTTATTATTACATCCTAATTTATTATGTATTGATATTTACTTGTATATACAAATGTATAAATACCTACATTTACAATATTTTATTTTTATTTTGTATTTAATATATATATTTTTATTTACACATATTTTACGTATTTATAACTTATTTAATTACACATTTTCATATTTTATTATATTTTTCTAATTTTACTTGTTTTACTTAAATAAATTAGTACATGTATTATATAGGTATAACTTACCAATATATATTTATTTTAATGCATTTAGTTTATGTTTATTATTTACATACATTTCAAATAATATTTAAAAGTATTTACAAATATACGAAAGATAAAAATATAAAGAATACATATATTGAACATTACATAGATGTATATAGTACAATATGGATCAAAAGACAACATCTGCATCTTAACTCTATTTTTAATGAAACTACCTTCATTAAATACATAATTTAATTTTATAAAAAATAAAGGTGAGTTTAGTCAATTCTGAGTATGTACGGTGGAGATACAGGTTTGGGAAAATTTCTTTGTGCCTTTTTGTTCTGTGTTTCTCGGGTATACTGTGCATTATTTTTGTGTGAATTAAATTTGTCTTTTTCTTTGTATTTTTATGTACAATATTCATGTTGAGGGTCTTATTATTTGAAGTGTAAAAATGGGAAAATAAAATAGTTCCCAAAATGTAATATATTTAGCTATAAAATTAGGGTTTCCGAGGTGTGTCTGTAGAATTTATCTGCCCTATCTCCTCTTACTTTATTCCTTGTCAACCAAATTATCATGATGACCTAGTTTCAGGATCTGGGGTTACTTAGTGTACTTAACACTTCATTCTTTTTCTTTTCCTTACTTTATTCTTTTATTTTGGTATTAAATACACATATTTGTACAATGTTTAAATGTCAATATATGAATGTTATTTTGTACAAATTAATGCTATATTCATGCATCTGGCAAGGGATTTAAGGCTAAAATGAAAGAATAAAGGTGATGAAACGGGGATTCATCACCAATTCCCAATGATCAAATGGGAAACTTAACTTAAAATCCTAAAGGAGACAACTCAAATAAGATTAGAACTTTGTGTTTATTTTTGGTATTCTAGTATGCGGGATGCACATGTATTGGGAATACTGAGGGTGATATGATTTAATCGATTGTATAACCATGACACTTCCATTCCGAGGGAGTAATGATTTGAATTGTATTTACTCCACTTAGTAAAAACGTTGGATATTGGTTTGAATATGATTCAAATGTAGTGAGAAGATTGGATATTCTATCTTACTTGATCAGACATCTCTAAGAGGTCTTCTAGATCTGGATATGAGATTAAATCTCACTATCCAAGTCGCTATATATGGAATATACAGTCGCCATGTCCTTATCTCCAAGTATCTAGAAAGAAGTCACACTATTCTTGAAAGAGTTCAAGAATTGTTCTACTAGAGATAATATATTAGCATTGTAAAATAAAGAAAAATAATTAGGATTAAATTATATGTAATGATCATAAAATAATGTGGATGTGATTCACATTATTTAGACATGTGTAGAGAGACATTTTGGATAATTAAATTGGATTTGATTATCATAGATGAGATTAATGTGAATAGCACCATCCACAATAATCATGGATAATGCGCATGTGATCTTCAATATCATAAAGATATTAGTTATGAATAGGATTTACAATTTAAATATTAATGTGAAATTGAACAATTAAATGTAAATGAGATTTACATTTAGTTTCAGATAGATGATATAAATATCAATGGTCTATTTGCAATTATTAGAAATAGTGTGAAAATTATTTGGTGACATTTGTTGATAAAGTAATTCTATGAATAAAGATTTGGTGTAATAAGATTACATCAAGATAATTCGAGAGAGAGAATCTCTCTTCAATTTCATGGTGGACGTCCACGATGCAAATGAGGAAGGATGCTATCTCCTTTCCACATTTTTAGAAGGTGACTCTCTTTCTCTCTCTTTCCTCTTTATTCATGAGAAATATTTATTTTGAGATTTAAATTTGGATTATTATTAATAATTGATTTATTAATTCTAAACTTTTTTACTTGGAACACAAGTAAAATCTTTTAATCTCAACCATTGATTTATTAATTAGGAGTGCATCTCGACCATCCATTATTATATAAAAGAGATGATAACCTTAGCTCTCTTTAATCAATTATGCATTGCAATTGTTGTAAGGAACAACTCTCTCTCTCATTCCACTTGTCTACTCTCTCTCCCCAAAACCTACTAGGCATCCCCTTTCCCTATATTTGTAGACATTGTGATCGTCATCGTGCTACCATCATGCATTTTGAATAATTGCTCGTGGATCTTCCTCTTCTTCGGTGCCTCGTGCTCTAGCAAATCAAGAGATTCCCTGCTCGGCATGCTCACAAGTGCTCTCTCGTCGGATCGGACTTGAGACATGATGCCTCTTTCTTTAGAGGCTTTGATATCATGATCACTCTTCAAGAGGTACCTTATACACATGTGGTCATGATGAAACAACATGGGAATTGTTCCCATGCCATATGATTTCATTTTTTTTTAAATTCCGCTGCACAATCGACTATTATGACTAGACAACTTAAATCAGATATGATTTGATCTCTATGCTTTCGTGATGCACGATGCATTATAGCCACCTACAGGGGTTAGCATTCAGAAGTGAATGAGATGGGATGGAATGGGGGTCCTGAGGGGGTGATCGGAATGGGGAACCTATGGGTCTTCCTCCAACGAAAGGAGGAGGAGGACCGAAGGCATAGGGAGTTATGGAGAAGGGGAAGGTGCTCATCGAGGGGTAAGCAAAGGTGCTCATGATACAGTGATGGTGATAAGGTAGAGAGAATGGCGGAAAGTGGATGGGAATGCAGAATAAAATAGAAGAAAAGAAACAAAAAGGGAAAAATGAGAGAACAACTTGGAGATGGTGAAGGACATCACATGGGCTTGGATCTAGGAGAGGGGCTCACGAGTATTTGCTCGAACTACCAACGATGTGGCAAGGTCGACAGCGGCTCGAGAGAGTGCTGCAATAATGGGGGACCATTAGATCACTCCTACGAAAAGGTAAGTCATCGCTAGACCTTGCTCGCTCCTCAGCTGTCATTGAAGAAGGGAAGGGGGCTCTCTAACTTTCACGTGAAGTGGCAAAAAGCCAAAGCAAGGTTGTGGGCACGGGAGTTTTATATCCTCGAGTGGTTTCCAAAGAGTGGGGTAGAGGTTTCGATTGAGTGGGAAGTTTATTGGAGTCATGGATGGGCGCGACCGTGCTGTTGGAAAGTGAGGGATCACTTGGCTCTCTAATGGAGTAGGCGAGAGCTAGATTGGACGCATGGAGGCCTCAGGAGAAATGGTTGGAGGAGGGATGGTAGTCTTGGAGAACGTGGGAGAGGGAGGTAATCAGAGGTTGACGATGGCTATGCGCCGTTGGATTAGATAATCCAATGGTGCCTGTGGAGACCCATGTGGTGGTGTGAATGACCATTTGGATGAGATTATACAACAACCCAGAAGAGAGGCGTGAGTGGGAGGTTATCGGTCGTTGGATTAAGAGATCCAATGGTCGAGGAGGTGTGTGGAGTGAGAAGAGCAGTGGTCTGCATGGCACATCCATAAGTAGCCACATAGCTCAATACAAAATAAAAAAATAAAGATAAAAATAAATAGTGAATGACCTAAAGATAAAAAAAACTTTCATGAAGTTGTTTATCCCGATGAGATCTAAAATTTTCATGAAGGATTCAAAATCAAAAGACCTCATATGTAGAACTTATTATTTTTGTAGGTATTTTAAGTACAATAAATCACCATTTTTTAGGTTTTGATATTTTTGTATTCTAATAAAGATTATATTTACACAACACTTATATTCACTAATTTTTAAGGATTTTTTATATGTGAAAAATAAAAGATGAATAAAAGGGAAATTGTGTACAATACTTACACATATATACGAAATTAAAAGAGGGATTTTATTAATGAATTAATACACAATATCTATCCCTGGTTATTAACATACCATGCTGTGTTTATTTGAGCATATTATGGGGTTAATTGAGTTGTTTACCTAAGGATTTGAGCTAATAATGAGAAATAAAGTATATGAATACATATAGAAAATAACGAATACTTTATAATAATCATTGATGACTACTCGAAGTTCTCCTATATCTATCTCTTAGGAAAAAAGCAAAGGCTTCTAAATCATTTAGGAGATATAAGATAAAAGCATATATAAAATTGAGAGACCCAATTAAGATTTCGAGGAATGATATAGGTGGAGAATATACCTCATTGGATTTTGAGGAGTACTGTATTCAAGGAGGCATTTGTAGGAAGACTACGAGGCCTTATACACCACTATAAAATGGTATAACTAAAAGAAAGAATAGGACATTGATGAATGCGGTTAGATATATATATATATATATATATATATTGTCACACTCAGTCTTCTCAAAGAAATTTTGGAAAGAATCAATGTTGACCGTTAACTATATACATAATAAGATTCCTACCAAGTCTATAGAATCAACATCATATGAAATTTGAAATGGTAGAAAACCTTAGTTTAGTCATCTCCAGAGATGGATAAGTGTTGCACATGTCTCAGTACTGAGTTAGCACATGTCTCAGTATCGAGTTAGGTTAGGGACAAGCTTGACTTCAAGGCATTAAAGTGCAAAATTATTGGATATAGTGAATATCCTAAAATATACAGGTTCTTCTATGAATCTAAAAATCTGATCGAAAATTATGATACAATCTTCCTTGAAAATCATCTAGAGAAGGAGCATGAAGTGGAGAAACAAGATCATCTGATTGTCCTACAGGAAAATGAAGACAACTTAAAGATAAGATATAAATAAGTAGATGATACTGATCATCCACACATAGAGAATGAACCTATGGATAATGTTGATCCTTTAGAAGCAGTTGGTGTACCCACACAACCCATGAATATAATCAGCAAAAGAGTCCTAAAATACAACCTATATGGATAGAAGATTATCGTTTCTTTGGATACCAGGAGTCATGTTACAATGTAGATGAGGATGTCACAGATTGTATAGATCCCATTTCCTTTGATGAAGCAATGACTTTGAAAGAGTTAGAATCATAATTTACCATTGTGAGAAATGAGTTGTACTCAACTGATCAAAACTGCGTATAGGAGCTATGTGATTTGTTAGAAGGTAGGCAATCCGTATGATGTAAGTGAATATTCAAGAAAAAATACCAAATTGATGGCATTATTGATAAATATAAATTAACATTAGTTGCCTAGCATTTATAATCGATAAGATGGAATAGACTTTTAGAAAACCTGCTCTCTGGTTGCTAAGTTTGCATCGATATGGATGATCTTAGTCATAGTTGCGCATATGGATTTGAAATTTTTCCAAATGTATGCGAAGACATCTTTCCTTAATGGACGAATAAAAAATGAGATATATATGCAACAACTTGATGGTTTTTCAAGTAGAAGGTCAAGAGAAAATGATTTATATGTTAAGAAAGTCATTATATGTTTGAAAACATTCTTCATGGTAATGGTATCTCAAATTTCATGGGAAAATTATCCAATTTGACTTTGTTACAAAATAAGTTGGATAATTGTATATTTGTCATGAAGAATGTGAGCAAGTTTGCAATCATGTCATTGTATGTGGGTGACATTCTACTCGCATGCAATGACAAATAAGCTCAACAGAATTAAAGAAAAATTAAGCAATGAATTTGAGATGAAGGACATGGGCGAAGCATCCTATGGTTTAGGAATTCAAATTACAAGGGATAGAGATTCAAGTACATTGAGTCTTAGTCAAGAAAATTAATTGCATACTGTATTGAAGAGCTTTGGATTGTAGAATACCACTCCAGCTCCTTCACCTCTTGTGATTGGAAAGACTTAGTAAGAGTCAATGTCCTAGAAAGGGGCAGAAGTCTTCAGATGTTCTATATGCACAAGCGGTGGGAAGTCTGCTGCATGCAATCATGTGCACACAACTTGACTTGACTTATCCAATTAGCCTAGTTAGTAGATATCAAAATAATCCCGGACCAACATATTAAGAAGCTGTAAAAAGGATTTTATGATATTAGAAAGGAATTGTACATCTGAAATTGGTGTTTCCAGATGAATCACCCGAGGTAGTTGGATACTTCCTTATCGATTTCAGAGGGGATGTGGATCATATAAAATCTACATCGGGTTATATTTATCATTTTTTGTGGAACATCGTTTCTTGGGGTAACAAGAAATAAGGATGTGCATCTAGACATACTCAAGAGGTAGTACACATTGCATGTAGCATAGCCATGACTCATGAGATTTGGATTAAACGCTTTTCGGATAACTTAAGACTTATATTTGTTAAAGGACCAATTGAAATGTATTGTGATAATTAAGTTGCAATAAGCTTGATTTATAGTGGGGTTAATAGCTCTAAAGGAAAGCACATCAAGATCCAATATACACGAAATAGTGGCGAAATAAGAAATTATGGTAACTTATACCTACAAGTGATATGTTAGCTGATTTTCTAACCAAGGGAATAAGAGCATGTACATATATTAAACATGTTGGTTTAATGGGACTTAGGAATGCAAGAGTCAAGGAAGAGGCTTTCATGATTAATGATCCTCACTTATAACATCTCCATGGGTACACCACATGGATAGTGGGAGTGTAGAAAATTTACTGACCACTTTGGTCAAGTGAGAGATATATAACGTTCTTGGCATGGTGATCGAGTGGTCAAGTACCGTCGTCAACCATTTCGAAGGGCGATGGTTATGTGAGGTCGGTTCTCTCGGAAGACCCCAACCGTGGGTATGGGAGGGAAGACGGACTTGGCGAGAGGGCTTTTGCACGTCATATAAATGTCGACCTGCATCTAGAAGAGAGAAATCATTTGGGAACAACCCTCACTAAGGAAGCCCTCTCCCATCCCCACCATCTCAATCTCCCTTGCAACAAGAATACGACATAGTACCTCAATCATTGACAGTAAGCAATATGGATTTTCATTGTCATGCCTTCAGTTTAGGAGTCAAGTATTGTTAATGACTCTTGTAATTGATTCTTCTTAAATCACAAGGTAGGATTTTGCTATATACTCTTCGTAATTATAGATGCCTTTACACTGGTGAACATGTTTCGGTCACGCTCTATTTGTAGTGTACTATAGATAAACAAAATGTTTGAGGGTATATGATCATAGCTTAGTTGGATTTTATTAGAGGTAGAGTGAGGTTAGTTTCTTTTCATTTTATATACTTTGTGTTCAAATAAAGTGATGTATGTATAGTCCTTGATTTCCTCTTTATTTGCACGTGTGCCATTCAAGTAATTGGAAAATTTTATTAAAATTTCTTCCATGTTATATAAATGAGAATGGTTGTTGTTTCTTTTCTTATGTGATTATATTATTTGCTTGAACTCACGCATATAACACCTACACTTAGTTAAATTCTATGGATCACATTAGGTAGGATGTTACACTAGTGAACCTTGGGAAGCCTTGTGTTGATTTACATTTTTATTCTCTTTATTTTTCGTATCAACAACAAATATAAATCCAGTTAGGAGTTGAGATATCATTTTATACTTATTCTTTAGCAATTTGTTAATCCAATTTAAATAGATCAGATAATAAATTAATACTTGGAACTTCATGTTTGTCCATCATATATAGTTGTCGTTGTTGTCATTTAAAAACATGACACAAATAACCAAACATCTAGGGCTCGTTTGGTTGCCATATTACCTCGGGGTAACCTAACATACCTTCAGCTCTACCCCTACGCTGAGTTGGAATTAATTATATGGACCTCATAATTTTTTTGTTATCATTTTTAACCACGTTCAAATAAAAAAAATAACATAAAAATATTATAATCATAATAACAATTAGCATAACACATATATAAACAATGTAACATAACATCACATTTATCATTCCAACCCTCCTAACCGTCTAAATATTTACTATTCACAGAAGGATACTCCAACCCAACCCAACCCTTTTACCAAACAGGCACCGTTTACAAAAATATAGATTGGAGTTGGATATAGGATGTATGTTTACTGGCCCAAGGCAAGACCCTTATATGTCTACAAGCTTGCTTAATTAGGGCGGTGGCAGGAAATCAAGTTATAGTCATGACTAAAAAACAAATTTTCATAAAATAAATGCGTATGGGCTTTGCTTAAATAACCCATATGTTTCCACACTTATCTTAAATATTTCTATTTATACATATTTGCCGTTTAAAAATACCTAAGTACACATGTATCTTTTGAATTCTAAAGTGATCTGAAACCATTCCAGAAAATCTTCTAGGATTTTAGCATATTATATTCTGACATTGTACTGATTCATATTCCATTAGGGGATGTTCATTTGAAGAATAAAGAGGGATATCCCCTCCATCCGTATCCGATCAACGCTTTGGTCCTCAAGTCGAAATGAGGAATAATGTTTTCCTCACTATTCTTTCATCATCGGTCTCTTCCGTAGAAAATACAAATAACTACTACAAATTTGACAATCTTATCTAATATAAGCCCCTTATGCCTCATTATTCTCTCTCTCTCCTACCAAACATAGAAGAGTAAATAAGCACCTCTTAATATTCCTTATCCATTTTTATTCTCTCCCTCTAATCGAACAAAAACATCTTGTCCTCATCTCTCCTCATCCCTTACCCTTGTTCCTCTAAGGCTCCTTAGAATAACAAGGAGTCTGGGCTTAAGTTTATTTTGGGATAGAAAAAGGGCAAGAGATGCCAAACAAAATTGTCCATACTGCTCCAAACCATATGAGAAACAAGTGACAGGATCATCGGTTACCATGACAAGCTCTGGGTACTAACTTCAAGAAGGTTTTTGGCGAGAATTTTCCTGAAATCACCAGTATAATCTGAAGGACACATCTGGAAATCACTTAAATAAAGAGATCCGATCCCTTTAATAGTAACAATTTTCAGAGCCTCGAATAGCTCATGATCAGACGTAAAATGGCATAGAATTCTCCGAAAGAAGGTGTCATCAAAGAACTCATGATTCTCAAAAAGAGTGATCAGAACTTAGACCACAGAAAAAAAAAGGGAAAGCAAAGACGCATAGACACCACACTTGGAAGGCCAACGGCACACAGCACAGTTAGAGCGGGGGAAAACAGTCAAATTAAAGGGGAGGCACTGCACGCCAACAGATAACAGGAGCAGCTCCCTTTCCCTTTGCCCTCCGCAGCCTTTGTCTCCGTCCTTAAGACCAACCCCTGTTCCACTGTTGTCGTCAAAAATGACTGGAACCAATCAAGAAAGAGCTCATTTTCATCTCAGAGGATGGAATGGACGGGATTCACTCGTGAGTGAACAAGACGGAGGAAAAGAAGGAACAGTCAACAGTGACTGAAATACCAAGGCCTTCTCTTTTTCTTTCTCTTCCCAGAGAGAGAGAGAGAGAGAGAGAGTAGGCAGGGAGGGATAAGTATACTTGTGGGAAGAGCAACCAGGCAGATTGAGAGAGGACCCTCTTCATTTGATGCCAACAAGAAGAGATTGAGATCGTGGTTGCTACCAACATTTTGAGATGATAGCAGGAGGGGTGTCGAGACTGAGAAGACTGGCAAAGAGGCTCGGTTTCTCCTGTGCATCCATATCTGGCGACATCTGCCTCAGAGATCCCCCAAGAACTGTAAGCCTCACTGCTTCATTAAGTTTTCGTTCTTACTCCTGCTGCTTAGAGCTTTAGCAATCGAACTCAAAATTTTCACAGATCTCAAGTCCTGAAGAGAGTACTCGCAAAGACACAAGCTTCGACGAAAGAATTCGTCGACAAGACTCCAACTTGTCCAAGGTTCGTTTATATTCTTCCTCAGACAAATAAATACTTGAGATTGAGAAGATATTTGTTGCATGATGTCAAGAAATCTTTTAGAATTAAACAACTTTTTGAATGTTTATTTTTTGAACATAAATGCAGCAGGCACTCTGCACAATTTGCTTGGAACCATTAACCAATGGTGGAACAGAGGAGCAGGCAATTTTCACTGCCCAGTGCATGCACGCCTTCCATTTCATATGCATATCTTCCAACGTCCGCCATGGCAGCATCACCTGCCCCATCTGTCGCGCGCAGTGGACTCAGCTTCCTCGTGGTCTTACTCCTTATCAGGCAGCTCCCAGCAACCAGTCACCAGACCCCGTGCTGACCATCCTCGATGAATCCATCGCCAACTTCCGCGTGAACCGCCGGTCACTTCACCCTGCAAGGTACAACGACGATGACCCGATTGAACCGGCGTTGAGATCCTCCCGACCACGTCTGCAGCTCTCTCTCATACCAATTCCACTACTGCAAGGACCAGAGATCCTTGCAGACCATCACCCTTGCTGCAACCCACTGTCGCCACGATATGCGGGATCCTCCTCTTACCTTTCTCCACCAACGTCTGCTCTGCCAATTGGGCCTTTTGGGATCTGCCTCTCCATCAGGCTCTCCCATCAACAGCCCACTGATATGGTGCTGGTCGCCAGCCCCAACGGGCCGCATATGAGACTCCTGAAACAATCCATGGCCCTGGTTGTCTTCTCGCTGCGTCCTGTCGATCGACTGGCTATTGTTATATGCTCCTCCAGTGGAACCCGCGCGCTCCCACTCCGACGCATGACGTCCAACGGGAAGCAGACCGCGCTGCAGGTGATCGATCGGCTCTTCTATCTCGGGGATGCAGACCCAACAGGAGGGCTCAGGAAAGGTGTCAAGATACTGCAAGACCGCTCCCACCAGAATCCGTTGTGCGCGTTGTTGCACCTTTCTGACAGCCCAACAAGAGCGTACATGATCAGCCAGGAGTTGGAGATACCATTCCCGATCCACCACTTCCACGTCGGCTTCGGCTTCGGCGCATCCAACGGATTCGTGATGCATGAATTCGACGAGTTCTTGCTGAGGATGCTTGGGGGCATGGTTCGAGAAGCGCAGCTGAGGATTGGCAAGGATGGGGGAGTGATCAGGTTGGGAGAGCTAAGAGTTGGGGAAGAGAGGAGGATTCCGTTGGGGTTGGTAGGTGATTGTGGGTGCGTCTGCGTGGGATATAGCTACATCGAGTGTGGGGTGGAGGAGTTTCTGAGGACGGGAGAGATGGTGGCGGGGGTCGGGGAGAAGGGCGAGGTCGTCGGTGAAGGCGGCGGGCACGAGGGGCGGGGGCCGGGTGTGGGTGTGGAAGGAAGTACCGGCGCCATGAAGAGGTGGGACTGCATGGATCCGTTCATGGCGAGAAGATGGGCTAAGCATTTGCATGGTTATAGAGGTTGATTAATTTAATCCATGAGGATGAGGTTGTGTGTGATGTGCTTTGTTTTCGATTTTTGCTACAGGTGAGTGCACATGTTTTTTAACTGACGACAGTTAGGCTATAAGCTCGACTGTTTTCCAGGAAAGAGTTTCATTTAAGTGACAGCGAAAGGCAAATAGTGATGATGATGATGAGGATTGTAATTTGCTCTATTCTTTTTACAAACCATTTTACAATGTTAATGTTATTGCTAAGTGATGAAATTGAGTGTCGGGTTGATTGTATCAGGATTACAGAAGGCAAAGATCTTTGCTATTCTACGGATGTGCGTACACAAGATCTAGTTGGCATTGGAGTATAATCTTGTTTAGAACTAAACTGCAAGTAAAGAAGTCATGTGTTAAACATTTATGCCAAAATACACGTGGATGATTGAAGCCACCTCGGCTACTCTTGTTAGTTCAACCGAGTTATCAATTGAATTAGGTTTGTCGTTCGTTGCAGTCGGGTAATCGGGTAATCGAGACTTCATCAAAAACACCACTCAGACATAATGTGTAATCAAGTTCAATGGGCAAGCCCAAAGTTGAACTTAGGGAGGCAACTGTCTCCTTAGGTAAATTTTTAGTTAATTTAGAGATCAGATTTTCAGATGAATATTTTTTTGATCTTTTTATTTTTTTATGCAATAAAGGAAAACACAATGCAGTTTCAAGCTAAATTTTAAGTTAATTCAAGAAAGATAGTCAAATGAGATCCAAAATTAATGAAACTTGGCCAGATTATGGAATGCGATGATAAGTGACTACAATTTTTTTGGAATTTTTAGACTCTAGATGAATTGACTATGAATAAAATATGAATGCAATGCAGTTTTTGTAAAATTAATATTAATAAATACCAAGATACAATATTTTTAGATATAAAAATTATCCTAGATAGATCTAAGTGAGAGGAATTCCAGGAAAATCAAAAAACATAAAAGTCTATGTAAATTGGACCTATTAAAAATCAATTATGCAAAATACTCTTTGATTTATTCAGGCCTCGTGATGCGTGCAAATAAAATAATTTTTGGGCGTAGTGTAGAGTAACTTAACCAAAGTCTAATGTGATTTTATGGTGATTTTTGGAGCAACAAATGATTTAATAACAAATAAAAGGCACACAATAGACAAAATATCTCAAATTTCACTAAAAGAATATTATTAAAATCAACGTAGCTCGCAAAAATAGGACACGTGTCACATAAGATAAAAGACAAGTAAACTACAACATGCAATTTTTGGAATTTAAAAATAATTAAATATGGACACCTAAATATGCGTGCAAAGACATGGACTAAAATGCAATACAGAAAATAAAATTTCTTAAAATAAAATGTGTATACAGAGACTAAAGTGCAAATACCTATAATACGGAGTGTATGGATGCAAAATTCCCACTGAAACACGTGCTCCTCACGTGATGCTCCTGGTAGGGACCAAAATGCAATTTTTGAAACTTCCCGAGGTCTCGTTGCAAATTACCCAACCCTCACGTGAGAGACACGTGAGGGGGCTAGGCTCGGACGATGATGGAGGCTCGGGTAGAGGCTCGGATGACTCTGGAGGCTCGGACTAGCTTCAGATCAGCTTCGGTCACTCCGAGCCTAGGTTCAGGGAAGAGGTTCGGAGACTCCATGTGGCGAAGGCTGGACCGCTATATCAGGAGCGATCCAACGGTGTTGATTGGTGGCGACGTGGCTTCTGAGGGACCGTCATATCATGATCGATCCAATGGTGGGAATGGATGATGATGCCGCATGATGCAATCCGTCAGATCAAGATCGATCCGATGGTATCTGGGGCTGGAGGTGATGGCGACGTGGCAGAGTAGTGGTCATTGGATGGAGAACAATCCAACGGTGGCTGGAAGTAGGAGACGTGTCGTGCAGAGCACCGTCGGATCGGGAAGATCCAACGGTAGCTTTACTTTGTCTTCTCCGGCCCGCCGCCTCCTGTGGTGGACGTGGCGGGGCTCCAGCGAGGGTTCTCTGGCTCTGCCGCCTTCGCCCGTGGTCGTGGAAGCTCAGCGACTACTCCTAGATAGAGAGGATCGATCGTAGAAGCGTCAGGATGCCGCCGGAAGCTCTAGAGGCAGCTGGAGTCGATCGAAGACTGGTGGCGACAAAGCTCAAAGCGGCTCCGGCGTGAAGTCCGGCCAATGAAGGTTAAGGTCCTGAAGGGTTAGCTTGTGCAAGAAATCGAGTGCAACATGCTCGTGAGGTGCGTGCGAGTGCGGCGAGGCCTGAAGGCAGAGCGAACGGTGGCTGATAATCTTCCTCCGCCGTGAGGGCAGAGCTTTGGTCGGAAGAAGGTGTGATGCATTATCGGAGTGAACGAAGGAGTGCGTAAAGGTGAGAGCTCCAAGGAGGAGCTTGGTGGATGGTCGGAGAGGCGTGTGGTTGATCGGAGGAGCGGAATAAATTAAGAGGAAATCTAGAGGAAAGAAGATGAAGATCGGAGGAGGATGGAGGAATGCTACCTGGGATCAGAAGCTCGGGGAGGAGCTCCTGGTCGTCGCTCGAGGGTTGGCAGCTGGCCCGAGCTCGTGCATCCCATCAGAGAGGCCGCGACACGACGTGTTACACCATGGATCTCGCCAGAGAAGATAACGCTGTCGTCGCTCACTTTCTCGCCTAATTGTTGTCACCAACAGGTAGATGGGAGGTATGTGCGAAGTCGTGGAGGTGATAGTGGGCGGAGAAGGTGGCTGGAGTGGAGCCAAAAATAGAAAGGGGGCGGAGCCGTCATGAGGTGGGCGACATGGGCGAGGCTTCCTCGAGAGGTAGGAGACGATGCCTCAGCCGTTGGATCTAGTGATCCAACGGCCAAGAGGTATGAGGGGGCGGCCAGGATTAGATCCTGGTGGTGTGATCGAAGGGTCGTGATCAAGCCACATGGCAGCATGGGGTACAAAACTGAAGAACGGTGGAGATTAGATCTGGCGTAGGATCGAAAGGTCGCGATTGAGCGAGGGTGAACGGGTGAGATCTAATCATCAGGGCTAAGATCCAATGGCCATGAGCGTGCCACATGGAGCGCTAAGGTTGAGGCGGGAGTGAACGATAGAGATGGAATATGGGGGAAAGATCGGATGGCTGTGGTGTGTTGCGAAATGGAGGGCCAAGATCTGATGGAGACGAAGGCGATCTAATGGTCAGAAGATGAGGCACGTGGCAGGCAATGGAGTGGGCCGCGTGGCGCAACCAGTGGGCGCCACATGGCCCAATTTGGTTGGTTGAAAAAGAATGTGAGATAGGAGGGAGAAGATGGCCGAATTTTGAAAAACTTAAAACATGAAAGTTGTAGATCTCGATGAGGTCTACAAGTTTATGTTGACCAAAAATGAAAACAAGGTCAAATAAAGTAATAAAATACAAGGGTAGAAATATACATACATATAGTGTACAATGGGGTCTCAAAACCCAAGTTTTGCATATGAGCTCCGATTTAAATGAAATTAGTCTCATTTTGAAGGTCTCTGAATGTGTATTAATTTAAAAGTGAGTAGACCTAGATCGGAAGCTGTATGAGAGATATATGTGCATTCTAAGGTCCATGGTATTCAACTTGGTTTGGGGTTTTATTGGTCAATTAGCAAGTTAGTATTTTTTTTTGATATTTTTCTTTAATTAGTGTTAGTAATATATACACTATAGGATTTGGAGTTAGTATAAAATAAATACAAATAAGGTTTTATGGTGAATATACATGTGATTTTTACAAGTGAATTTGACTTCTTATTTAATGCAAATATGAATGCTAAAATGCAGATATTATTTATGCATGCATGAATGGTAATTATGCAATATAAGCAGAAATATGCTTCTATTTACTCGGGAATAAAGCTCTTTTTTCAACTTTTAGAGTGATGAATCACGGATTCATCAACCCCCTATACTTAAACTTTGCTCGTCCCCGGGCAACTAAAATGAAATGCAAAAGTGAAATGAGATTGGGTTCCATACCAAGGTCATGAACAAAAGTTGAAAATGGAGCTTGACTCGACCTTTGAATTAATTATAAGGCAGAACCTTATTGGGATCTGAATTTAAGACCTAACATACTTTAAGTTCCACAAGTCTTCTATTCAAGACACCTCAACAGTCAGGTCAGAACAAATCCTCATACGCAAATTTCTGATGACTATGATTCTTATTTGTACTGTGTAAGTGTAAATTAGCTCTCCACATCAGAAATGGCTAAGAATCAACATCCTCTAACAAGGTAAATCTAATTACCCGGGCTAGTGACTCTTTCCTCAAGGAGCAGGGTATTCCCTTCTAAGTTTAAGTGCGACCAGCTCAAGAGGAGGGGGTAGAGAGAAGAATGGACGGTAGCTAGTGTAGCTACCTATCCTAGGATGCCTGACCAGTGTAGCCAAGTCATCCAGATACAGAGTTCTTCCTAATATACATACTCCAGCTGGTAATTTTTTTCACTCAGGCCTGTCCAATTTTTTGGAGTTTTTTTTTGCATTTTTTCTTTCTTTTTTTCTTTTTTTCGAACTATATACAAGGTGCAACATGTACATCAGGAGTTTTTCCTCTTGAGCCAGTAGACTGTCCCTCTTTTGAAGCATTATTGCAACCCACAACATCCCATCCTTAGATGTCAACACCACCAGACTAGATTGAGATGCACTACCCTCCCTAGAGGAGGACGGATGTTTCCACCTGTGTGCTACTCCAAGCCAAAGGATTCTACCTCCTCACCACCACATCAATGAAGAGCTACGTGCATGGTGCTTGTCCAAGTTAGGTCACTGTCTAAAAGAATCATGCGTGTGCACGAGATATTCTACTTAGACTAATCAAGACGACATGTGAACATAGACTTGCGGACTTAAAGAATTAAGTCACTTGACATGAGAAATCTTAACTCCAGTTCCTATAAGGTTCCTATGAAATTAGGTGGATTAAGGTCAAATCAAGTCCCTCCTCAACATCTACTCATAACTTGGTTCAGAACCCACTAGCTTTTCACTCTGCATATGCAAGGTATGCAGATGAGATGTAGATGACATGCTATGTAGATGAATGAAAATGCAAGACTCTTTTTCTTACTTTTTATATGCAGAGATGATGTGTAAGAGTAAATAAGAAGCCTCTGATTTTGATTTTTTATTTATTTTTATTTAATTTTTTTAATGTCAAAATATACAAGTGTATTACAAATATATGTGTATTTTACAAAAAAAGTCTCAATTTTTACCTACCTTGTAATTATTGCATATTATATAAAAAAATACGCGAAAGTATGAGCTATGAGTAAAGTATATATGTAATATATACACACCCTACTATACTTAGCGTGTGCTATGTCCTCAGAGCACGAAAAGCGAGGAAGAAGACATAGCTCGTGCTAAGCGTAGGAGAGCCAAAAGAACAAAAATGTATAGAATTTGTCCTGCCCCCCTACACTTAGGCTTTGGCTGCCTAAGTATAGAAGAAGATCAAAAACAGGGAAGACGAGGTCAAGAGGGGAAGTGGATGAGTATATACATGATAGGCATCGATCCCACCTATACTTAGGCCTTGGTCAACCTAAGTATAGTATGAGGACCGATGAGAACTGGGGGATGTACATCGAATAATATACAGACTCAAGACACTCTCCCCTATACTTAGGATCTGGTCATCCTAAGTATGGTAATGAAAAGATATGGATCCGGGGCGAGTCATTAGAGTCGCGGGAAGGGGGGAAGAATATACAGAAATGGTGGGTATATAGAAGGATCGTGATCTGAATCTTTTTAGATGATGCTGACGGTGAGAGCTCACTACTGCAAGGTCTCATAAAGGGAAATATATAGTAGGGCTCCAGACTTCTCCCTTTTCCGGCGGGGCCTCAAAAGCGCGGCTTTATGTGTATCTACCGAGTCTGTCTCGTGCATGAATACAATCTCCTCAACATGGACTAACTATTCATTAGGTTCGACGAAGTGCTTCAGCAGTTGTCCGTTGACTAGGAATGTATGTGCTTCATTTGTGAGATCTGAGATCTCAACGCATCCACTATCATGCACATCACGGACTATCAATGGGCCCGTCCACTTGGATTTCAGCTTGCCTTGGAAAACCTTCAGCCTTGCATTGAACAACCATACCTTTTGTCCAGGAATAAAGGTCTTTCGTCTGATATATCTATCATGCCAACATTTTACTTTATCCTTGTACACCAAACTGTTGTCATATGCTCGCTTTCTGACTTCCACAATCTCATTCAGATCCATCTCTCTCTATTTTTGCCCTAAGTATGTGTTCCAGTTGACCTTCTTGATTGTCCATTCTAATTTGTGTAGTAATTCTGCAGGCAAATGGCACGACTTTCCAAATACCATTCTGAATGGGGAGGTTCTTAATGGTGTCTTGTAAGCTGTCCTATAAGACCATAGGACTTGGTCCAAGATCTGAGACCAGTCCTTCCTGTCTGGGCGAACAAGCTTCTGCAATATGGTTTTCGCCTCCCTATTCGACACCTCAGCCATGCCATTGGTCTATGGGTGGTAAGGACTAGCGACACGGTGTTCGATGTCGTAATCCTTCAAGAGCTTCTTCACATCTCTATTCACGAAGTGGCTACCCCCATCAGATATCAACACTTTGGGGATCCCTAACCTAGAGATGATGTGTTCTCTAATGAATTTACAGTTAGTCCTGCTGTCTGCAGCTCGGGTTGGGATAGCTTCCACCCACCTTGTAAGATAGTCTACCACAAGGAGGATGTATTCAAATCCGTGGCTAACCGGGAATGGGCCCATGAAGTCGATGCCCCAAGCATCAAAGACATCATAAATGATGACCAGGTTGCATCGGCATCTCATCCTTGTAACCAACGGTTCCTCCCATTCGTTGGCATACTGGGCACGGCTTCACAAAGGTGAGCGCATCGCGAAACAAAGTCGGCCAATATAAGCCACACTGAAGTACCTTCCATGCGGTCCTCTTCCTGGAGTGGTGTCCTCCTGGCTCTAGACTACGGCATAACGTAAGGACACTCTGATATTCCTCCCGAGGAATACACCATCTCCAGACACAATCCGTTCATCCAAAGAAAAAGATCGGATCCTCCCAATGGTAATGTCTCGAATCCGACTTCAGTCGGTCTATGTGGCTCTTGGGCCAATATTCGGGAACTTTCTTGGAGACATGATAATTCACGATATTGGTGTACCATGGGAGTGAGTCGACGATAAACCCAAAAATCGAATGGTCTTGTATTCCATACAAGGCGGGAACACAGTCAAAGTGTTGACCACTCAAAATCTGAATTTAATCAACAATTAACCCACACTATAGATCAAGCAATAAGAAACACATGTGAAGTTAAAATTTATTTTTAACTCTACATAAATGGTGTATAGAGCAAGTATGCAGAGAGTTCGAATACAGGGAGCAAACATGGTAGATGCACAAGTGTGCATGTGTGAGTAAAAGTGAGTGATGCCTACGCTATGCAATGCAAATATTTTTGTGGGTTTTTATTTTTTAAATTTTTTTATATTTTATATTTAAATTTTAATTTTGTATTTTGGTTTTTAATTTACTGATTTTTTTATTTTATATTATATATATTTTTTTCTTTTTCAATATTGGAATATGTATACAATGTAATAAAAGGGGTGATACAATATCTATAAAATATGCAAAAATGCTTAAAAATTCAGAAATAAAATCTTTTTGATATTTTTATGATTTTTTACTTTTTTGTGATTTTTGGGCATTTTTCAAAATGTTTTTGGTATTTTTAAAAACTGAAATAAAGAAAACAGTGAATCAACAATCTGGCCGAGACTAAAATGGGAAGAACAAATATCAAATGAGCTTAAAATTTCCCCAAATTAGTTTTAAAACAAAGAGAATAAAATAAGGAAGAAATAGGAAATGAGTTTGTATTTTTTGGAGTTTTTTATGATTTTTTTGAATTTTTTGAAGTTTTTAAGTATTTTCTGATTTTTAAGGTTTTTCTTTTGAAATTTTTAGTGATTTTTGGACTGACACTAAAATAGGTTGAAATAGACACTAGGTAATTTTTTTGGAATTTTTCGAGGTATTTTAATATTTTTTGGTGTTTTCTAAGCTAGACAGTACTGAAATGGAGAGTTTTTTTATTTTTAATAAATATAAAAATGAAATAAACTCAAAAACTAAAAATATAACGTGAAAATGTAAGTGAACAGGAGCCTAGTGTGATTTTTGTGGAATTTTTCAAGTTCAAATGAAGCCTTAAATAAATCAGATAAGTTCATAAAAATGTCACAGCCTGGCATGGGTATATATGCAAATACACAGAAGTCCAGGGGCATACAAGCAATTTTCCACAAAATATAACACTTAATATTCAAATTTATGGACTAAACACAAATGTTCAAACCCGCAAGGGTATCGGCGCAAAATGTCCACCAGGACGCGTGACTTGCACGCGCTTGGGAAGGACTGAAATGTAATTTCAAAAACCCCTGGGGGCTTACATGCAATATTCCCAAAAGTTTAACACTTAAACTACAAATCCTGGTACTAAAATGAAATAACTAAAGGGTCGGGGTCCTCGTTGCAAAATGCCCACACCTTACGTGGACAGGTTACGTGAGATGACGTGGCAGAGGACCTATGTGCAAATATGAAAAGTTCAAGGGCCTAATTATAAAATTTACAAAAATTTTACACTACGAATTAAAGTTTATGGACTAAAATAAAATTACAAAAGGTGCGGGGGTACACTTGCAAAATTCCTTCGCACGAGCGTTGATAAACGACGTGGATGGATCCACTTATCCACGTGGCAGCACGGGGAATCCCGATGATGGTTCGCGCGTGGATGGCGACGATTAGATCTGGCGATGAAGATCAACGACTGGGCTCCCTCAGATCCAATGGCGGCTGTAGCTTCTGGAGCTCCTCCTCGATCCGACGGCGGCGAAGGCTGGAGCAAGAACCGCGGACGAACTCCGGCGAGCCGAGGTTCTCTGAGGTGTTGCTCCTCCTCCGGTGACGTTCTTGGCTCCAAAATGCGGCTGGAGGGTCCCTGAGGTCCGGTCTATCTCCTGAGGGCTTCAAAAGAGCTCGGCGGTGGCCGAGCTGCTCGCGAGTGGGTGGCGGAGCTATAGAGTCCCGTGAACTCCGGCGAGGCTCCAAAATCGCCTCCAAGTGCGAGTCAAAGCTCTTTTACCTGCAAAACAAAGTGAGAGGGTCCAGGGCAAGTTGCCTGGACCCCGTGGTGACGAAGAGGTGGTGCGAAACGATGGGGTGGTGCTCGGCCGGTGTTGCGCTCCGGCGAGATGAATAGATTGAGCGATTCAAGTGATGGATTGCAAAATTTCTAGAGGGCTTTAGTTCCTGCACCTAAGACTAATGAAATGCACTAAAAACGAAAGGGTGAAATGGCTTCCTCGACGGTGTAAATCGGAGGGAAAGAGTACCTCGACCGCCGGCAAAGGGGGAGGTGCTGGAGCCGCCTCAGGCGTCGCTCGTCCAATCTGAAGAGCTCCAGAGAAAGCTGCCCCCTTCCTCGAGCTTCAGGACACAAGATCTGGGAGCTATCCTATGGATTGAGGGGTTCAATTTTCAAATTGAAGTCAAGGGGGCGTTTTATGTGGTTTGACAATTTGGTTCTGACGCCCCAAAGACCGAAGTGTATTGGAAAGGCACAATGATCCAATCCTCGAGATGAACATTGGGCGAGTACGCCTGATAATCGAGGAGAAAAAGTCGTGAAGATTCCATCATGAATTGGTGCTAGATGTGTCCTGGAAAAATCGACCAAAACGAGTTCAAATGCGCTCTGACAAACGCACATGGGTGGGAGCTAGACAGTTGACCGGAGTCAACGAAGACTGCCCCCTGGTTGGTCCATGTGGACCAACCAGGGAAAACCCTGAGAAAATGTTTTATAAAATTATTAAAAATAGAAAATGGCTGAATTAAATTATGATTATTAAATAAAAAATATTTTTTATTTTATATAGTATTTTATTATGATTTTTAGTTATTTTTATAAGGTATATTTTTACAAGTTTGCTTTTATACCCCTTGTAGGTATATTACCTATATATTTAATTCCTTTATTTTTATTTTGTGTATTTTAATTTCATTATTTTTATTTAGTATTTTATAAAATCATAGAATACTCTTATACAAACAAATATATTTTTATTTTATTTTTCTGATGTGTTTTGTATATTAAATAAAATATAAGTAGATTTTGTATCAGTATGTATATAGGTATAATACCTGTGTAGTTTAATATACATATATTTTTATTTTGTATTTTCTTTGAGTTTTTATTCATGTTTTAATGTACTTAATTATTATAAGTAATATTTACAAAATTATAAAATTATAAAAATATAAAATTATAAAAATAATGAATAAAGAATAAATTGAATATTTTAATCTGTACAGATATACAATATGGGTCCAAAACTCAACTTTCAAACCGTAGCTCCGCCAAATGCGAAACCACTGCCATTAAATAGCTTATTTTATTCTATATACAATTAAAGTTGAGTTTGCTGCATTTGGAGTTTTTATTTGTGAGATACAGGTCTGGGAAGTTGGGATTCTGGATTTTTATTCAGACCATAACTTTTTATCTGTATATTATTTTTCAGTGAAATCAATTTTGTATTTTTCTTTATTTAATTATCTACAACTTTTATGTACAAAGTTTCTTTATTTGATGTATAACAAGTGGAACCAAAAATAGGCCCCAAAATGAATCAAGAATGAATTAAAAAGTATATGTATTTGACCCTTATCTCCCCCTACTTTATTCCTTGTCGACCTATTCATCAAGATGCCTAGGTCTAGAGATTTTGGGTCATAAAATATTTACAATATTTTATTATTTTTCTTTTCTTTTATTTATTCTATAATTTTGGCTTTAATTACAGTATTTTATACACTATTTACAGGTACATGCATGAATGCTAATATGCTCTAATTAATGCTATTTACAGGCATTTGCTAGGGTTTTTGATGCCAAAATGATAGAATAAAGATGATGAAATGTGGATTCATCAGTTGACAACAAAAATCGACTCGTCAGGGAAGGGGTCTCGAATCGGTGTATCATCAGAAGCATCAAACTCCTTGAGATGGGAGAGATGATCAGCTACTATGTTCGTATTTCCAGATTTATCACGAATGTCCAAATCAAATTCCTAGATAAGTAAAATCCACCTAAGAAGACGCGCCTTCGCGTCCTTCTTTTCCATTAAATACTGTAGCGTTGTATGGTTAGTGAACACAATCACCTTGGATCCAATTAAATGTAATCTGAACTTATCCAAAGCGAACACTACCACAAGTATCTCCTTTTCCGTAACTGTATAGTTACGCTGAGCAGTATCAAGCACTTTGCTTGCGTAATGTATGGCAAATTAGACGCCATCGCTCCTCTGTCCTAACACAACCCCAATAGCAAAATCTAAGGCATCCATCGCGATCTCAAAAGGTAGAGACCAATCTGGGGCTTGTAGGATCGGGGCATCCATGATCATCCTTTCTAAATACTTAAAGTCTTCAAGACATTTACGATCGATAATGAACTCCATGTCTTTGCCTAAAAGCTCAGTTAATGATCGGGAAATCTTCAAAAATCCTTGATAAATCTCCGATAAAATCCAACATGCCTGAGTAATGACCACAACTGTTTCACATCGGTTGGTGGCTGGAGTTGTCTGATCACGTTCATCTTGGCATGGTCAACCTCCATTACTCTCTTGGAGATGACGTGCCCCAACACAATGACCTCCGTAACCATAAAGTGACTTTTCTCTCAGGAGAGCACCAGATTAACCTCGCAACACCGCTTGAGGACTCGATCCAGATTCCTAAGACAGGAATCGAAGGAATTGTCGTGGACCGAGAAGTCATCCATGAAGACTTCCAGGAATTCGCCGACCATTTCGGCGAATACAACAATCATGCACCTTTGAAAGGTATCAGGAGCATTGCATAACCCAAAGGGCATGCGCCTGAAAGCATAGGTACCAAAGGGGCATGCGAACATGGTTTTCTCCTGGTCCTCAGGAGCAATGGCTACTTTGTATCCTGAGAACCCGTCTAAGAAACAGAAGAATTCTTTCCCCGCTAATCTCTCTAAGATCTGATCAATGAACGGTAGGGGAAATGATCCTTCTTCGTCGTGGCATTCAGACGTCTGTAATCCACACAGACATGCCACGACGTGGGTACTCGTGTCACAATCTCCTCCCCATCCTCATTGGTGGTCCTTTGAATTCCTGACTTTTTCGGGACAACATGGGCTTGATGCCACCCATTTGGAATCTGAGATGGGATAAATAAAACCTGCGTCGTACCATTTCTCTATCTCCTTCATGACCTCTCGTAAATTTGTATTCAACATGTATTGGAGGGTTTAGCCTCATTTTCTAAGTAGATATGGTGCAAACACAGAGCGGGATTTATCCCATGGAGATCGGAGATGCTCCAGCCTATCACCTTGCGGTTTTTCATCAAGATCTCTAGCAAGCAAGATTCCTGCTCCTCGGTCAATCGCGAGATGATGATGACCGGATACTTCTTCTCTTTTCCCGCAAGGAAGGCATATTTCAATGTTGTGGGTAAAGATTTGAGCTCAGGTAAGGTGTGATCATCTAGGAAGTCTGGCTTAATCGAATCTGGTTTTGTACTGGTAGTGGCTGGACCTGTCTTTGAAATTGCTGCCACCAACTCATTCAGCTCTGGAGTCGGATCGTCAAAGGTTTCCAAGCAATCGGCAAAAGCCATGTCCGACTCATCATCCTCATTTTCTGATTTTCCTAAAGAGGGAAGGACTGACAGGCCCAGCTGGGCCTCTGTACTCGTTCCTAAGGGTCTCGCAAACTGACTCATGTACAAGATCTTCTCCGGAGGAGAGGGACTCATCAGTGCTAGCTGGGTTCTGTCTCCATGGTCCAATGGGGTCTACATGAATACAATCTTCTTCAGACGAAGAGTACTCGGTGCTGGATTCTGAATCTGGTCTCTCCACCTGGTCTGCTTCATCTCGAGTTCCTCATCTCTGCCTGAAGTTTGGAACTGGATCTTCCCGATCTTGTAATCAAGTAGGGCCCCTACTGTTCTGAGGAAGGGCCTTCCTAATATGATCTGGGAATCTCTCCAATTTTGAGGGGTCTCTATATCAAGGACTGTAAAGTTCACATGTACTCATGGCCCTCTACTTTGATGATAACGTTCCTCAATTCTTCTTGGGACCTCTTGGTTGATTTATCTGCAAACTGAAGTAGTGCTCTGGATTTCCTAAGAGGTCCGAGATTAAGCCGCTCATAGAGGATTGTAGGCATCAAGTTAATTGAGGATCCATTGTCAAGGAGAGTGCGTGAAATGCAGTGTCATCGATATGACTCACCACATAATGTGCACCCACATCTCTTCGTTTCCTCGGAAACACATTCTTTATTACGTAAGTAGTAGCTACTGACAGAACATGTTTCTCAACACGACTTTTAGTCTTCCTGCTGACCCTAGTAGGTGCGCATCTCACCTTAAGGTATTTATGGAATGCAGGTGTCATGTCAACATACTTATCAAAAGGGATTGTGACCTTGATGTACTTGTTACAGAATTCTGCCATCTCAGGGTCATCTTTTTGTATTTTTTAGTTTTCTTCTTTCCACCCTTAAGAGCTCGGGGGAAAGGGAGTATTGATGCTAACTCAGATTCCGAGACTGAAAGAATTTCATTGAAATGAGTAAGTGAGTTCTGTACATGACTCTGACACTTATACGAACTCTGACTCTGACTCTGACTAAAATAAAATTTCATCTGCAAAACCGGTGATGCATCTTCCGCGAATGCTGGGACATCCTCCTTAGATGGAGGTACGAGCTCCTCATCGGTCTCGCCGGACTCACTGCTGGTGCTGTTCTCCTTCTTCTTTGAGGACTTGGGGGTCCTCTTCTTCTGCCGTTGGTGGTGGTGAGTGCTACTCCTCTGCCTCCAAGTTCTCCTCAGGTAGAGACTTGGCAGCGTCTTCCTCCGGTGCCCGTGCCCGATCAGGTACGATCACGATCCTTCCACTCCTGGGGGACATATGATTAACATTATCGTATGAAAGGATCTCATGTTCAGATAGAGAATTATCTGAATAGTATACCAGATCTCGAGGTCGGTTCTGACCCTGATTCAAGCTATTTGGGTTGGCATGAACCTGGGAGGGAATTGGGGTCTTTGGCGCCATCTGGTGGTCCTATGTATGGGAAACACGATTCAAATCCATTCTCATATCCAGGTAGTCATTCTGAATCTGTTGGACCCTATCAGCCATGATCTGGATCGCCAAGGTGAGGGACTCCAATTCGCTTGTGGGTGGGGCTTGCTGCTGCTTACTAGAGGATGAGTTCCTATATTGGCCCTGCTGGCCATGCCGGTACTGCTGCTGATGGGGAGGTCGTGGAGGGCCCTGCTGGACCGAGTGGAACATGCGTTGCTGCTGGTGCTGCTGAGGCTGGTACCCTTGTCTGGGCCGGTACTGTACAAAGCGCGGTGCGGGGACAGAGCTGGTTTCCTGGTAAGCCAGGGAAGGTTGGTGTGGCTGACCGTTCCCTATCCTCGACTGTCTACCGACGGGATCATGGTTGTACCACATCCTGTTGATCTCGAACACTGACGGAGGCTCCTCGTATCCTGTCTCCCATTGTGGAGGTACGTGTTGCTCCTGTTGAGTGCATTTCTACTCCTCTACCCAGCTACTTTGAGGCCCTGATGCATGTTCCTGTACAAGATGAACTCGGTGTACAGGTACATGTGGGGCAGAAGGGGCAGGTAGTCGTATCTTGGCTACCTTCTCAGCCAGTTCCTCCACTTGCTTCGGCAATCGAGAGAGTGCCTCCAGGTCAGCGACCCTCTTATGAATTTGCTCGACCATGGTTAACTTGTCAGCTATTATCCCCATGCTGGGTATGAGGTCTTCCATCAAATCCGCTACAGTCCTCCTAGTTGTCTCATTGTATAGGCTTGAAGGAGACAACTGGTAGGCCCTGGTGGCCTGAGATCTGCCTGTTTCCTCCATCTACTCCAGGATCTTCCATACAGCATCTTCGTTCTTGTTCAGATAGCTTCCTCCACAGGCAGCACTCACTAACCCCTGCATCTCCGGGGTCATGCCACAGAACAAGGTCTGGACTAAGATCGCTTTTGTAATGCCATAGCAAGGGCATTTCTGCGTTAAGTCATTGAATCTATCTCAGTCTTCATAGAATGGTTCATTTGGTCCCTGGGAAAAAATTACGATCTTGGTTCTCATCTGATTAGTCTTACTGAGTGGATATAACTGCTTCAAGAATAGGTCCTTGAACTGCATCCAGGTCGTACATCTCACCCCGAGATTTTTCAACCAATGAGCGGCCTTATCTCCTAAGGCAAACGGGGTGGCCTTCAGCTTGATGTAGTCTTGCCCAACCTTAGGGTGACTAAGGTTGTTGCAAACCAGCTCGAAGTCTCTAAGGAAGGCATATGATTCTTCGTTAGCGTTTCCATTGAACTTCGGTAACAAGCTCAAAAAGTAGGGCTTCAACTCGAACACTTCAGGGGGGACCTCAGGTACTAGCCAACTATGTATTTCATTCTCTGCGGAATTGTAGGCGTCTACCATGGGTCGATCAATTACTTCAGCCTCGATCACCTGTCCCATCCTAGCCATCAGTTCTACATTCAGTTGCTTGGCTCTTGCTAGCCGGGACCAAGACTTGGAGCATGGGGTCCTCTCTGGGTTCCTCCTCGTCAGGGTTTTTCTTCGGCATTTTATCCTCTTTTCCTAGGTAAAGAAGATGGTCTAGGTTAGAGGACATATCAAGGAAGAGTTTCTCACCGAGGCGATGGTCTTGCTCGGTGAGATCAGAGGAGAGAAAAGGGTTGGTTTGAGAGTAACCACCCTGGGGTTGATGGATCCTGAACTCAAGAGGGCCATGAGATCGGGTTGGCCCAAGTTGCGCTTGGGCCGGTGAAGATGAACTTCATGAGGGGCTCAAAGAAAGATTTGCGAATCGGGAATAGATATTCCCCCAGTCAGTCATCTTGGATAATGAGAAGAAGAATCGGGAGTATAAGTGTAAGATAGAATTTTACTCCTACCTGAAGCAAGCAAATGAATTAGACCCTGTTTTTCACACTCAACACGGTGGAGGACCCAAAACCGAGTCCAATTAATCTGGTTGATTTTAAGTGTGAATTTTCAAACAAGTAGCAAAGGTTACGCAACCTATAGGGGAGTCGGTTAAAAGCCGGATGCACCTCCCCTATTTAACCTGTCACCTAAGATACCAACGCCCTTCTTTTCTCCGCTCCTATCACCAGCCGAAAGTTCAAGGACTACCCCTATCTACTATAGAGTAGGCAGAGGCTGACATGGCTCTAACTTTGCCTTTATCTATCTGTTGGAGCAAGTGAAGGCTACTAGCAACTTGTCACGGTGCACCGTAATTTCACCCCTATCTACCTATCGGAGTAGGCGGAGGCTACTTGGCACTGGTCAGTTGAACCCAAAGCTCAACCGGTGATATTTGCTCGGATCGGGGTACGCGATATGGAAAGCAGGGATTTTGGCTCTGCCTTAGGGTGTACACACACACTCTAGTACCCTCACTCAACTTGAAAACAAGGCCGGGGTTAATTTCCCGCAAGCAGAATTTCTGATTTTATTGATTTTTTTGGTCTTTGTTTACACTACAAGAAAGTTTAGAACATGCGACGGTCATTTTCCGTCGCCATTGACAGATTGACCGTCCCTTTTGATCAAAGGGGATGGTCAAAAGACCGTCTCCATAGCCTGTGTCCCATTTGCTATAAGCGACGGTAGTTGACACCGTCCCCTATAATCATACATAGGGGACGGTCGTGACCGTCCCGTAAAGTCAATTAGAGGGGACGGTCATGACCGTCCCTCTTAGGTAGAGCAATGGGGACGGTCGGCTCTGTAACCGTCCCCAAAAGTTTGAGTAGCGGAGATGGTTATGACAGTCTCTTATGATAACAAAGGGAACGGTCGTGATGACCGTCCCCTTTGGTCCTCTACAACAACAACAACAACAACAAAGCCTTTTCCCACAATTAAGTAGGGTCGGCTACATGGATTCTTCGCCTCCATTCAGATCTATCTTGGGTCAATCTCGGACTTATATCCAAAAAGCTAAGATCCCTTCGTATAGTCTCTTTCCAACACTTCTTGGGCCGTCCTCGCCCTCTCTTAGCTGGCTCAACATCCCAACACTCGCATCTCCTAACCGGTGCATCAGTTGACCTTCTTTGCAAATGACCAAACCATCTTAAGCGGTTTTCTCGCATCTTATCCTCGATCGGACTGCTAACAAAAAAAATTCATTACCAAGTTTCAGTACCCCTGATTTTCTCTTCAATTTACCCTGCAAAGAGTGATACTAAACATTGAGTACATGTTACAATAATTGTATCTTCATCACAAATGGTATGATTAACAAATAAAATAACATTCATGTCTACAAGAAATGTTTGAAATGATGAATACGTTACAAGATTCAGATAAAAGTAGGGCATCATAAACTACTCAAACAAAGTAACCTACTTTGCAAAGTAATTGTCCAAAATAATTATACAATATACTACACTATATCCTACCAACTAAACAAACTATCTATATATCCTAATCGTCATCCTCTTCCGCATTGTCATCCTCATCATCATCATCGTCGTCGTCGTCATCCTCATCATCATCATCATCATCATCATCATCATCATCTTCTTCTTCTCCTTCATCGTCGTCGCCTAGCCTTGTAACTTGATTATCCACTTCTGTTGGCTGGCTAGTCGAAGTTGCACCTTGATTTGCCTGCATGAATGCATTAAAAATTTCCATTTGCTGTCGTAAATTCTAAATCTCCATATTTATGCTAGACACTTGACTCTCTAATTCCCTATCCCTTTGTGTCTTTTGAGAGGAAGATGAGGAGCCGCTCCCTACTCCATATCAATTCCGTAAGGTGGCGCCACGACCACCACAACGGACTCGACCTTGATGCTCCGGACTAGTCGCCTGAAGGAAGGCCACATCAGGAGTAAGAGGCGGTTGACTCGTTCCATTGCTATCTTGAGAGCCAGTGGTCGTGAGTCTGATCATCTCCTCCTGAAAATATATCTAAGTAAGTTCAAAATTCATTTAAATTATAAAAAAATGCAAAATTGTTGCGAAATAACTTACATGAATTGGACCATAGGCAGGATCTACCCAATGAACTTCCCCGCCCACATCGCGACTCTTAGACTTCTCAAATACTTCCATCCGGCTGGGCACACGATTATTCTCCACTGCCTAATGTGAAAAGATAACTAAAACTTACGATAACATTTTAATATATATTAATGGATGAAATTTAAACATAATTCATACAGTAGATTACTTACAAAGTCATCCTTCAGTTGATTTGTATTCCTTCTCCCCATTCTATGGGTAGACTTGAAACCTTTCCTCCGATTTTGAGCATTACGCCTTGAGATGCCCTTTATAAAGGTAACAATTTCAAGAATGGAATCCAAAATAATTGATAATACGCATATATGTATCATACTGCATGTTCTTCTCCCATCCAAATATATACCAATGCCCTCTAGTGTGCAGCGGGTACATTTGGAGGACAATTTGCCAAAAGTGTCTCCAATAGAAGCTCCGGGTTGAAGTACTGAAATTGTTTTAAAAAAATTACTTACATACATAACTGATGAAAAATCAAGTTATTTTACTTACTCGGGCCTTCAGACGACCACGATATTTACACAGCAATTCCACGCCATGTCCTAAAATTAGAGCATCCGTGGCCGGATCACGATCCCAAGAAAAACTCGACTGTAAAGAAAAGAAAGCAAAAAATTTAAGTTAATTTTATAGACTAAACAACAACTTTGCTTTATAGTAGTTTTAAATACCTCCAAATCATGAAGAATGGCATCTTTTATTGATTGCTCCACTAAACGCCAGTCTGTAATGTGGAGAGGAACCCTGGCTCTGCACACCTGCCCCAAGTAACTCTGAAACACATCCGAGTTCTCCCCCACTGCATCACCTCCAACTATCCGCACTCTAAGTGTCTCACCAGGACGCAACCGATCCAACACTCGGCACTGTGATGGGCCTCTACGTCTGGCTGAGCCACTGGATCCGTCAGGATTGGAGGTCCCACTCCCTGCATGTGGTGCAGGAGGTCCACCCTAATGCGTCTAGGATGTGGAGGTATATCTGCATATATATAATGAAACATTTAAAAGATATAACGAGAACAATATATTTCACATATTAAATCAAACAATTGGAAAAAAAATTAATGGTGAACTTACAATTGGAAATATGTGTGGTATGTCGTAATGGAATGGTATATAGTAATGTCATAATGGAATGATAATAAAAAAGAAGGAAGATAATTCAAAAAGATCACCATCGTATCCTCCTCTTAAAGAGAGAAACTTCTTTTTTATTCTTCTCCAAAAGTGAGAGCACAACTATGAGAATTTAGTCGAACTTAACCATCCAAGTCGATGATTATGGAGCTGAATAGTTCAAAAAGATCACCATCGTATCCTCCATCCACATTTTTGATCATGGAGCTTATTTATCATAGATTTGAACTTATACCATCCCTCGAGCTTCTTCAATACACCTCCCGGATCATCCAAGTCAATGATCTCAGAAGAGTGTTGTTTATCAAAGATAATTTTATTGTAATGTTTACACTATACCTTATCTCCTTCCATTTTTCCTCTTTCATCTTCTTCAGCTCCTTTTTTATGGTATGGGACTTTCTTTCCTACTCGTATAATCTTGTCGCGAACTATCGCTGATCTTCAAGACTTTAGAAGAGCACACACTATATGAGTTCTATTCTCTAATTTGATTCTAATAGTTGAGGTGAAAAGAAATATGGTTGATCCATAAATATAAGTTGAAATAAAGGTTTGTCTTGTATATAGACCATCCTAAACAGTTTATTATAATTGAGCATTCCATGTACAAAGAATGCTTATGTCCATGCTTTGTCATCCTTATTCCATCGATTAACCCCTGATGTCTTGGGCACACTTGGATCAAAAGAACTTAAACGTCCCTCTTATGTTAAAATGTTTGATATCAAACATCTATAAAAGTATGCAAAATACTCTTACTGGTTACTCGTGGAAAGTTGAGCTGAGCTGTTAGTATTTTTCATGAATGACTGAAAACAAGAACAAACTTGTATTCTAGAGAGCCTGTGACAATCAAATTTAGCATTTGAAGGGTAAAATAGAGCTTCCAAATGGTGCCCAATAGTCAGGTAAATCTGTCATGTTGATGAGTTCACAACATTATTTGGTAGCATCTAGTTATCACCAAATAGAAGTGCAGGGATATGCATATTTCCAGTGATGTAAGATAAAGTTCTTTTTCATCACGAACCGCATAAACTACCCTTCTAGAATTTATGTTGATGGGATATTATCTTTCATCAATTTCAATGGTATTTTAACTGGATTTATTGCAAACTCTAAAGACTTCTTCAGAGAATAATTCTTTCATTCATCATGGCAAACCTCCTCTATCTAGAGGCCTCTATGATGCCAATCAATTGTCATGGGTCGCATTGAGCTATCATTAAGTATTAAATTTCTGTATATATATGCAAAGATTTTGTAAAAAAATACTCTTAGAGGATACAAATTTCCGTACAATGATACTTCCAGATGTTGTAGAACTTACCCATGTGAATAAGGTGAAATGCTTAAAACATATATTGCTTCTTCCTTTAAACTGACAATCTTCTGAAAGTGTGAGTGGTATATGTGAGCATAAACTCGGATTAACCGCTTAAAAATTGTCTTTACCACATTTGGAAAAAATGATCATATGGACTCAAGTTAAACATAGGGCAAAATATATAAAAATGAAGAGAAATAAACATGCCATACATCTTCTCTATCTTAATCTTATAGATATGGGGAAAACACCCATACATATTTCAATGAGCAAAATGAAGAACAATGAATGTAAAGGAGTGTTGATAATCACCAGAAACTAAGATGGAAGAGGCCGGCAACCACGAGAGGCTTCGGGGCAGCGAGAGGGACGACGAGCAGTGGGGGGCGGCAGGGATGAGGAATAAGGGGAAATGGGAAAGAACACAAGTCGAAGGGGTTTTTTTTCGATCTGACCATGGGGGACGGTCTTATTGACCGTCCCCTTTGGTGAGAATCAGGGACGGCCACTATAAACTGTCCCCTTTGGCCCCCTATGTCGGTCGCGACGCTAACAGAAGCCCAATGGGGACGGTCCAAACCGTCCCCAAAGGCCCCCCCCGGAGGGTGAAAGCAGACTAGTGCCTTGGTGAGGGCATCGGGGACGGTCAATAAAGATCGTCCCCTCTGGTTCGAGCATTGGGGACGGTCATTGGTGACGGTCCCCTTTGGCCCAAATGGGCCGATCACGACGCCAACAGAAGCGCAATGGGGATGGTCAGAACCATCCCCAAAGGCCCTCCGGCGGGTGAAAATAGACCAGTGGCTTGGTCAGGTCATAGGGGACGGTCACAATTGACCGTCCCCTTTGGTCCACCACCCATATCCCCTGACCGGTCGCGACACCAACAGAAGCGCATTGGGGACGGTCGGAACCGTCCCCAAAGGCTCCCATGATGGGTGAAAATAGACCAGTGGCTTGGTCAGGGCATAGGGGACGGTCGCTAACGACCATCCCTATTACTTTATTATAAAAGGAGACGATAGCTCAAAGATCGTCTCCTAGTATTGGGGACGGTTCTCATATGATCGTCCCCAAAAAGTGTCAATAGGGACGGTCATCATGGAACCGTCGCCTGTTGTCGTCCCGAAAAGCCTAAATTCTTGTAGGGTTAGCAGTCCCGATTTTAATTTAGGTGATCACTTGATTAGTCCAACCAAAAAGCATGCCTATCGTCCAGTCTTAATTTTCTTTAGCCTAAGTTTGAAAAACCAAGGGGGAGGGAGTCGAGAAAAGTCGATGCAAGATAAAACAATGATGACATGCAAAGTAGAGAAGACTTATAGTGATCCTTTCACTTTTTATGCATGATGCAAAACAGAATTGAAACTTTATACTATATGCAATGCAAACGATAAAAACCACTCCTAGACAGACAGTTCTATTAGTGAGTGAAGTACAAATTGAATTTGGCTAGATCTGTGGTCTAAGTGTGTCTTTTATGTGTGAAGTGTGGTCCTAGAATTTTACGAGCACAAGCAAGTCCTAAAGTAGCTCTAAGAGCCGCAAGTGCAAGCCTATTCTACGCAAAGCAATCCACATAGCACACGGAGACACGTTTTCACTATATTTACACGTGCGAGAACCCAAACATGAACTGCTGGAAAAATGCAAAAATAAAGAAAATTACAAAGTCCTCACAATCACTCAAATTATTTAAATGCAAGTTCCTCGGTTCACCTGGCGAAGCACCTTCGACTCCTCGTTTTCCTCGCACAAAAATGAATGGAGGTCAGATAAAGGACGACACAAAATACATAAAAATAAATGATAGAGAAATATTCACAAGAAAAGCTAGGAATAAAATTACCTGGTGATGGAAAATCTAAACTCAAAATTCTTTAAAAATTAACCTAAGCCATGCCTCCCTGACAACGGTGCCACTTTGAAGCAACCTCGGCTACCCTTGTTAGTTCAACCGAGTTCTCAATCGAATTAGGTTTGTTGTTCATTGCAGTCAGGTAATCGCACCACTCAGACTTAATGTGTAATCAAGTTCAAGCAGCAAATTTATTTTACTTGAGCAAGCCCAAGGTCGAACTCAGGGAGGCAACTGTCTCCTTAGGTAAATTTTTAGTTAATTTAGAGATCATATTTTCATAAGAATATTTTTTTGGTCTTTTTATTTTTTTAATGCAATAAAGGAAAACACAAGGCAGTTTCAAGACAAATTTTAAGTTAAATCAAGAAAGATAGTCAAATGAGATCCAAAACTAATGAAAATTGGCCAGATGATGGAATGCGATGAAACTAAGTGACTACAATTTTTTGGAATTTTTAGACTCTAGATGAATTAACTATGAATAAAATATAAATGCAGTGCAGTTTTTGCAATTAAATAATGATAGATAGTATTTTTAGATAAAAAACTATCCCATATATTCTAAGTGAGAGGAATCTAGGAAAATCAATAAAGCTAAAAGTATATGTAAATTGGACCTATTAAAAATCAATCTGGAAAAATTCTCTTTGATTTATTCAGGCCTCGTGATGTGTGCAAATGCAATGATTTTTGGGCACAGTGTAGATAACTTAACCTAAGTCTAATGTGATTTTATGGTGATTTTCGGAGCAACAAATGATTTAATAACAAATAAAAGGCACATAGTGGGTAAAATATGTCAAATTTCACCAAAATAATATTTTTAAAATCAATACAGCTCACAAAAATAGGATACATGTCACATAAGATAAAGGACAAATTACACTACAACATGCAATTTTTGGAATTTAAAAATAATTAAATATGTACACCTAAATATGCATGCAAAGACAAGGTCTAAAGTGCAATACAGAAAATAAAATTTCTTAAAATAAAACGCACATACATGGACTAAAGTGCAAATACCTATAATGTGGGGTATGGATGAAAAATTCCCACTGAAGCACGTGCTCCTCACGAGATGCTCCTACCAAGGACCAAAATGTAATTTCTGAAACTTCCCAGGGTCTCGTTGTAAATTACCTAGTCCTCACGTAAGAGACACGTGAGGGGGCTAGGCTCGGACGGCGATGGAGGCTCAGGTAGAGGCTCAGATGACTCTGGAGGCTCGGACTAGCTTCGGATCAGCTTCGGTCACTCCGAGCCTAGGTTCAGGGAAGAGGCTCGGAGACTCCACGTGGTGAAGGTCGACCGCTAGATCAGGAGCGATCCAACGGTGCTGATGGATGGCAATGTGGCTTCTGAGGGACCGTTAGATCGTGGTCGATCCAACGGTGGGGGTGGATGATGACACTGCGTGATGCAATCCGTCAGATCAAGATCGATCCGACGGTATCTGGGAGTGGAGGTAATGGCGATGTGGCGAAGTAGGGGTCCTTGGATGGAGATCAATCCAAATGTGGTTGGACGTGGGCGACATGTCGTGCAGAGGACCGTCGGATCAGGAAGATCCAACTATAGCTGTACTTCGTCTTCTCCAGCCCGTCGCATCCTGCGGCGGACTTGGCGGGGATCCGGCGAGGGTGCTCTGGCTCCGCTGCCTTCGCCCATGGTCGTGGAAGCTTGTCAGCTACTCTTGGATAGTGAGGATCGATCGTAGAAGCGTCAATGCCATCGGAGGCTTTAGAGGCAGCTGGAGTCGATCGGAGACCGGTGGCGACGAAGCTCAAAGCGGCTCCGGCATGAAGTCCGGCTAATGAAGGTTAAGGTCATGCAGGGTCCGCTTGTGCAAGAAATCGAGTGCAGCGTGCTCGTGAGGTGCGTGCGAGTGCGGTGAGGCTTGAAGGCAGAGCGAACGGTGGATGATGAACTTCCTCCGCCGTGATGGCAGAGCTTTGGTTGGTAGAAGGTGCAATGCATTTTCGGAGTGAACGAAGGAGTACGCGAAGGTGAGAGATCCATGGCGGAGCTTGGTGGATGGTTGGAGAGGCATGTGGTTGATCGGAGGAGCGGAATAAATTAAGAGAAATCGAGAGGAAAGAAGATGAAGATCGGAGGAGGATGGAGGAATGATACCTGGGATTGGAAGCTCGAGGGAGGAGTTCCTGGTCGTCACTCGAGGGTTGGCAGCTGGCCCGAGCTCATGCAGCCCGTCGGAGAGGCTGCAACATGGCGTGTTACACTGTGGATCTCGCCGGAGAAGATAGCACCGTCGTTCCTCACTTTCTCGCCTAATTGCTGTCACCAACATGTAGATGGGAGGTATGTGCAACGTCGTGGAGGTGACAGTGGGCAGAGAAGGTGGCTGGAGTGGAGCCAAAAATAGAAAGGGGGTGGAGCCGTCACGAGGTGGGCAATGTGGGTGAGGCTTCCTCGGGAGGTAGGAGACGACGCCTCAGCCGTTGGATCTAGTGATCCAACAGCCAGGAGGTGGGCGCGAGGGGGCGGCCAGGATTAGATCCTGGTGGTGTGATTGAAGGGTCGTGATCAAGCCACGTGGCATCATGGTGACACAACACTGAAGAATGGTGGAGATTAGATCTGGCGTAGGATCGAAAGGTCACGATTGAGAGAGGATGAGCGGGTGAGATCTAATCATCATGGCTAAGATCCAACGGCCATGAGCATGCCACGTGGAGCGCTAAGGTTGAGGCGGGAGTGAACGGTAGAGATGGAATATGGGGGAAAGATCGGATGGCTGTGGTGAGTTGCAGAATGGAGGGACAAGATCTGATGGAGACGAAGGCGATCTAACTGCCAAAAGATGAGGCACGTGGCGGGCAATGGAGTGGGTTGCGTGGCGCAACCAGAGGGTGCCACATGGCCCAATCTGGTTGGTTGAAAAAGAATATGAGATAGGAGGAAGAAGATGGCCGAATTTGGAAAAACTCAAAACATGAAACAAGTTTCATGTTGACCAAAAACAGAAACGAGGTCATATAAAGTAATAAAATACAAGGGTACAAATATACATACATATAATGTACAATGGGGTCCCAAAACCCAAGTTTTGCATACGAGCTCCGATTTAAATGAAATTGGTCTCATTTTGAAGGTCTCTGAATGTGTATTAATTTAGAAGTGAGTAGACCTAGATCAGAAGCTGTATGAGAGAGATATGTGCATTCTAAGGTCCATGGTATTCAACTTGGTTGGGGGTTTTATTGTCCAATTAGCAAGTTCGTAAATTGATATTTTTCTTTAATTAGTGTTAGTAATATATACGCTATTGGATTTGGGGTTAGTATAAAATAAATACAAATAAGGTATTATGGTGAATATGTGATGAACCTCAGTTTCATCATCTTTATTTTCCATAATTAACCCCCTTGCTTAAAAGTTTGTCAATAATTCCCTGTTAATGTCTAATAATTAACAGAGTCCTAAATAAATTAAAAACCACAAAAAAATGACAAAACAAAAATTCGTGGTATTTTTAGACTTAAAAATACCCTCAAAAATATTTCGGGTCCTTGTTTGTTCTCGTTTCCAGTTTTGGTCAACATGAAACTTGTAGATCTCGTCAAGATCTACAACTTTCATGTTTTGAGTTTTCTCAAATTCGGCCATTTTGGCCTCCATAAATCCAAAATACTTCTGCAATAATCTGATTGGGCCACGTGGCCCATTCTGAGGGCGCCACGTGGCCCGGCCCTTCTTGTCTTATCCGCCTGCGATCTGGGCCTTTGGATCTTCTCCTGAGATCCAACGGTCCCAAGCTCTCCACGTACGCCCCTTGGCCGCGACCGTCTGATCATCTTCCACTCCTCATCATCACCCTCCGTTAGCGCCGCGACCACATGACGACACGTGGCGCGCTATGCGCCCTTCGATCGCACCCTGGACTTTCCATCTCAACCGCAGCTTCTGCCTATCTCCTTAGCCGATCGATCAGGCCCTTGATTCCATCTGAGCCATCCCTTAGCGCCTCGGCCTCGACACGCCACGTGGCTGCTCCATCGGCCCTCCGATCATGTGCCTCAGATCTAATCTGGCCCGTCACTTCGCGCCTAATTGTCAGCCGTTGGATCTAAAGATCCGACGGCCAACAGACCGTCGTCAACCTCCAGCCCACTCCCTCTTTCCCACGATCCAGCGCTCGACGACCACTCGCCCTTCCTATTTTCCTCGCCACTTCAGCCACCATCTTCCTTCGCCAACCGTCCCACAGTCTTCCCCACTCTTCCCTCTTCCCCGCGCACTTCTCCAAGACCCACGCACACCTCTCCATCTCGCCCCATTTCTCCCTCAAAACCCACGTTTCCACCATGGCCTCGCCAAGTCCAACCTTCAAATACGCCACCGCCTTCACCGATACACCCCGTCCGCCTTTATGTGGGAAACCTCCCAGCGAGCCCCGCCCCCCCGGTGACAGCGAGGGGGCGGTGAGGAGCGCGAAGACGAAGGTCCGCCCCGGTGACGACCCCTGGCCATGGTAGGCCAGGCCTGCGGAGCTCCGCCTCCGCCAAGCTGCTCCCCGTAGCCGGGGGAGTCCAGCGATGACCGGAGCTCCTTCCAGGAGCTCAAGCACAGGCCCCGCTCCGCCAATCTCCAGGTAAACCTTCTCTTTCTCCTTTGACTTTTTCTTATGTTTTCTTTGTTTTAATTAAGCATCTCCGGCCACTGTCACCTTCCCTTAACCCCCTTAAAAGCTCCACACCACATCCCCCATTCACGCGAAGCCCTCCGCTCACTTCCTTCTTCTTCCAGACCCCATCGCACCTCCGACCCATCTCCTCCGCCCTCGCGGCGGAGGAGCTTCGAGCACTCCATCTTCTCCGCCCCGATGAGCTTCCATCTCACTTCACACACGCACGACCGTCTTCTACTATGCTTCGGCTACGCTTTACTAACGCTGCAGGTCGTCAATCTGATCAATGGCCGGAGCTTCGCCTGGGCATACTTCGTCACCTCCGCCTGCACACTCCGAGCTCCGATGGTCGACGCTGGCAGCCCAAGGACCTTCCCCGAGTTCCCCGCTTCATCGAGGACCATTACTTGGGCTCGGGGGAGGTCTACCGTGGCAGAGAGAGAGAGAGGCGGAGTCGGGGGTTCCTCGCCGGAGCTCGATTCCCGCCGCCAGCCAACGATGAAGACGGAGGAGCAGCTGCCGTTGGATGTTCATCATCTGACGGCTTGGATACAGCCACGTCGCCCAGATCGCTACCTCCAGATGCCGTTGGATCCTTGTGATCCAATGGTGCCCAGTCAGCCACGTGTCAAAACCGGGCCTCATCCGAGCCTTAGTGTCCTAGCCAGAGGCTTGGATCCGCCGAGCCTGTTCCGAGCCTGCAGGAGCTTCGGCCTACTCCGAGCCTACTCCGAGCCTACGCCGAAGCGACGCCGAACCTCCGCTGATCCCGAGCCAACGTCCGAGCCTGGAAGGCGCGTGCATGGCGCGTGCCTTCTGGGCAAATTGCGGAGGAGCCCACAGACTTCTCCAGATTTGCAGAAAGGTCCCGTTCTCACATGCGAGCCACGTGCATCAGGGGTTATTTGCACTTATACCCTTGCGGGTTTATATAATTGCAAATATACCCCTGCGCGTGGGGTTCATTTACAGGGAAGGCCTCAAATTTATTTCTTTTGCATTTTAGTCCTTTCCAGGGACCTTTTTGTAGTTATCTTTTTATGTTTTCTTTCATTTATGCCCTTGCTTTCTTTGTTGAATATCTTGAGCTACGTTTGTCCAATCGAGTTGATTTCAGTTTCGTTTAAAAGCTCTTCTCGTCCTCTTCATTATGGCATGCTTAAATTTTAAATTTGACACTATGAACTGTGATGTATTATTTTATTATTTAAGTGTCTTGATTTTTTTATTTTATCATGCCTACTTGCTTCATATGTGTAGAGGCTTCTTTATTCCAACTTGATTTGATTCACGATTTTCTTATGGCTCAAGTAACTTTTATATCGGGCATATCATTCGCTTTGCATGGCATCTATTTGCATGATAAAAAATTTGATAAAAAATGCATGTTCATTTTAATGCATTGTCTTGTTTTATTTTAATTGCATGTTTTGACCTATAGATCTTTAACTCAACACCTAATTAAATACACTTAAATCTGATTAATACGAGAGAGGCTCGTGTCCCTGAGTTCGACCTTGGTATCTTGCCAAGTAAAAAATTAATCTTCGATCACCTCATTTCGATTCATTATGGCATATATCTAAATGAGGTGATCGTTTTGACGACCGAAACCGGCCCGACTACGATGATGATTCCATGTGCTAAAAACACATTATTAAAGGGCTGATTTTGCGGTTCGTCAAATGGCGCCGTTGCCGGGGACACGGCTCATTTCTTTTATTTTTTGGATTTTTGTGTGTTTAATTTAGTGTTTCTTTTTATAGGTCAAAAGATCATATAATTTGCATATAAAATTTTTCTTCCTTATTTGATATCTAACGATTGTTTCTGTGGCAGGGCCCTTGATGGATCAAGGAGGCGAGGAGCAGGAAGTTCCCCGCTGCGAGGAGCCGCAGGAGCATGCTTGGAGCAAAGGAGGAAGAAAAGAAAAAAAAATGTCTCTCATTTTTGTTGCATTTTATTTTTAATAATTCGTCTTTTACAGCGGTCTTCGATCGAAGACTCGCGATTCTAATCAGACGAATGTGGTTGTGTGGGGATCGTCCCCACTTGAGTGTCGACCTAGGACTAGGCACGCGGCTCTTCGAGCTCAATTTCCATATTTTATTGTGCTTGATCGTAGGTTAAGACACACTCAAAGATAGACGCACGTAATCTCGCATCACTTAGCTAAAATTCATGGATATCAATCACCGCTAATAGATGTATGATTAGGTGCGGCTTTTATTCGACTTGCATACTTAGATTTTGATTTTCAAAACGGCCCCAGATTTTTCGCGGCTTTTATCGTCAAATCACTGCATGATTACTCGCTTAGCCTAGATCGCGTTTTCTTCATCGAATACATGTTTTTCTCGGCTTTCATTTTTCTAGATTGATCACCTAGGATAAATGGAAAATGGAATGAACGGTAGACGATGATTTTCTGATTTATGTGCTAACCTTAATTCAGTGACAATTTAAAATAAAATTGGGACTGTTAATTGCAAGTCAACCTAAAATGGAGTAAAATTCGGTTTTGGGATAGCAACACCCGCGCATACGCCTTGATTTTAATTCACATTTTTTTTCGCGTAATTATTTAACGTTTTATCACCAATAAAACCGACAAGATAATTGACCAACCTTGGTTGGTTTATGTGTGAGTTGGTGAAATTAAGGGTTTGCTTGCTTGATTGAGCCGTATATTTTACGAGACACAACCCCAAAATCGTAGTCACTCCATTCCATCTACAAGATTCAAAACCACTCACTTGTATATCCATCCCCCTTCTTCGTTCACCTTGGGTCCTTCCCGACATCAATCTCCATCTTTATACTTAGGCTAATCTCAGCCTAAGTATAGGGGGGACCCAAGTCCCTGTGATTTCTCTACTCATCTTTTCTTGCCTTTATACTTAGGTTATTTCTAACCTATATAGGGGGAGCCCCTCTTAGCTCCCATATATTCTTCTATATTTAAATGTACCTATGTACTTGTAACATCTAGTGCTATGAGGACATAGCAAAGTTTAAGTATAGGGGGGTATACCGTATATACCGTATATTTACTTTAGCTATAATCTGAAAATTTTGAAAAATTAAAAACTTTTTGGCTAAGGTAAAAATTCATTGGACTAAGAAAACTCAAAGGATTTCGCGGTTTTTCGATATTATGTTACACTATTTTATAGAAATATTTTCGAAAATGATTTTTGAAAATGTTTTGAAAATTTTTATTTTGTGTGACTTGGGTTTTGAAAAATCGCCATCTCTTTTCAAGGAAAGTTGAGTCTAACTTGTGTTTTAACTCTTATTAAAATCCATAAAAATCAGAAAACCCCTAAAAACCTTTAGGAGCTATTAGTGACTACTAAGCCTAATTAAGAAAGCCGCATTCAGTGAGGGTTCGCCCTTAGCAGATTGGATGGTTTAGAGGACATCGCGTAAGGCCCCGTCCTCAAGCAACGGGCTTCGGCCTGTACTTACATCCATGCTGGCTGAATTGTAGCTACTTAATTGAGTTTAGGCAGTTGTTATATCTCTTGAAGTTCAAAAAAAAAGTGTCTTGTTTTTTGAATGAAGAAGTTGGATTAGTCCTCTACATTTTCACTTTCACCCGGGATCTGATTTGGTCAAGAAGACTTAGCTTTTTGAGGTCTTTGAGATTTTAGGTTAAACTAGCCTTAGCCATCAGGGTCTTAGACTTAATCATCCACATTCCCCTAGGTTTCTAGATTTGCATGCTATATTCCATGCTTAGTCTCAGACATAAAGAATATGATCAGCACATCACATGCACGACTGTGGTTCTCGATGAGATGAGTTGATTTTTCACCTGAGGAATTGGGATGAGGAAGTCGAATTTGGATTTGATCTAATGATGCTCGAGGATGGGATAAAATCTTTGGAGGCTTCACGAAACCTGAGTGTCAGCAATATTAGCCAGTTTGAGAACTTGATTCTTATACTAATCTCTTGACATTAACCTAAGTGCCTGGGTGTGAAAAATAAATAAAAAATGTTGATCAGTGTGCGCCAACTCTTGGTAAAAGCAGTGGAGCTAGCCACCAATTATATAAGTCAATGAAATTCAAAGAAAAGCTCTCATTCCACCAAAGTCAAATATCAAAGAGCTTCCACCAAAGGCGAGCGCTCCCAACCATTTCAAAGTGTCCACTTGGACCACCGCTATTAGGACCAGGAGTCGGGCTTGCACCAAAAAAGGGCTCTGCATCATAAATGCTACAAGTCTGGGTGTAGAAGGTACGATAGGTACTCAAAAAAGGCACACCCCGGTGTAATCCCAGGAAAACAAGTGCAGACGACTCCAACTTCTCTTGACGGACGCACTGATCAACACCAAAAAAATTGTGTTGCGTAAAAAGGCACTAGAGAGAATCCTTGTTCCAATGAGAGGGAGAGAAGAATTGACACAATCCCATGCCCTCCATTTCTGGCCTGCCATCTACATTTTCTAAGTCTGACAACTAAAGAGACGGTAGACTGAATGCAAGATTTGATTTATTCCCTAGTGCTGAGGATTGGGTCCTTAGGAGATTTTCTCGGACCAAGATTTTGGGTGACGAATTGACTCTACTCTCAGAATTGCAGTCAACACTAAACTCATATCCTTTAGTTTATATGTACATCAGAGAGAGTCTAGAGAAGTAGAGGAATTGGAAGCCTCTTGATTAAGGCTGGGTTGAACTCTGAAATTTTGGATCTCTGAAGCCGAGTCGTCTTGATCAGATTGGATCCGGTATTCACATGCACAAGGGGGTTAATCCAACTTAGTCATTCTTTTTGATGCTCGAGGACGAGCATAGTTTAAGTATAGGGGGGTGATGAACCTCAGTTTCATCATCTTTATTTTCCATAATTAACCCCCTTGCTTAAAAGTTTGTCAATAATTCCCTGTTAATGTCTAATAATTAATAGAGTCCTAAATAAATTAAAAACCACAAAAAAATGACAAAACAAAAATTCGTGGTATTTTTAGACTTAAAAATACCCTCAAAAATATTTCGGGTCCTTGTTTGTTCTCGTTTCCAGTTTTGGTCAACATGAAAACTTGTAGATCTCGTCAAGATCTACAACTTTCATGTTTTGAGTTTTCTCAAATTCGGCCATTTTGGCCTCCATAAATCCAAAATACTTCTGCAATAATCTGATTGGGCCACGTGGCCCATTCTGAGGGCGCCACGTGGCCCGGCCCTTCTTGTCTTATCCGCCCGCGATCTGGGCCTTTGGATCTTCTCCTGAGATCCAACGGTCCCAAGCTCTCCACGTACGCCCCTTGGCCGCGACCGTCTGATCATCTTCCACTCCTCATCATCACCCTCCGTTAGCGCCGCGACCACATGACGACACGTGGCGCGCTATGCGCCCTTCGATCGCACCCTGGACTTTCCATCTCAACCGCAGCTTCTGCCTATCTCCTTAGCCGATCGATCAGGCCCTTGATTCCATCTGAGCCATCCCTTAGCGCCTCGGCCTCGACACGCCACGTGGCTGCTCCATCGGCCCTCCGATCATGTGCCTCAGATCTAATCTGGCCCGTCACTTCGCGCCTAATTGTCAGCCGTTGGATCTAAAGATCCGACGGCCAACAGATCGTCGTCAACCTCCAGCCCACTCCCTCTTTCCCACGATCCAGCGCTCGACGACCACTCGCCCTTCCTATTTTCCTCGCCACTTCAGCCACCATCTTCCTTCGCCAACCGTCCCACAGTCTTCCCCACTCTTCCCTCTTCCCCGCGCACTTCTCCAAGACCCACGCACACCTCTCCATCTCGCCCCATTTCTCCCTCAAAACCCACGTTTCCACCATGGCCTCGCCAAGTCCAACCTTCAAATACGCCACCGCCTTCACCGATACACCCCGTCTGCCTTTATGTGGGAAACCTCCCAGCGAGCCCCGCCCCCCCGGTGACAGCGAGGGGGCGGTGAGGAGCGCGAAGACGAAGGTCCGCCCCGGTGACGACCCCTGGCCATGGTAGGCCAGGCCTGCGGAGCTCCGCCTCCGCCAAGCTGCTCCCCGTAGCCGGGGGAGTCCAGCGATGACCGGAGCTCCTTCCAGGAGCTCAAGCACAGGCCCCGCTCCGCCAATCTCCAGGTAAACCTTCTCTTTCTCCTTTGACTTTTTCTTATGTTTTCTTTGTTTTAATTAAGCATCTCCGGCCACTGTCACCTTCCCTTAACCCCCTTAAAAGCTCCACACCACATCCCCCATTCACGCGAAGCCCTCCGCTCACTTCCTTCTTCTTCCAGACCCCATCGCACCTCCGACCCATCTCCTCCGCCCTCGCGGCGGAGGAGCTTCGAGCACTCCATCTTCTCCGCCCCGATGAGCTTCCATCTCACTTCACACACGCACGACCGTCTTCTACTATGCTTCGGCTACGCTTTACTAACGCTGCAGGTCGTCAATCTGATCAATGGCCGGAGCTTCGCCTGGGCATACTTCGTCACCTCCGCCTGCACACTCCGAGCTCCGATGGTCGACGCTGGCAGCCCAAGGACCTTCCCCGAGTTCCCCGCTTCATCGAGGACCATTACTTGGGCTCGGGGGAGGTCTACCGTGGCAGAGAGAGAGAGAGGCGGAGTCGGGGGTTCCTCGCCGGAGCTCGATTCCCGCCGCCAGCCAACGATGAAGACGGAGGAGCAGCTGCCGTTGGATGTTCATCATCTGACGGCTTGGATACAGCCACGTCGCCCAGATCGCTACCTCCAGATGCCGTTGGATCCTTGTGATCCAATGGTGCCCAGTCAGCCACGTGTCAAAACCGGGCCTCATCCGAGCCTTAGTGTCCTAGCCAGAGGCTTGGATCCGCCGAGCCTGTTCCGAGCCTGCAGGAGCTTCGGCCTACTCCGAGCCTACTCCGAGCCTACGCCGAAGCGACGCCGAACCTCCGCTGATCCCGAGCCAACGTCCGAGCCTGGAAGGCGCGTGCATGGCGCGTGCCTTCTGGGCAAATTGCGGAGGAGCCCACAGACTTCTCCAGATTTGCAGAAAGGTCCCGTTCTCACATGCGAGCCACGTGCATCAGGGGTTATTTGCACTTATACCCTTGCGGGTTTATATAATTGCAAATATACCCCTGCGCGTGGGGTTCATTTACAGGGAAGGCCTCAAATTTATTTCTTTTGCATTTTAGTCCTTTCCAGGGACCTTTTTGTAGTTATCTTTTTATGTTTTCTTTCATTTATGCCCTTGCTTTCTTTGTTGAATATCTTGAGCTACGTTTGTCCAATCGAGTTGATTTCAGTTTCGTTTAAAAGCTCTTCTCGTCCTCTTCATTATGGCATGCTTAAATTTTAAATTTGACACTATGAACTGTGATGTATTATTTTATTATTTAAGTGTCTTGATTTTTTTATTTTATCATGCCTACTTGCTTCATATGTGTAGAGGCTTCTTTATTCCAACTTGATTTGATTCACGATTTTCTTATGGCTCAAGTAACTTTTATATCGGGCATATCATTCGCTTTGCATGGCATCTATTTGCATGATAAAAAATTTGATAAAAAATGCATGTTCATTTTAATGCATTGTCTTGTTTTATTTTAATTGCATGTTTTGACCTATAGATCTTTAACTCAACACCTAATTAAATACACTTAAATCTGATTAATACGAGAGAGGCTCGTGTCCCTGAGTTCGACCTTGGTATCTTGCCAAGTAAAAAATTAATCTTCGATCACCTCATTTCGATTCATTATGGCATATATCTAAATGAGGTGATCGTTTTGACGACCGAAACCGGCCCGACTACGATGATGATTCCATGTGCTAAAAACACATTATTAAAGGGCTGATTTTGCGGTTCGTCAAATGGCGCCGTTGCCGGGGACACGGCTCATTTCTTTTATTTTTTGGATTTTTGTGTGTTTAATTTAGTGTTTCTTTTTATAGGTCAAAAGATCATATAATTTGCATATAAAATTTTTCTTCCTTATTTGATATCTAACGATTGTTTCTGTGGCAGGGCCCTTGATGGATCAAGGAGGCGAGGAGCAGGAAGTTCCCCGCTGCGAGGAGCCGCAGGAGCATGCTTGGAGCAAAGGAGGAAGAAAAGAAAAAAAATGTCTCTCATTTTTGTTGCATTTTATTTTTAATAATTCGTCTTTTACAGCGGTCTTCGATCGAAGACTCGCGATTCTAATCAGACGAATGTGGTTGTGTGGGGATCGTCCCCACTTGAGTGTCGACCTAGGACTAGGCACGCGGCTCTTCGAGCTCAATTTCCATATTTTATTGTGCTTGATCGTAGGTTAAGACACACTCAAAGATAGACGCACGTAATCTCGCATCACTTAGCTAAAATTCATGGATATCAATCACCGCTAATAGATGTATGATTAGGTGCGGCTTTTATTCGACTTGCATACTTAGATTTTGATTTTCAAAACGGCCCCAGATTTTTCGCGGCTTTTATCGTCAAATCACTGCATGATTACTCGCTTAGCCTAGATCGCGTTTTTCTTCATCGAATACATGTTTTTCTCGGCTTTCATTTTTCTAGATTGATCACCTAGGATAAATGGAAAATGGAATGAACGGTAGACGATGATTTTCTGATTTATGTGCTAACCTTAATTCAGTGACAATTTAAAATAAAATTGGGACTGTTAATTGCAAGTCAACCTAAAATGGAGTAAAATTCGGTTTTGGGATAGCAACACCCGCGCATACGCCTTGATTTTAATTCACATTTTTTTTCGCGTAATTATTTAACGTTTTATCACCAATAAAACCGACAAGATAATTGACCAACCTTGGTTGGTTTATGTGTGAGTTGGTGAAATTAAGGGTTTGCTTGCTTGATTGAGCCGTATATTTTACGAGACACAACCCCAAAATCGTAGTCACTCCATTCCATCTACAAGATTCAAAACCACTCACTTGTATATCCATCCCCCTTCTTCGTTCACCTTGGGTCCTTCCCGACATCAATCTCCATCTTTATACTTAGGCTAATCTCAGCCTAAGTATAGGGGGGACCCAAGTCCCTGTGATTTCTCTACTCATCTTTTCTTGCCTTTATACTTAGGTTATTTCTAACCTATATAGGGGGAGCCCCTCTTAGCTCCCATATATTCTTCTATATTTAAATGTACCTATGTACTTGTAACATCTAGTGCTATGAGGACATAGCAAAGTTTAAGTATAGGGGGGTATACCGTATATACCGTATATTTACTTTAGCTATAATCTGAAAATTTTGAAAAATTAAAAACTTTTTGGCTAAGGTAAAAATTCATTGGACTAAGAAAACTCAAAGGATTTCGCGGTTTTTCGATATTATGTTACACTATTTTATAGAAATATTTTCGAAAATGATTTTTGAAAATGTTTTGAAAATTTTTATTTTGTGTGACTTGGGTTTTGAAAAATCGCCATCTCTTTTCAAGGAAAGTTGAGTCTAACTTGTGTTTTAACTCTTATTAAAATCCATAAAAATCAGAAAACCCCTAAAAACCTTTAGGAGCTATTAGTGACTACTAAGCCTAATTAAGAAAGCCGCATTCAGTGAGGGTTCGCCCTTAGCAGATTGGATGGTTTAGAGGACATCGCGTAAGGCCCCGTCCTCAAGCAACGGGCTTCGGCCTGTACTTACATCCATACTGGCTGAATTGTAGCTACTTAATTGAGTTTAGGCAGTTGTTATATCTCTTGAAGTTCAAAAAAAAAGTGTCTTGTTTTTTGAATGAAGAAGTTGGATTAGTCCTCTACATTTTCACTTTCACCCGGGATCTGATTTGGTCAAGAAGACTTAGCTTTTTGAGGTCTTTGAGATTTTAGGTTAAACTAGCCTTAGCCATCAGGGTCTTAGACTTAATCATCCACATTCCCCTAGGTTTCTAGATTTGCATGCTATATTCCATGCTTAGTCTCAGACATAAAGAATATGATCAGCACATCACATGCACGACTGTGGTTCTCGATGAGATGAGTTGATTTTTCACCTGAGGAATTGGGATGAGGAAGTCGAATTTGGATTTGATCTAATGATGCTCGAGGATGGGATAAAATCTTTGGAGGCTTCACGAAACCTGAGTGTCAGCAATATTAGCCAGTTTGAGAACTTGATTCTTATACTAATCTCTTGACATTAACCTAAGTGCCTGGGTGTGAAAAATAAATAAAAAATGTTGATCAGTGTGCGCCAACTCTTGGTAAAAGCAGTGGAGCTAGCCACCAATTATATAAGTCAATGAAATTCAAAGAAAAGCTCTCATTCCACCAAAGTCAAATATCAAAGAGCTTCCACCAAAGGCGAGTGCTCCCAACCATTTCAAAGTGTCCACTTGGACCACCGCTATTAGGACCAGGAGTCGGGCTTGCACCAAAAAAGGGCTCTGCATCATAAATGCTACAAGTCTGGGTGTAGAAGGTACGATAGGTACTCAAAAAAGGCACACCCCGGTGTAATCCCAGGAAAACAAGTGCAGACGACTCCAACTTCTCTTGACGGACGCACTGATCAACACCAAAAAAATTGTGTTGCGTAAAAAGGCACTAGAGAGAATCCTTGTTCCAATGAGAGGGAGAGAAGAATTGACACAATCCCATGCCCTCCATTTCTGGCCTGCCATCTACATTTTCTAAGTCTGACAACTAAAGAGACGGTAGACTGAATGCAAGATTTGATTTATTCCCTAGTGCTGAGGATTGGGTCCTTAGGAGATTTTCTCGGACCAAGATTTTGGGTGACGAATTGACTCTACTCTCAGAATTGCAGTCAACACTAAACTCATATCCTTTAGTTTATATGTACATCAGAGAGAGTCTAGAGAAGTAGAGGAATTGGAAGCCTCTTGATTAAGGCTGGGTTGAACTCTGAAATTTTGGATCTCTGAAGCCGAGTCGTCTTGATCAGATTGGATCCGGTATTCACATGCACAAGGGGGTTAATCCAACTTAGTCATTCTTTTTGATGCTCGAGGACGAGCATAGTTTAAGTATAGGGGGGTGATGAACCTCAGTTTCATCATCTTTATTTTCCATAATTAACCCCCTTGCTTAAAAGTTTGTCAATAATTCCCTGTTAATGTCTAATAATTAATAGAGTCCTAAATAAATTAAAAACCACAAAAAAATGACAAAACAAAAATTCGTGGTATTTTTAGACTTAAAAATACCCTCAAAAATATTTCGGGTCCTTGTTTGTTCTCGTTTCCAGTTTTGGTCAACATGAAACTTGTAGATCTCGTCAAGATCTACAACTTTCATGTTTTGAGTTTTCTCAAATTCGGCCATTTTGGCCTCCATAAATCCAAAATACTTCTGCAATAATCTGATTGGGCCACGTGGCCCATTCTGAGGGCGCCACGTGGCCCGGCCCTTCTTGTCTTATCCGCCCGCGATCTGGGCCTTTGGATCTTCTCCTGAGATCCAACGGTCCCAAGCTCTCCACGTACGCCCCTTGGCCGCGACCGTCTGATCATCTTCCACTCCTCATCATCACCCTCCGTTAGCGCCGCGACCACATGACGACACGTGGCGCGCTATGCGCCCTTCGATCGCGCCCTGGACTTTCCATCTCAACCGCAGCTTCTGCCTATCTCCTTAGCCGATCGATCAGGCCCTTGATTCCATCTGAGCCATCCCTTAGCGCCTCGCCCTCGACACGCCACGTGGCTGCTCCATCGGCCCTCCGATCATGTGCCTCAGATCTAATCTGGCCCGTCACTTCGCGCCTAATTGTCAGCCGTTGGATCTAAAGATCCGACGACCAACAGACCGTCGTCAACCTCCAGCCCACTCCCTCTTTCCCACGATCCAGCGCTCGACGACCACTCGCCCTTCCTATTTTCCTCGCCACTTCAGCCACCATCTTCCTTCGCCAACCGTCCCACAGTCTTCCCCACTCTTCCCTCTTCCCCGCGCACTTCTCCAAGACCCACGCACACCTCTCCATCTCGCCCCATTTCTCTCTCAAAACCCACGTTTCCACCATGGCCTAGCCAAGTCCAACCTTCAAATACGCCACCGCCTTCACCGATACACCCCGTCCGCCTTTATGTGGGAAACCTCCCAGCGAGCCCCGCCCCCCCGGTGACAGCGAGGGGGCGGTGAGGAGCGCGAAGACGAAGGTCCGCCCCGGTGACGACCCCTGGCCATGGTAGGCCAGGCCTGCGGAGCTCCGCCTCCGCCAAGCTGCTCCCCGTAGCCGGGGGAGTCCAGCGATGACCGGAGCTCCTTCCAGGAGCTCAAGCACAGGCCCCGCTCCGCCAATCTCCAGGTAAACCTTCTCTTTCTCCTTTGACTTTTTCTTATGTTTTCTTTGTTTTAATTAAGCATCTCCGGCCACTGTCACCTTCCCTTAACCCCCTTAAAAGCTCCACACCACATCCCCCGTTCACGCGAAGCCCTCCGCTCACTTCCTTCTTCTTCCAGGCCCCATCGCACCTCCGACCCATCTCCTCCGCCCTCGCGGCGGAGGAGCTTCGAGCTCTCCATCTTCTCCGCCCCGATGAGCTTCCATCTCACTTCACACACGCACGGCCGTCTTCTACTATGCTTCGGCTACGCTTTACTAACGCTGCAGGTCGTCAATCTGATCAATGGCCGGAGCTTCGCCTGGGCATACTTCGTCACCTCCGCCTGCACACTCCGAGCTCCGATGGTCGACGCTGGCAGCCCAAGGACCTTCCCCGAGTTCCCCGCTTCATCGAGGACCATTACTTGGGCTCGGGGGAGGTCTACCGTGGCAGAGAGAGAGAGAGGCGGAGTCGGGGGTTCCTCGCCGGAGCTCGATTCCCGCCGCCAGCCAACGATGAAGACGGAGGAGCAGCTGCCGTCGGATGTTCATCATCTGACGGCTTGGATACAGCCACGTCGCCCAGATCGCTACCTCCAGATACCGTTGGATCCTTGTGATCCAATGGTGCCCAGTCAGCCACGTGTCAAAACCGGGCCTCATCCGAGCCTTAGTGTCCTAGCCAGAGGCTTGGATCCGCCGAGCCTGTTCCGAGCCTGCAGGAGCTTCGGCCTACTCCGAGCCTACTCCGAGCCTACGCCGAAGCGACGCCGAACCTCCGCTGATCCCGAGCCAATGTCCGAGCCTGGAAGGCGTGTGCATGGCGCGTGCCTTCTGGGCAAATTGCGGAGGAGCCCACAGACTTCTCCAGATTTGCAGAAAGGTCCTGTTCTCACATGCGAGCCACGTGCATCAGGGGTTATTTGCACTTATACCCTTGCGGGTTTATATAATTGCAAATATACCCCTGCGCGTGGGGTTCATTTACAGGGAAGGCCTCAAATTTATTTCTTTTGCATTTTAGTCCTTTCCAGGGACCTTTTTGTAGTTATCTTTTTATGTTTTCTTTCATTTATGCCCTTGCTTTCTTTGTTGAATATCTTGAGCTACGTTTGTCCAATCGAGTTGATTTCAGTTTCGTTTAAAAGCTCTTCTCGTCCTCTTCATTATGGCATGCTTAAATTTTAAATTTGATACTATGAACTGTGATGTATTATTTTATTATTTAAGTGTCTTGATTTTTTTATTTTATCACGCCTACTTGCTTCATATGTGTAGAGGCTTCTTTATTCCAACTTGATTTGATTCACGATTTTCTTATGGCTCAAGTAACTTTTATATCGGGCATATCATTCGCTTTGCATGGCATCTATTTGCATGATAAAAAATTTGATAAAAAATGCATGTTCATTTTAATGCATTGTCTTGTTTTATTTTAATTGCATGTTTTGACCTATAGATCTTTAACTCAACACCTAATTAAATACACTTAAATCTGATTAATACGAGAGAGGCTCGTGTCCCTGAGTTCGACCTTGGTATCTTGCCAAGTAAAAAATTAATCTTCGATCACCTCATTTCGATTCATTATGGCATATATCTAAATGAGGTGATCGTTTTGACGACCGAAACCGGCCCGACTACGATGATGATTCCATGTGCTAAAAACACATTATTAAAGGGCTGATTTTGCGGTTCGTCAAATGGCGCCGTTGCCGGGGACACGGCTCATTTCTTTTATTTTTTGGATTTTTGTGTGTTTAATTTAGTGTTTCTTTTTATAGGTCAAAAGATCATATAATTTGCATATAAAATTTTTCTTCCTTATTTGATATCTAACGATTGTTTCTGTGGCAGGGCCCTTGATGGATCAAGGAGGCGAGGAGCAGGAAGTTCCCCGCTGCGAGGAGCCGCAGGAGCATGCTTGGAGCAAAGGAGGAAGAAAAGAAAAAAAAATGTCTCTCATTTTTGTTGCATTTTATTTTTAATAATTCGTCTTTTACAGCGGTCTTCGATCGAAGACTCGCGATTCTAATCAGACGAATGTGGTTGTGTGGGGATCGTCCCCACTTGAGTGTCGACCTAGGACTAGGCACGCGGCTCTTCGAGCTCAATTTCCATATTTTATTGTGCTTGATCGTAGGTTAAGACACACTCAAAGATAGACGCACGTAATCTCGCATCACTTAGCTAAAATTCATGGATATCAATCACCGCTAATAGATGTATGATTAGGTGCGGCTTTTATTCGACTTGCATACTTAGATTTTGATTTTCAAAACGGCCCCAGATTTTTCGCGGCTTTTATCGTCAAATCACTGCATGATTTCTCGCTTAGCCTAGATCGCGTTTTTTTCCATCGAATACATGTTTTTCTCGGCTTTCATTTTTCTAGATTGATCACCTAGGATAAATGGAAAATGGAATGAACGGTAGACGATGATTTTCTGATTTATGTGCTAACCTTAATTCAGTGACAATTTAAAATAAAATTGGGACTGTTAATTGCAAGTCAACCTAAAATGGAGTAAAATTCGGTTTTGGGAGAGCAACACCCGCGCATACGCCTTGATTTTAATTCACATTTTTTTTCGCGTAATTATTTAACGTTTTATCACCAATAAAACCGACAAGATAATTGACCAACCTTGGTTGGTTTATGTGTGAGTTGGTGAAATTAAGGTTTGCTTGCTTGATTGAGCCGTATATTTTACGAGACACAACCCCAAAATCGTAGTCACTCCATTCCATCTACAAGATTCAAAACCACTCACTTGTATATCCATCCCCCTTCTTCGTTCACCTTGGGTCCTTCCCGACATCAATCTCCATCTTTATACTTAGGCTAATCTCAGCCTAAGTATAGGGGGGACCCAAGTCCCTGTGATTTCTCTACTCATCTTTTCTTGCCTTTATACTTAGGTTATTTCTAACCTATATAGGGGGAGCCCCTCTTAGCTCCCATATATTCTTCTATATTTAAATGTACCTATGTACTTGTAACATCTAGTGCTATGAGGACATAGCAAAGTTTAAGTATAGGGGGGTATACCGTATATACCGTATATTTACTTTAGCTATAATCTGAAAATTTTGAAAAATTAAAAACTTTTTGGCTAAGGTAAAAATTCATTGGACTAAGAAAACTCAAAGGATTTCGCGGTTTTTCGATATTATGTTACACTATTTTATAGAAATATTTTCGAAAATGTTTTGAAAATTTTTATTTTGTGTGACTTGGGTTTTGAAAAATCGCCATCTCTTTTCAAGGAAAGTTGAGTCTAACTTGTGTTTTAACTCTTATTAAAATCCATAAAAATCAGAAAACCCCTAAAAACCTTTAGGAGCTATTAGTGACTACTAAGCCTAATTAAGAAAGCCGCATTCAGTGAGGGTTCGCCCTTAGCAGATTGGATGGTTTAGAGGACATCGCGTAAGGCCCCGTCCTCAAGCAACGGGCTTCGGCCTGTACTTACATCCATACTGGCTGAATTGTAGCTACTTAATTGAGTTTAGGCAGTTGTTATATCTCTTGAAGTTCAAAAAAAAAGTGTCTTGTTTTTTGAATGAAGAAGTTGGATTAGTCCTCTACATTTTCACTTTCACCCGGGATCTGATTTGGTCAAGAAGACTTAGCTTTTTGAGGTCTTTGAGATTTTAGGTTAAACTAGCCTTAGCCATCAGGGTCTTAGACTTAATCATCCACATTCCCCTAGGTTTCTAGATTTGCATGCTATATTCCATGCTTAGTCTCAGACATAAAGAATATGATCAGCACATCACATGCACGACTGTGGTTCTCGATGAGATGAGTTGATTTTTCACCTGAGGAATTGGGATGAGGAAGTCGAATTTGGATTTGATCTAATGATGCTCGAGGATGGGATAAAATCTTTGGAGGCTTCACGAAACCTGAGTGTCAGCAATATTAGCCAGTTTGAGAACTTGATTCTTATACTAATCTCTTGACATTAACCTAAGTGCCTGGGTGTGAAAAATAAATAAAAAATGTTGATCAGTGTGCGCCAACTCTTGATTAAAGCAGTGGAGCTAGCCACCAATTATATAAGTCAATGAAATTCAAAGAAAAGCTCTCATTCCACCAAAGTCAAATATCAAAGAGCTTCCACCAAAGGCGAGCGCTCCCAACCATTTCAAAGTGTCCACTTGGACCACCGCTATTAGGACCAGGAGTCGGGCTTGCACCAAAAAAGGGCTCTGCATCGTAAATGCTACAAGTCTGGGTGTAGAAGGTACGATAGGTACTCAAAAAAGGCACACCCCGGTGTAATCCCAGGAAAACAAGTGCAGACGGCTCCAACTTCTCTTGACGGACGCACTGATCAACACCAAAAAAATTGTGTTGCGTAAAAAGGCACTAGAGAGAATCCTTGTTCCAATGAGAGGGAGAGAAGAATTGACACAATCCCATGCCCTCCATTTCTGGCCTGCCATCTACATTTTCTAAGTCTGACAACTAAAGAGACGGTAGACTGAATGCAAGATTTGATTTATTCCCTAGTGCTGAGGATTGGGTCCTTAGGAGATTTTCTCGGACCAAGATTTTGGGTGACGAATTGACTCTACTCTCAGAATTGCAGTCAACACTAAACTCATATCCTTTAGTTTATATGTACATCAGAGAGAGTCTAGAGAAGTAGAGGAATTGGAAGCCTCTTGATTAAGGCTGGGTTGAACTCTGAAATTTTGGATCTCTGAAGCCGAGTCGACTTGATCAGATTGGATCCGGTATTCACATGCACAAGGGGGTTAATCCAACTTAGTCATTCTTTTTGATGCTCGAGGACGAGCATAGTTTAAGTATAGGGGGGTGATGAACCTCAGTTTCATCATCTTTATTTTCCATAATTAACCCCCTTGCTTAAAAGTTTGTCAATAATTCCCTGTTAATGTCTAATAATTAACAGAGTCCTAAATAAATTAAAAACCACAAAAAAATGACAAAACAAAAATTCGTGGTATTTTTAGACTTAAAAATACCCTCAAAAATATTTCGGGTCCTTGTTTGTTCTCGTTTCCAGTTTTGGTCAACATGAAACTTGTAGATCTCGTCAAGATCTACAACTTTCATGTTTTGAGTTTTCTCAAATTCGGCCATTTTGGCCTCCATAAATCCAAAATACTTCTGCAATAATCTGATTGGGCCACGTGGCCCATTCTGAGGGCGCCACGTGGCCCGGCCCTTCTTGTCTTATCCGCCCGCGATCTGGGCCTTTGGATCTTCTCCTGAGATCCAACGGTCCCAAGCTCTCCACGTACGCCCCTTGGCCGCGACCGTCTGATCATCTTCCACTCCTCATCATCACCCTCCGTTAGCGCCGCGACCACATGACGACACGTGGCGCGCTATGCGCCCTTCGATCGCGCCCTGGACTTTCCATCTCAACCGCAGCTTCTGCCTATCTCCTTAGCCGATCGATCAGGCCCTTGATTCCATCTGAGCCATCCCTTAGCGCCTCGCCCTCGACACGCCACGTGGCTGCTCCATCGGCCCTCCGATCATGTGCCTCAGATCTAATCTGGCCCGTCACTTCGCGCCTAATTGTCAGCCGTTGGATCTAAAGATCCGACGGCCAACAGACCGTCGTCAACCTCCAGCCCACTCCCTCTTTCCCACTATCCAGCGCTCGACGACCACTCGCCCTTCCTATTTTCCTCGCCACTTCAGCCACCATCTTCCTTCGCCAACTGTCCCACAGTCTTCCCCACTCTTCCCTCTTCCCCGCGCACTTCTCCAAGACCCACGCACACCTCTCCATCTCGCCCCATTTCTCCCTCAAAACCCACGTTTCCACCATGGCCTCGCCAAGTCCAACCTTCAAATACGCCACCGCCTTCACCGATACACCCCGTCCGCCTTTATGTGGGAAACCTCCCAGCGAGCCACGCCCCCCGGTGACAGCGAGGGGGCGGTGAGGAGCGCGAAGACGAAGGTCCGCCCCGGTGACGACCCCTGGCCATGGTAGGCCAGGCCTGCGGAGCTCCGCCTCCGCCAAGCTGCTCCCCGTAGCCGGGGGAGTCCAGCGATGACCGGAGCTCCTTCCAGGAGCTCAAGCACAGGCCCCGCTCCGCCAATCTCCAGGTAAACCTTCTCTTTCTCCTTTGACTTTTTCTTATGTTTTCTTTGTTTTAATTAAGCATCTCCGGCCACTGTCACCTTCCCTTAACCCCCTTAAAAGCTCCACACCACATCCCCCGTTCACGCGAAGCCCTCCGCTCACTTCCTTCTTCTTCCAGACCCCATCGCACCTCCGACCCATCTCTTCCGCCCTCGCGTCGGAGGAGCTTCGAGCTCTCCATCTTCTCCGCCCCGATGAGCTTCCATCTCACTTCACACACGCACGGCCGTCTTCTACTATGCTTCGGCTACGCTTTACTAACGCTGCAGGTCATCAATCTGATCAATGGCCGGAGCTTCGCCTGGGCATACTTCGTCACCTCCGCCTGCACACTCCGAGCTCCGATGGTCGACGCTGGCAGCCCAAGGACCTTCCCCGAGTTCCCCGCTTCATCGAGGACCATTACTTGGGCTCGGGGGAGGTCTACCGTGGCAGAGAGATAGAGGCGGAGTCGGGGGTTCCTCGCCGGAGCTCGATTCCCGCCGCCAGCCAACGATGAAGACGGAGGAGCAGCTGCCGTCGGATGTTCATCATCTGACGGCTTGGATACAGCCACGTCGCCCAGATCGCTACCTCCAGATGCCGTTGGATCCTTGTGATCCAATGGTGCCCAGTCAGCCACGTGTCAAAACCGGGCCTCATCCGAGCCTTAGTGTCCTAGCCAGAGGCTTGGATCCGCCGAGCCTGTTCCGAGCCTGCAGGAGCTTCGGCCTACTCCGAGCCTACTCCGAGCCTACGCCGAAGCGACGCCGAACCTCCGCTGATCCCGAGCCAACGTCCGAGCCTGGAAGGCGCGTGCATGGCGCGTGCCTTCTGGGCAAATTGCGGAGGAGCCCACAGACTTCTCCAGATTTGCAGAAAGGTCCCGTTCTCACATGCGAGCCACGTGCATCAGGGGTTATTTGCACTTATACCCTTGCGGGTTTATATAATTGCAAATATACCCCTGCGCGTGGGGTTCATTTACAGGGAAGGCCTCAAATTTATTTCTTTTGCATTTTAGTCCTTTCCAGGGACCTTTTTGTAGTTATCTTTTTATGTTTTCTTTCATTTATGCCCTTGCTTTCTTTGTTGAATATCTTGAGCTATGTTTGTCCAATCGAGTTGATTTCAGTTTCGTTTAAAAGCTCTTCTCGTCCTCTTCATTATGGCATGCTTAAATTTTAAATTTGACACTATGAACTGTGATGTATTATTTTATTATTTAAGTGTCTTGATTTTTTTATTTTATCATGCCTACTTGCTTCATATGTGTAGAGGCTTCTTTATTCCAACTTGATTTGATTCACGATTTTCTTATGGCTCAAGTAACTTTTATATCGGGCATATCATTCGCTTTGCATGGCATCTATTTGCATGATAAAAAATTTGATAAAAAATGCATGTTCATTTTAATGCATTGTCTTGTTTTATTTTAATTGCATGTTTTGACCTATAGATCTTTAACTCAACACCTAATTAAATACACTTAAATCTGATTAATACGAGAGAGGCTCGTGTCCCTGAGTTCGACCTTGGTATCTTGCCAAGTAAAAAATTAATCTTCGATCACCTCATTTCGATTCATTATGGCATATATCTAAATGAGGTGATCGTTTTGACGACCGAAACCGGCCCGACTACGATGATGATTCCATGTGCTAAAAACACATTATTAAAGGGCTGATTTTGCAGTTCGTCAATATGCAGGTGATTTTTACAAGTGAATTTGACTTCTTTTTTAATGCAAATATGAATGCTAAAATGCAGATATTATTCATGCATGCATGAATGCTAATTATGCATTACAAGTGGAAATATGCATCTAATTACTCGGGAACAAAGCTATATTTTCAACTTTTAGAGTGATGAATCACAGATTCATCAATGATATGAAGTGATCTACTTCGACACATAATGACAAACACTTAAAAACTTATATTCATAAATTTTAGCACACAAATTACAAAATAACTACAAAGGCCAAGACTCCCCCAGGAATCTAGCATGTTCTAGGACATTTTCAACCTACAATCTTTCCATGCATAAAGTGACTCCATTTCGTGCCAACCAAATTGCCTAGAGAAAAGAAGGACTCCATTTCATGCCAACCAAATTGCCTAGATAATAGAAGCCACATGAACTTTTTCAGGTCCCATGATAGCCCTAAAGGTCCCAATAGACTCCCATAAGATGCTGAAATCGGCAGATGCAACACCATAAATGTTCGCCTCCTCCCAAACTACCAAGAAGATGAGCACAAAAGAAGATCCTCAATGTCCTTTACTTCCTCATGATAATGCTGACGGGAGTCCCTAACTCCTGAAAATAATATGGCCCTGCGAGAATTTGTCCTATCTTGAAGAGACAAAGGAAGACCTTTACCCTGTGTGGGATCTTCTAGTTCCATATTTGGCCTAGAGATGGCATAGCTATACCTAGGTAAGAAAACCAACAATGCATAAAGCACTTTGTATGCCTTCTTCACTGTAAATTTGTCGTCTACCCAAAGTTCAATGTTCACTCCCACTCAAGCGGCCTATGATGAACCGCTGAGTGGCTATGTTAATTTGTATTCGTTGTAACTCAACGATTTATCAGAAACCGAGCCCAAGATATCTCCATGGGAAGAGGCTCGGTTTAATTAAATAATTCTTTTTAACCTGGGAAGTTTAGGGTCGAACTCAGGGGCACGAACTATCTAATTGATTAATACCTAAGTTAAGTTATTATCAATCTATTTAGGTGAATTAAACACAACACGACACTAAACATGTCAAATGAATGCCATGCATTTTTTGTTGATTTTCATGCAAGTTAATTAGGAGCAAAATGAAATGACATGTAGTGCAACTAAAAACATATGAATATACCCATAAATTGACTCATTAATTGAACAATAAAGATACAATTAATTTCATGATTCATTCAATGCCTAAAAATAAATCTATGAGCAGTTTAATGGTAATTAAATTAATGGAAATAAGATAAATTATATCTTAAACTGAATAAACTGTTACAAGTCAAAACATGAATTATATTCATTAGCCAAAGAATTCAATAGGCATTAGAATGAAATTGAAATCACTGAAAAATAAGTCCATATGCTCAAGTTATAAAACAAAGTGGTACATGGACATAAATTAAAAGAAATATGGGAATACACGCACACACACACACAAAGTTCTTCACAAATAGACCCTTGGAGGGGCATTTTGTGATATATAAAAGCCGTAGGGACTTCCTTGTAACTTTCTTAAATACAGAGGGACCAAATTGTAATATTGAGAACTCGGTGGATCCCTACACAAAATATCGAGGCACACCATGTGAGACACGTGCACCTAGGACCTAGATGTGATTTGGAGAACTTGGCGGGGCTTCGGCTGCAAATTACTCGTACCTCATGTGCTTTGCACATGCCATGAGGTTCAAAGTTAGGCGTAGTCCAAGGAGGTGGCTCAGGCCACGCGGGTGACCCAAGTAGGTTTGGTGAAGGCTCAGACCCACTGAACCAGCTAGTATGGAGAAGGGGCTTGGAGTGCATTTGAGCTGTCCGATCGAGATGATCGGACGGTACCTGCAACATGGCTCGTTCTCCTCTTTCCTCCTTCGCAATACGACGAAGATGGAACTCCAGCAGGATGGCTTTGGCTCCTCTGTCGTCCTTAGAGTTTTCTAAAGATCCCAAGGCATCCATTATCCTCAGGCGAAAATCAGGGCAGTCCTAGAAGCTCATGGAGTGTCTTGGAACAGAGGGGAAATGCTTCCTCATCGAAGCATAAGCTCTAAGTTGGAGCCTCCATCGAATCTCCAGTAAATGAATGGTTCGACCTGCCAAATGGTTAGGTGGATAGATGAGGCATGCGTGAGGTGTGTGAAAGAGAGAAATGAGGTAAAATGTGCTCATAAGCGAGTGGAGTAACGGAGGACCTGGTGAGTTCATCTCTGATGAACTAGAGAAGAATGAGACGAGATGATTAGGGTTCTGGAGAAGGGAAGATGCAAAGTTCAGGGATTGGCGAAGGTGAGGGGTGTCCGACAAAGCTTGGGGTGCGGTCAATTGAAGGTGAGGTCGAGTGTATGCGCTCAATTAAAAAGGAGAAAATAAGGGAAAATAAAACCATGAATCTTACCCGGAATTGAGTATCGACATGAGGTGAATGATGGGCTTGGATGAGATTCAACGAAAGCCCTGGTCTTCGTTGAACTCCCTCAACCGGTGGAAGTAGCTCGAACAACTGAGTGAGCATCTGTGGCATGGCTTGAATGCCATGGGTCTCACTAGAGATTGACCTCCATGGTCGCTCTTCGATTCAGCCCCCTGTCACGGGGATGATAAGAAGTCTAGGAGTGGACTCGCGCAAAGGGTGGACTGGATGAGCAACGGTTGGAGGGGGTGGATTTGAAGAGGTGGGTGGTGGTTTCCAGGTCATGGTCTTCGAAGCTTCAACTGTCTAGTGGTTTCCCTACAGAGGGAGACATGGAGTCAGAAGGCTACACATGGAAGGCGGATGCTAAATCAACAACAAGGAGTGGTCGGTTAGTGCATATGTTGCCCGGAGTAGTGGGGATAAATGGGTAAAGATTAGTGGTTGGTGGATGCAACGTGGGAGAGAGGAGCAACGTTGAGGAAGACAACGGTCTTCAGCCATTGGATCACGCGATCCAAAAGCCGAGGGAAAGGCACAAGCATAGGGCCCAGATCGGTCTGATCAAAGTTGATCATAAGGACCAAGAAGGAGCGTTGGTGCGTGGTTCTGATGAGATCAAGTGATCTCATCAGAAGGTGGAAGGCGTGGCATTGATGGGAGGCCCAGATTGGATCAATCAGATGCTAATGGACAACCCATACTTGGGCTGGTGGAGAAGAAAAGGGGGGCCACGTGTGCGGCTCATGGGAGCCACGTGGTCTAATAAGAAAATAGAAAAGAGAAAAAAATATGAAAACCCTAACACAAACATGTACAAGCTTCAAATAAAAAAGCGTTGAACATGAAAGTTGTAGATCTTTTTGTGATCTATAAGTTTCATGGAGAATACAAATTCAAAATAGGTCATGTATATATACTAATATTTTGTAAGTATTTTTAAGGATAAAAATATTTGTTTTAATTTCTTTTGTGTTTTTTGTATTTGTTGTTAATTTCAAAACAAATATGTACAATATTTTACCAAATATTTATGAGATTTTTGATAATTAATAAAATACAAAAATAAAATCATGTTAATAAAATTATTTATATAAAATAATTAGGATTAGTTATGTACATATGGTTAAATGTCAAAGTTAGTGAATTGACTTTTCCTTTTATCGATTTATTTAAGTTAGAGGGCGATATCTTGCTAAATATGTGTCTTAATTGTATCTATTGTAGCACGGACACTTACCGAATCATTCAGAACCGAATCTAAGGTCTCCGCAAAGAGGACTCAATTTTAATTGCCTAGGAAGTACATGATTGAACTCAGGGACAGGAGCAATTAGTGAATCAATTTAAATGTCAAATATCTAGCAGAGCGATTCATAGAATGGTCACCATGAGAGAATGCACATGACAAAAAAGAGATAGATTTTTAAATGAAGACAAATATGCACAAGCAGACAATTTGCACAACCACAATAAATAAAGGCACAACAGAAAACTTGTATCAATTTACATGAAATCCCTGAATTGATTTAGTGATTATTAACGCATGAATCAAACAAATGATGATCTATGTCTCATAAGCATTCAACAATAATTAATTCTATGATGTCACTTTGATGCTCAATTAATTAAGGAGCAATTAAATTAATTAATGACTTAATTGTTTTATCAAAGATAATTCAAATAAAGTAACTTAAAGATTTAAATTTAATATCAATACAGTTCCTCAATACTTGTCTTTTTTCAATTTCATTCATAAGCCAATTTAAGCATTTAGGAAAAGGAATAATTTAAGCCATCCATTTGCTGAGGAGAACAATGGAGAGCTAAAAGGAAGAACCTCCATATGATCTTTATTGATTTAGAGAAGGCTTATGATTCAGTCCCACGAGAGATATTGTGGAGAGTTTTGGAGAAGAGACAAGTGCCTTTCCTATACATTAACCTCATAAATGACATGTATGATAGGGCTTTATCTTGTGTAAGGACCCCGTCTGGGAAGACTGGCTATTTTGACATCAACATTGGTTTACATCAAGGTTCAGCTTTGAGTCCATTTCTTTTTTACTTTGATTATGGATGAGTTGACAAGTCACATTCAGGATGAGTTACCTTGGTGTATGTTATTTGCTGATGATATTGTGTTGATTGACGAGACTAGAGATGGAGTAAATGAGAAGCTTGAGGTCTGGAGACATGAGTTGGAGAGTAAAGGATTTCGTATAAGTAGGGCTAAGACAGAATATATGGAATGCACCTTTGATGGAAGCAATGGTGAAGGAATTGAGGTGAAGATTGGTGATGATAACATTCAGAAGAGAGATTCTTTTAGACATTTGGGATCTATTTTGCAACATGATAGGGAAATTGATGAAGATGTTACTAATAGAATAAATGCAGGCTGGCTAAAGTGGAGAGGAGCCTCTGTTGTTCTCTGTTATAAGAAAATTCCTTTAAAAATTAAAGGAAAGTTTTACAAAGCAGCCGTTAGACCTGCTATGCTTTATGGATCTGAATGTTGTCCTGTGAACCATAAACATGTGCAAAGAATGGCTCTAGCAGAAATGAAAATGCTAAGGTGGATGTGTGGACACACACATAAAGATCGGATTCGGAATGATGCAATCATAAAGAAAGTTGGTGTTGCTCCGATCGAGGATAAGATGCGAGAAAATCGCTTAAGATGGTTTGATCATTTGCAAAGAAGATCAGCTGATGCACCGGTTAGGAGATGCGAGTGTTGGGATGTTGAACCAGTTAAGAGAGGCAGGGACGACCCAAGAAGTGTTGGAAAGAGACCATACGGAGGGATCTTTGTTTTGTGGATATAAGCCTGGGATTGACCCAAGATAGATCTGTGGAGGTGAAGAATCCATGTAGCCGACCCTACTTAATTGTTGGAAAAGACTTTGTTGTTCTTGTTGTATCAAACCAAAATTTGTAATAAATCATGTCGAGATATAGGCATCAAGATAGCTTTCCAACGAGATAAAAATCACTCAAAATGAGTCCTTACATAGAAAGATATTAAAGGTTTATTACAAGGGCATTTTTACAATAAAATAACAAGTTTTTATTACAAACAAGTCCAAAATTAGACTAAACTGTAATAAAATAAAATTGAAAGGGCTAACATGCAATTTATACAAAAGGCGGAAAGGCATATCTGCAAATGAGGAAAATCAGAGGATGGGTGCTTGATGAATCTCTATTTCATCACCTTTATTCTATCATTTTGGCCTTAAAAACCCTAACTAATGCATGTAAATAGCATTAATTTGTGCATAATAGCATTCATTATTTATTGTATTATTTGTATATAAAATAAGGTTTTTAATGCCAAAATTATAGAATAAAGAGAAGAAAAGAAAAATGAATAAAATATTGAAGATATTTTATAACCCTACACCTCAAGACCATGTCAAGAATTGAATTGGTCGACGAGGAATAAAGTAGGGGGAGATAAAGGCTAAAAATAGAATAAAATTCTTATTTATTCATTCTTTAATTATGTATTTTTGACACCTATTTTATTCCTTATTATTTATTCATAAAATAAACAAACTTTGTACATGAAAGTTGTAGATAATAATATAAATAAATATACAAAATTGAGTTTGTACAAAAATAATACACTGTGTACATTTTATACACAAAATAAAAAGCCATAAACCAAACTTCACAGATCAATATGTTTCAAATAAAAACTCAAAACATATCAAAATCACACTCCAATTGTATATAACTTTTCACGAGCTATTTAATGGTGGTGGTTTTATGTTTTTTGGATTTATTGTGTGAAAGTTAGGTTTTGAGCCCTCATTGTACATTCTTCTGATTAAAATATTCATTTTATTCATCCCTTATTATTTTTACAAATTCTTATTTTATAATTTTGTAAACATTATTTATAACACATGTTCATATTAAAATTAGAATAAAATCAAAAATAAAATGAAAAATAAAATAAGTTTATGTAATTATATAGACAAAACACCTAGGATTATACATGTAAATAAATAAAAGGGGAAACTTATTCTTTAATTCTTTATTCTTTTACAATTTTATAATATTCTAAATATTATTTATAATACAAAACTAAAATAAAACTCAACAAAATACATTAAAATCAAAAGATGTACATAAAACATAGGTAAATTACCTATAAATATACCTATACAATTCACATATCTATTTATTTAAGTATACAAATTACATCATATATTTATACTCACAAAAATAAGTTATAAATATATAAAATAAAAGAATAAAATAATAATATAAAATTTACAAATAAAAATAAAAATATATAAAACATAGATGAATATACCTATAAATACACTAATAAAAATTAACTACTAATAAATAAAGCCAAAAAAATAAAAATCACAATAAATACTACATAAAATAATAAACATTTTTTATTTTATATTCAAAAATTAATAAAATCATTTATTATTTTTAAATAATTATTCTTTATTAAACTTACTGTTTTATCATTTAGCTGTCCCTGCTGGACCAATCACAGCGCGTCAAAACTTGACCGCGGTCAACTGTCCCATCTGAGTTTCTGACTCGTCAGAACTGTATTTTCCCCGATTTTCTTGCCAATTTCCTGCTCGAATAGTCGATCATTCGACCTTGCGTTCTTCATAGAAAATCATCATGGATCATTATACATCCACGCCCGCTCCTTAGATCCATTGTACATATTATCGATTCATCACAACCGTCCCGTCAAATAAGGGTGTCGTTATGTATTTAAATAAAACCTCCTCCCTCCATCTTCAAATTTGGTCATCCCCCAAGCCCTAAATCTCCAAATCTCGGCCAAAGAGACGTACTCTCATGATAGGAGAGGATCCCCTGAGGTCCAGGACGCTTGTGGAGGCGGGAGGTGCACCCAGGCCACCGCTCCAGCGAGGCCCTGCTCCCTAATGTCACAACCACGTATGATTTGCATTTTTATACATTTTAGTCAGGTTTTACATCTAGCATTTCATTTACGTATTTAGTTCAGAGATTAGGGTTTATATTTAGCGTGAAAATCAAAATTTGTAGTTCGCCGGAGCGGCATTGTCACTCCGCTTGTTTTCCAACCACCTACCACCGCCATTTCCTTCCCCTCTCGCTCCCCTTCGCCCCAGGTCCCTCACTTCACCCGGATCCCTCCTGTATCCGGAGATCAAGGTTTGCACCTCCGTCGCTCGCCGGAGACGTCCGCCCGCTTCACCCTACCTCATTTCACCACCAATAAGTGCCCCGGATCTGTCGTCTTGCTTGTTCGACTATTCCTTGCAGGTCTAGAGGCCAAATGACCCGTGTTGGGTTGATTTTTTTAGAAGCCCAGGTACCTGGAGCTCCTCTTCTTCCACAGCTCCGCCTGACCTCGCCGGAGCACCAGGTGCCTTGTTGAGACCATCCCTAGATGCAGAAGCTTCCCAGGAACGATTAGAGACACTCGGCGACGATGGAGGAGGTCGGAGGCGGTCGCTATTCCAGATCAAACCTCTCCCAGGCGAGGTTCTTCCCCGTTCTTCCACCTGGCTTCATTACTGTCCGATCATCATGGAGCTTTCAGATGCAGCAGGAACCGTAGGATCATGCCACACCTTGACCGTCAGATTGGCCTAGCCGATCTAATCTTAGCCATCGATCCACGAAGCATCACCGGCTACTGGGTGAACGATACGTGGCAAGTGAAAAGACAAGCACCGTTGGATAGTGCACATTTATGGGGTAAATTGCATATCTCACCCCGTATTTTTTGTATTTATTATTTAATCCTGTAAATAAAGTTAGCCGATTAAAATAAAATGAATATTTTGCAAATGACCCCCTATAGTTATTTTATTTGCATTTGGGTCCAATCCACGTCGCCTCACGTGCCGTCCCACGTGAGGTGGAAAATTGCATGTAAGCCCCTGTTAGTTTTTATATTTAATATTGAGTGCAATAAATTGAATTTGATGTTATATATTTTTGTGAAAATTGCTAAGAGGCCCCTGAACTTTTTGTATTTGTATTTCGATCCCTCCTAGGATACGGCAAGTGTAGTCCCACGTGATGGGTATTTTGCATGTATACCCCTAGCATTTTTGTAATTATTTATTAGTACAATAAATTTATATATACATTGTATATTTCTGGTATAATTGCATAGAGCCCCTTGATGTTTATTTTATTTGCACTTATGCCCTGCTAGGTCTTGTATTTTTTTAACTTTTCTCTATTTATTAAAAATAGTTAGCTTTCTCCTTAAAATCCCCCAAAACAGGATTAGATGCTTCATGCATTGTACTTTCATGCCACGTGTTCGCTTTGCATTTTTTGCATTTAATCTATTTATTAAAATTAAAAAGGAGCCTAAATAATCCCTTCCTAATTTATAAAATACCAAAAAATGTGATATATTTTGATATTTATTGAGTCCGGAAACAAAAACCTATAAAAATAAGAAAAAGAAAATTTAAAAAAAATTAAAAATCTCCAAAATCCAACAAAAAATATAAACATTATACAAAAATACCAAAAAATATGGTTTTCTATTGTATAATTATCTATATATTAATAATTATATATTAAAATTGATTTGAGTAATTTTGGGCATTGTTTACTATTTTTAAAACCCAAATTAATTTTGTATTATTTATTAATCCCTTATTTAGTATATTTTGGATTTCAAAAATACATAAAAATTATCAAAAGTTCTAGAAAAATACCAAAAAAATTAGAAAAATATAAAATCACAAAAATGTATTATTTACTATATTTTGACTATTTTTACATATTTATGTACTATGGCGTATACATATATATCTTATATTGTATACATACACATATGTATATATATTATATTTAAATGAAAAAGAAAACATAAAAAATCTAAAAAAATAAAAATCAAATAAAAAATACAAAACCAAAAATAAAATGAAAAAAATAAAATTAAAAACCCAGAAAAACAATAAAAATGGACAAGAGATACATGACAAAATTTTTGTGAATTTCTCATGCCTTCTCCTCCCGTTTGCTCCCAGTGTTCGACCTCTACACTTGCTTACACCTATACACATTTGTTGTAGAGTTATAATAAATTTTAACTTCACATTTTTGGTACTTCATAGCTTTATTCATATTGTGGGTTAATTGTTGATTAAACCCAAGGTTTTAGTCGGTCACCACAACATCTACGTTCCTGCCTTGTGTGAAACGCATGGTTGATGATAATTTTCACGTTTATCAATGTTGCAATTTGTACGCGTTATGTATACGATGCACGTGACAAGGGTAGGCTTGGATTCATGTTCGAAAACAGGCTCGAACCCACGTGTCTTCAATGTGATGCTTGCTGCAGACTCGGAGTTAGTTCGATGCTCGAACCTAAGACATGAAACATAGGCTCATAAGTAGACTCTGTGGTGCAATCTAAACTGTAGGATCTCATGCATGTTGGGGAGATTGATGGTTGCTACTCCTCTTTTGTTCTTCCTCTCCTCCACAGGCGGCGGAGCTCGGACGGGGTTCTGGTGAATGATGGGAAGCTCCTCCTCGACTCCTTGGATTCTGAAGCACAAAGCACGTAGCTGAAGGCTTGGTGAAGACGATGATGCGTTGAGGATGATCCAATGGTCTGAAGATGCTCCAATTGACATCTGCTACTCGAAGGAGAAAAGCTTGAATGGGGCCCCATTTAATTTCTGGCCATTGAGGACATGCAATTGTTAGACGAGAAACCCAAACCCTGGCGAACGAGTTGAACAGGTTGTGAGGCGAGGCGAGGGTTGATCTGGAGGTGATGGAGTCAAACCCTAATGAGTTCCAGGCTAAGGTGAAGCCTGGAATTAATCGAGACATACACAATCATGGAGAAGCGACATGAATACAAGGAAAAGAACACGTGGATGATGAAGGGATTGCGATGAAGTCGATGAGATCAGATCAGGTTTTGAGCAAGAAATGTATTTTAGAAAAATAGGAGAACAATGAATGAAAATAAAATCAAAGACAATTACCTGGAAGTTAATGAGAATGGGATTGAGAAATTGAAGAATGTTCACTTGCCAAATCGAAGCTTCAGGGCTTCGGGTTGTCGCTTAACCATTTTGGTGAAGATTGGAAGCTTGATCAGCCAAGGTAATGGTTGAAACACGGCCAGCTTTGGCTGAGGATCTTGCCAGCAATACACCTGAGTCATCGCTCCCAGATATGAGGTTCCACTGTTAGTGGAAGGTGGACGAGGCTAGGAAGGATCGCACGGAGTGGCGGATAGCGGTTTACGATGGACAGAGGATGAGTTTTTAGGAGGCGACGATTTGGTGGTTGTCAATCGAAGGTGGTGGTTTCAACCACCACCTACGGGGAGAGGAGAGGAGGTTATATGAAGTTAGAGGTTTTGCGAAAAAGAGGGATGAACGACGAAGAGATATGTGGTTTGCACTAGTTTGGAGGTCGTCAGAGGTGGTTGCAGTATTCGGGAGAAGATGTTGAGGTGTGAAGTGACGTGTTGCTTCGAATAGGAGGTTTGGGAGGTTGACCAAGAACAAGCACCGTTGGATCCAGATCCAACGGTCTAGAAGCGGAGCGGTAGGTGCGAGGAAGAGCGGGCCACGTGGCCAAAGCAGAAGGCGTCAAGTGGTCCATAGGATAATTAAAAAAATTAAAAAATAGTATAAAATAAAAAAGAAATATTTAAAGGATGAATTGGAAAAAGTGTTAAACATGAAAGTTTTAGATCTCGATAAGATGTACAACTATCATGTAGAACTCAAAGAGAATTGGAGTCATCTGTACATAGATAAAAATTAGACAAGTAATGAAACATTAAAAAGCAAATTTTCTTTCAAATGTTTTGGGTTTTTATTTATTTTTAATGTTAAATAACATGACTATTCAAATGATAACTCATTAAATAACACGACTATAGTTCACTAAATGACATGTTCCCCCGACAACGACGCAATTTGATAACTTGCTAAATATGTGTCTTAGTTTGTACTCGTTGTAATAAGGGCACTTAGCGAACTATACAGAACTAGGTCAGTTGTCTCTATGAAGAGGACCTGGCTTTAATTTATAAACATGGAAAGTCCATGGTCGAACTCAGGGACATAAGCCATAATACAACTACTCAGATGTGATATATCTAGGTTAAACGATCACTAAGTCATCTAGGTCAAAAACAATCAATGCATAATACAAATGAATGTAGAAAACAAAATGTATTTTATAAAAAATTTTATGCATGTTAGAAAATAAATGGAATGAACATAATGATGCTAAATAATCACATCCATATAGAGACTTAATTTATGCTCGACAATAAATTGTTTAACTTAGACAATAATCAAAATAACAGTTTGATTCAATTGAGCACTTTAATCTAGAGCTAAGTTTCATATAAGGTGAATGAAAGCATCTATTTCTTCTATAAATAATTAATCAACATTAAATATCAAATCAGAGAATAAACATAGTCATATTAAAGACAATGAAACAAGGATTACAATGAAACTAAAATTGCATCAATCGGATATATGATTCTCAAGATATTCAAGTTTGAATTCAGGAGCATAAATGTAATAAAAATATAATAAATTTCTTACACATAGGTCCCTATAGGGACTAAAATGCAAATAATAAAAATTGGCTCGTGAATTTATGAAGAGCCCCACGCACGGGGGCTTTCATGCAATATCGAAAAGGCAGCAGGGTTAGATGCAAATGGCCCAAAGCCGCACGTGTGAGGTACGCACGGCTTAGATTCGGGATGAAGCCGCATGGCTTGGGCCACGTTTAGTGCCTAGTGCTTCAGTAAGAGGTCTGGAATCGCTCGAGGCTGCAGGCGAGGTGTCGTGGCATCTTTTCAGTCATTAGATCACACCAATTAAACATGATCCAACGACATATGTACGCTCTCAATTTATCTTCTCTATCTTGAGAAGAAGCGATGAGGTGGGGCTCCGGCAAGAGCCCCACTCCTCCTCCATGCTCCTAGAGCTCCTTTGAAGGTCGGTGGTCGTCCATGGAAGGTTCGCGAAGGTGAAGCGTGATCGGAGAAGGGTTGACATCATCTGGAAGTTGGTGACGATGAATATACCACGGAGGCAGAGCTCCAGATCTGAGCTCCCCTTCGAACTCCGACCATTGAAGGCCTTCGACACTTGTAGGGGTTAGCAAAGCATAGCCGAGGCAAATACAAGTGGGTGCATGTGATCATGAGATGAAATGATGGGCTATATCGAGGCGAAGGAGAAGGAGCCATTATGGATTCTTCATTGCCATGAATGTTGATGAATGATCGAGGTGAAATCTGCGACGGAACGAGAAGCACGGAGGACAACACCTTCCGCGTGGATTAAGGATCTGTGGTGAAGGTCGAAAGCACATTGGATAAGAAGATGGATCTGACAATATGGCTGGAATGATTAAAGACATGAAGAAGAAAACCTAATTACCTAACTTGTACATGAATACGGATTGCAGGCGAAGAGTGTGGCTTGGATGAGCTTTTTTTGAAGCTCGGGTCATCTCTTCACGTGATCAGCCAATCACGAAGCTCGAACAACCGTCGATCGACGTTGTACATGACCTACCGTCCATGGGTCTCACCTAAAGCCTACGCCATCAACTCTCTAATATTTGTCCCTCTTCTTGTCACGAAGAGAAAGAGAGGGCTAGGGAAGCTCCGTGCAAGGGTTGGACAACCGTCGGTCGAGGCGACGGTGGAGTTTTTGAAGGAGTGGTGGTGGTTGCAAAAGATTTCAAGGAGGTTTCAAACACCTTAGATCGAATAGGAAGTTAGGGTTAGGGGAAAATGGGTAGTTAGCATGGATTAGGGTAGAGTGGCGAAGGGATAGGTGGTGGTTTCGAAGGAAGAAGGTATCAGTGGTGGCTATGAAAATTCAGAGACGAGGGGTCAGTTGGAGCAGTTCCAGCCTTAGGAAGCAACGAATGAAGGTTGAAAGAGATATCCGATCCGTTGGATTAAGATCCAACGACCCAGATATGGGCACAGGTTGACATCTAGGATGCGCCAGATAAGAAAATCGGTTGGTGTAGGGAGAAGGCGGGTGGCTAGACCAGAGCGGGCCACGTGGAGCGCTTTTGGAATGCCATGTGGCCCAATAGGAAATTTGGAAAAAATGGTAAAATAGTATAAAATGAAAAAGAAATAGTTAGAGGATGACTTAGAAAAAGTGTAAAACTTGAAAGTTGCCGATCTTGATGAGATCTACAACTTTCATGCAGAAGTCAAAGAGATTTAAAGTTATTTATACATAAATAAAAATTAAATGCTTATTAAAACAATATAAAACAATTTTCTTTTATTTTTCTTTTGCTTATTTTTTGAGGTTTATTTTATTTTATGTTAATTTATTTTTTTACTAATTTTTATTTGATTTTAATAATAAAGAAATACATAAAATAATAACACAATAATATATATTAATTACGATCTATTATTTACAACACACAGACTATTATCTAGTGTTAATAGTCAATGAATCTTGGTTAATAGATCAAGTTAGAGAGATAATAATATAAAATAAAGTAGATAAATCTGGGATATATTAGAGAGATAATAAATAAATAATATTATGATAAATCACATATTTATCAGCCTCTCATCCCAAACAACAAATCAACCATCTCTAAAAACTTTGCCAAGTGCCCAGAAAATTCTCCGCCGAATCGAGGTGTCCATGACTCACCATCCCATGCCATATCAACTGATGGTTCCCTGATCCTCCCCCAAATCAAATAGTCATGGCTAATGGTCACAAGAGCACCTTGACATGTCCAATCATCCAACCAAAATCAAAATGAGCAACCATCACCCAACATAGGTTTTAAATGTGGAGAAACCTGATGGAGAGCTACACAAACCCCACGCTAAAAATTAGAGGATTTAACTCTCATGTTGGTCAGAACAACAAGTTCCATAGATACTCCATAAATCTACGCATTAGAGAACATAGTAGATTATGTTCACCACTCTAGATACGAGTGACCCACTTTTCGAGGAGGGCCATGGCATTGCATCCAAGCTTAGCACTCCTAGACCATCATATCTTTCATCCAACATGACCTCATTCCAACTAACCAATGTGATACCCCGTACCCCCCTAAACAAGCTCAGAAAAATGTTGCATTAAATCCTTTAACCTCCCACGAATCCCAACAGAGATTGAGAGAGAGGATAAAAAGAAGTTTGATAGAGCAGAAAGCATCGCCTTCAAGAGCACTAGAAAATTACCTCTCGATAAGCAGGAAGAGCACCAACCTGCAAACTTGCACTCAAGCCTCTTGACCACGGGCAACCAATTACACCGTAGAATATGACCGACCATCAAAGGTAACAAGAAATAATTTATTAGCACAACACCTCTCTAAGAACAAAGTGAAGCCCCACAAGCCTTCACCTCCTCGTCAAGACCGAATGGCACAAAAAATGTTTCTCAACATTAATCATTAAGCCTGAAACATTACTAAAGATCTCAAGAACTACAAAAATTCCCTTTGCCTCGTGAGATCCGCTCTCTTATGTTACTAAGGATTAAGGCCTAATGTTAACAATATAGTTTGGTATTAATCAATCTTTGATTCAAAAATAAAACTTATTCAACAGATGCAAATGCATATGCATGGTTTAGTTAGTTTTTTGGATTTTTATTTTTTCATATGGTTTTATAAAAAATTTCAAATTTTTATTGATTTTGATGAGTTTTGCAAATTTTTTAAGGATTTTTATGAATTTTCAAATTTTATAAATTTTTTGTATATGTCATTTTTTTATGAATTTTCTCTAGAGATTTTTACTTGTGAATTATATACAAGATTTACACAAGTTTTATCTACATCCTGCACAAATTTTTGGGATACTTAATGGATTTTATGTACATTTACCAAAAGAATTTTATAGCTTTTATTTTTAAAAAATAATTTTATTGCCTATTTTATATATAAGAAAATATGAAATTATGTGTTATGGCTAAAGAAAATATATAATGTATATGCAAATCTATGTATTAAGAATGTGTTATGCCCTTATTGTATATAGTTGAGAAAACAAGACATAACCTGAATTAAGTATATTAGGGTGAAAAGAACACAAAAGTATGACTAACAAGTCGACCATTCCCCATTCCATATTTAGGTTGATTGCCTAAGTATAATAAGACTAATAAATGGGTAGTCGGAAAAGTACCAATGAATGGAGAAACGAGTTGATCACAAGAATCATTGCTCCCTTTGACACTTAGGATTCTTAAGTATCGGACTATAATCAAAGCTAGGAGATGATGATGGGCTAAAAGAAGGGGTGCATATGGATCCGATTTTATCTTAATCCATGTTCAATACAACCTAAATGGATTTTTAATTTTCGAATCCAATCCAAGCCATCAAATATTTAAATCCAATCTAATCTAATCCATCAGATTACATATTAGATCGGAGTGGATCGGATTTTACACTTACATTTTCCCTCTCTATAGTATACTTTTTCACATTTATACTTTATAGCACCCTCACCCTCAACATTTGAATAATGACTTAAAAATTAATAATATGAATAGTTGTAAAAAACAGAAAAAAGAGATCACATAATGAAATGAAAGTTAAAGAATTTCATTAATCTATTATAAAAAAAGTTGAAGATCATGCAATCATACTAAACGATTATATTGAATTTGAAATTTATTTATTTTATAAATAACATATTAATTTATTTTACGTAATTTATTTCTATCAAATGATTCAAATAAGAATAGTACAAGTTATTAAGTAAGGATGCAAATACAAGTTAGATAAATAAAAAATGCAATCTCCGTGATCGAATATTGATGAAGTCCATGAGTAATTTAGAACGTTAAATTATGTCAAAGCCCAATCATTTTCAAGAACATCCTTCAATGCTCTATAATATATTATTAAAAAAACATGAATTATAGAACACTCTTACTCGATTGAGTATGCAAGACAAAAATAACTTAAATATAAGCCACAAGTTAGGCATCATGTCTCTCATTTAAATTGAACTTGAAATAGAATTTATTTATAAGATTATACCTATAGTCAAAATATGCAAATTTTAAGAAAAAATGAATAAAATATATATCAGTATAAAAATGAAAGAAATTTAAGTAATGCTTATTTCTTCTTATATGAGTGTGGCACATTTGATTATGTAACCGATCCAATTTCATCCCTAAAAAAGGTTACATGCTAAAGCAAGTAAAAAGTAAGAAGCAAAAGGGTAAAAAGTATCTAACAAATGTATGAGGCAACTATCCTAAATCTATTTTTCTTTTAACAAGATTAGAAAGTGGCAGCATACTAAGGCCTAACGATATCGTGTACGTAGGAGGGGGATTTCGTTGTTTGAGAGGACAACGACATCACGAGGGAGGGGGTCGCATTGTGCTTGAAGGAAATAACATTATACTCGAGAGGGCACATCATCGAAATGGACTGAGAGGGAACTAGGAGGAATATTGGCGGTCAATACTAAAATGAGAGGGGAGGATTGGGATGGGAGTAACTGAACATGGATTACAATTTCACAAGTTGTAATCATACTTTATTATTTTGAAATTTTAACATTTGCCTTTCAAGAGAGAAGAAAGGATGATAACAAGAGGACTTTCTGGAATCTCCACGAGGTACGCCCTTCTATTCGAAGCTCGAGAGGGATATGGAGAGAGGAAGAGATGGAATCGGAAGGGGGCTCCCGTAGTCGAGGTTCCGATGGATTGATGGCGTTCCCCTCCTCCTAGGGTGGTATTTATAGGGCGTATACCCTCGCCACGTCCGCCCCCTTCCCACGCCCTTGCGGTTAGGGTTTCCGGGAGATCCGGCCTTGCCGCAACCGCCGGAGGCGGTTGCGTGACCACGTCGGTCACACCCGGCCGTTCTACAGACTTGTATCCAAGATCGATATGGAAAAAAAATAATATGAATGACATTCATTAGGGCCTTACACGGAATTCGAAATAGGTGTGCATATGTGTATGTATTTATGTATGTATGTACATACATGTGTGTTAACGGACTAACGAATTAGATCCAAAAGGAAGTTGATAAATATCCATCCAATCCATATTTTAAATGGATTTTAAAGATTCCAATCTGATTTATTAGAATAACAAAACCAAACCAATCCAATCCAATAGCATTGGATTAGGTTACAGATATTATCCGATCCATTTGCACCCCTAGCTCAAAAAACTTACAAAAAAGAGAGAAAACAATGATTTGGAAGAAGTCAAGGCTGCAAGAACTTTCTGCAGGGTAAGTGAAGTTTCGGAATTGTTTCATGCACAATTCTGTAGTCATGCAGCATTCTCACAATGTAGGGACTACATAACTTGATTCGAAATAACCTGAGGCTTGATTGAACAACGATACCGTTTGGTAACGTCTCGGTCGTGTCATCTCTTGGCATATAGCTCCCTTCTCGAATGCTCGATTTCTGATCTCTATAAACTCATAATTCATATCTAGCATTTGCTTGGCTTTTAAATAGTGGTCGTTGAAATTGGTCTCCTTCATTGCCCACTTGTATTTGTGTAATAATTACATCGACATATGGTCTAGCTTCCCCTACACAAGTCAAAAGGTTGAAGTTTCCAAGGAAAATCCATGAATGCATATTTTATTTGACGAGGGGTATACATCTCAACGTCACTGTCTTTCAAAGCATCCCTCAAGATGACAGAATCCATCTCGACCGCATAGAAACGCTTATTATTATGTTATCATCATTAGCAATTGTTGTCAACGGAGTCATTGCCGTCTTCTTTGTCGTCATCATTAGCAATTATTATCTTTTCTTCACATCCATTCTCTCTCTTCCTGTATATAACCAAACAAACTTTAAGGTCCTGTTTGGTTGGAGAATAAGCTTTAAAATAAGGGGACAATTCTCCTCTCGATACGGTTCCCAGTGGTACGACTATTACCCATTATTCCACCTTATTTTACTCTTGTTCATATCTTTATCTCACCTTACCTACCTTTATTTCACCTTATTCTCCTTATTCCTATCCTCCAACCGAACTAAGAATATATTTTTATTCTCCTTATTCCCCATCATTATTCCTGCTTATTCCCGAACCGAACGGGCCCTAAGGTGCCGTTCGGCTTACCCTTCTTACCCCATTCTTTCTCTTTCCAAGTGGGTCCCACATTTTCCCTTTTTTAATATATTAAATAAATTAATTTTATTCCATCTATTCTAATAAAAAATAATATATTATACCATCATATCATCTAAAAATTATAAACTATTCCACTTCTACTCACTTTTTCAAACTCCAATACAATCACATCACAATAACTACTCACTTTTTCAAACTTCAATACAATCATATCACAATAAACCCACTTCTAACCCACCCCCCTGTTTCACCCTCTATCCAAACACCAAAACCCAAAAATGGGTTACCTGCAACCAATTTAACCCACCTAAACCACTATCCAAACACACCCTAAGAGTTAACTGGCAAAGGTCTAAGAATCATCATTTTATTTTCAACATAAAGAGGTTTACCCTCCTTTCATTCATAGGTTAAAATTCCATCACAAATCAATGTGACAGTGCATCACATTCCTTATTCTAACCCTCTCCAATCCTTATAACCATCCAAACAACTACTATTCACATGAGGTTACCCCAACTCACAGCATCTCAATAACCAAACAGACCCTTAACTTTTTAACGTGTGGTTGAGAACTGTTAATACTGATATTTTGTAGGGATCATCATGTAGGGTTGGGCATCAAATCACCTCAAATAATTAAGGACTAATGGACATGCATTCAACCATGCCAGGGTCAAACCACGTGGACCCAAATCAAAATAACTATTAAAGTTCAAAAACACATCATGTTTAGATTTTCGTTGAGATACACATTTAAGACTCGACCCGATTAGAAGCGGTTGTATTTTGAAAATGGATCTTGGCCAACCTGATCAATGGAAAAGTCAAACATAGCGAAGACTTAACACGAGGTTGCGGGGACAGATCCTCCCATATGGATTTTTAGGACTCCTTTACTATGTACCATTTATATACATATTTCCGAGTAAGGTGTGGTTTATCTGAGAGTCCATGTTCGAGAGAGCACCACCTCCTAGGACTTATCTGTCAGGTACTCTAGTTTTCTACATAGTGAGTTCTCTCTTTACCAATGATTTTTTCTCTGCTACACCAATGAAGATTTTGCACGTAAATATTGTGTTCTCCATGTGATTGCTGGTGTTCTTGGATCGTTCCATAACAAACTGATACCAAAGCCATTGATTCGATGATTCTCTATCTAGTTCATGCATGTTTGAGAGTCCCATAAAGATCTGTTTGGTTGAGGGCTTCTACTTTGTATTGAAGATTCTCGTAACATATCGTTTTTTATCCAAACCATGACCCATGATGGCGCCAAATTTCAAGATCAAGAAGTTTGATTATAGCATCAATTTTGATCTGTGGAAGGTCAAGATGGAGTTGACCATCATCTAACAAGGCATTGCAAAAGGTTCTGAGAGACTTGGAGAAGATGCTTGCGGCACTAACTCAAGATGAGTAGAAAGATATGGATGCAAAGATTAGGGCAAGCATATAACTTTTCCTGTTGAACGATGTCCTTCGAGAAGTCATGAAGGAGATCTTTGCAATAGTTATGTAACTGAAACTTGAGAGCCTATACATAGATGACCCTCATAAATTGCATGCTTCTCAAGCAAATGCCTCTTTATGCTTATTATAGACGAAGGTACATCTATTAAATCTCATCTATGTGTTTTCGTATCTATCACCCCTGAGTTAGAAAATATGGAAGAAGATAATGAAGATGAACATCATGCATTGTTGTTGTTATTTCATTACTGCCCTCACATACACCCTTTAAAAAGACCATGATTTACGAGAATGACGAAATCACGATAGAGAATATAAAATCATCTTTTTTCTCAAAGGAGTTGATGGATCGTGGACTAATAGGTCATTCATTATGCAATAAGGACACTGGCATGCTTCATATGAGGGGAATATACAATGAATGACATAAGTTTGAGAAGTCACAAGATGATAAGTAAAAAGGATAAAGTAAGTTTCGTCGATAATGCAGAAGAAAGGGCATATGAAGAAGGAGCGATGAAGACTCCAACAAGGAGAAAGAATAGAAGCAACCTGGCAAAGAAGGATCTGCGTCAGAAGCAAGCTATCTGAAAATAGATAGCAAAGATGTAGCTTATGTTCTAGTGGCCATTACACCATACAGATCAAAGAATGCTTGTCTTTGATATTCTAAATGCTCCTACCATGTCACACCTAATTGTCATTGATTATTTTAATACAGATCGATTGATGGAGGAGTTGTCCTTATGGGTAATGATCCACAATTAATCTACAGATGTCGAGTTAGGGAGTGTCGATTTGGATATGCATAACGTGACAATAATCACCTTAACATATTTCTCATATTCTAGATATGGTGAAGAACGTAAAATCCCTTGGTACCCTAGAAGAGAGAGGGTGTATTAGATGTGCTATAAAAATCATTACATGAACACCGACACATTTTGATTTTGTAAACGGTAATGGGAAGTCTGAGCTATCCGAAGACTTCCTATAGGTGTGGTATCAGATCTTTAGGATATCTTTATTGTCTACCCTATATATACATATTTTAGAGCAAGACATGGATTATTTGAGATTCTATTTTCGAAGAGCACCACCTCCTAGGTATCCTCTATCTTGTATTCAAGTTTTCTACACAGTGTGATCTCTCTTTGCTTGTGATTTTCCCCACTTCATTGGTGGAGATTTTCCACGTAAATCGGTGTGTTCTCCTTGTGATTGCTTGTGCTTGATTGTATGCTTGGATTGTTCCAACCAATAAGAGAAAAAAGTTAATACTTGAATATATGACATTTTTATCTGTTATCAATGACTTTGATTTGTGAGAAGAGAGAAGTACCATGTTGGGACCCTAACTTGGGGGAATGAGTGGGAGAGGAATAATAGCATGTTGATTTGGATTGACTCAAACTAACTCCAACATCGGATACTGGTCATGAGATGATCTCAAAGCTATATGATATGGAGGTCAGAGACAATGGTTATCAGATATCGCTGTGTCCAAAATATAAAATAGGATCTTATAAACTAAAAATAGTTACTAAATCAAAGGGTCAGATATCGCTGTGTCCAAAATATAAAATAGGATCTTATAAACTAAAAATAGTTACTAAATCAAAGGGTTTTCTAATGCATTATTTATTTATTAAAATAAATAAATAATGACACTTTAATGTTATATCATTTATTTATTAAAATAACAAAAGTTAACTATAGAGATACCGTCTCTAAAGTTTTCGTTTCACAAATAACGTTTGATTAGCTCCACGTTGATATTACAGCCATAATAGTTATTGCGGCTATGAAATTCATTCAATGTGACGATCTCAAAAATAACAATAACCAATGTTTTTTAAACCGAACCAGAAGTTGAATCGGAAATCTTATCGAAAAAGTCGAATCGGGTTGGACCACGAAATTAACTGGTTCAACTGAATAATGACATCATCATTTTTTAAAAAAAAGGTTAAATCGGTCCAATGAGGAAAAAGTTGTGGAACCGACCAATTAGATCGGAGTATGTACATATGTGTAAATTATACACACATTTAAATATAATATAAATATATTTACAAAAATCAATAAATAGATGTCAAAGTTATAAATTTGTAAGTGCACATGTTAGCATACAAATCTTTTTTTATATCATGTATGTGTATGTATAAACATTTCCACATATGTTGTACATATATATATATATATATATATATATATATATATATATATACACACAACCATATAGATATAAACAAATTCATGCAAATAAACAAAAAATATAAAGATAGATACAATAAATATGCAATATCCATGCGGATACATATATGATATACATAGTTTTACATATAGCCAATAGAAATGCATACATAACATAATTATCTTACATTATGTATACACTATTTTAACATATAAAATATCAAATATTATACACATAATATTTAAACTAAATGCTATCTAATTTTATAATAGAATAATAATATTAGAAATCAGCTCACAACAAGAAGTGTTGTGGTTGTGTTGGTTAGTAAGTGGTATAAGTTAATTTAAAGGTCATGGGTTCAATTTCTATAAATGCAAAATTTTTGAATAAAATCAATTTTGAATTCCTTTTCAAATTCGGTTGAACTTGATTAAACCATAATCTAAATACACAATCAGGTCTGATTTCAAAAACATTGATAATAACTCCATATCTGATCTTTCCCTATCAATCAAGTACTCAGACGTATTTGTAGATTTAATCCTAATGTAATCAAAACATCTCAATATTTTTGCTGAAATTTTTATCTTGTACTCCTCACATTGTTCTTTATGTTTGGAAGGGGAAAACCTTTTCTTTGTCAACAACAATCATTAGGATGGAATTATGCAAGTGAGCTCTTTTTCCCTTGGCTAAAAAAAAAACTCAATTCATCCTCATGTTCTTTTTATGTAAAAACTACAAAATCTGGAATATAATTATTTCAATGGAATGTGCACTAAAGGTATGTACCCTTTTAGTCGGTTCTTTGATTTTAAAAAGCTAATTAAGCCATATTTTTCATTTGCAATGAAATTCCCTTTTATCTCCTCATCCGAGTCCACATAAACCATCTGAGCGTGGACAAATCTGAAAGCAAAGCAATGTAAACCCAAAGATACAACAATTACAATTAATTTATATTTATTTGTCTCTTAAAAAATATAGATGTGGTACAAAGATATTCTTCACAATATTGCAAATGCAAAGGAGCAAAATAATCACATTAATAATCTATAATTAGGTGATCTACACCATTTTTCTCCACTGGTCTGCAACCTCTATCAGGAATACCAATCACATACTTTTGTTGCATCTACCTTATTGTCTTTCTCCATTCCTGTGATGGTCTTCTGCCCTTCCCTTGGATACGCAGAATATCTTCTATTCACATACATATCTTTGCCTCTTGTCCATGCCCTTCTTAGCTGAGTTCTTGTCTTCCCCATTGCAGGATCAATGCCGGTATCCATCCCCAGGAGAGCAGCAATCTTAATAGCAAATTGGAGAAGAAAAGGAAACTTAAGTCTGGCCTATATCATTAAATGGTCCAACACTAATTTATTTTCTCACTCCAGGTAAATGGAATGGGTAGAAGTAGAACTATTCTACAAACACATCAATCATAGTATACACTTTAAATAGTACCAACTTTAAAATAGACACCTCATGATCGATTAAAATTTTTAGATGGAGCAAAATCAGGGTTATTATATATTAGATCCTTTGCAGATACGAGTTTCATTTAAACTTGATACAGATAACAGGCACCAATGAAAACGGAACCACCAGGTTTTTAACCTCCTCAAACAAGCAACAATGAAGCTTCAAACATCTACAGTAAATTACGCGCTCTCGAACCCAAATATCCGAAATGCCCCTGCATAAAAAAATTTAAGAAAAATATTTTTTTCATCAGCCCCTACAGAAACTTAGAGGAAAATAGTGAATACGTGGTGGAAGAATTGATAGGAAGATGCCATTTCTCACCCCCAGGCTTTCTAGATTGTTAGCTGAATTTTGTTTACTACATGCTGAAAGTGGAAATCCAAAGGCATACCTTCATCTGCCTGGTATTTGTTTTTGTCATCTCCAGCGTATGCGAGTAAATTATATTTGGGATTCCATTCAACACTATTCATTGCTGCTTTACAAGGAATTTGGTGTACAGTTCTTCCAGTTTGAACATGTGACTAACAGAAAAGAAGATTGAGTAAAGGTCAACACAAATTGAAGCATTGAAATTAAGAAGACAAATGGTGTGGAAGAAAGCACCCACTATATCAATGAATGGATCTTCACTGGCAGAAGCAATATACTCCCCCGTGTGGTTGAAACTAACTGTCCTCACAGGCCATCTGGAAGCAACAAATGCCATCAATGGAATTTGGTAAATTAGGCAAGACAAACCAAAAGACATGGAACTCACTCAAGTCGCGTGAATGTTCTAACACAAAGCATCTCTGAGATGTCCCAAAGACTTACAAGTGAATCAGCACTTCCAACAGCAAAATATCTGCATTTCAAAATTGAAGAGCAGAGTCGGTGTACAGGACTTCACTTCCTATATTAATGTCGCAAAAGTAAAAGCAGTTTTCTTATGAGAATTTGACAAAAAGATTTTTTTAATGCATTAACGTCAGTTTTAAGATGGATATTCAAAGTTGCAATGTACATTATAGAGCCGTTGGTTCATCAACTGACTACAGCAATTCTAGAAAAGTAAACAGTAAACACATCTATTTACATCTTAGCTGGACTATGGGTCAGTCATAGTTATGTGTTGGGGGTTCCCCTCCAAGTGTAAACTCAACCTTTAATAGGGCATTGTTTAGTCCTAATTGCATTGTGATCTGCAGAAAGAATTGAATAATATGTTTATTTTGTGGTTATAATGCTCCTATATATAGAGAAGAAACCCTACATGGCAAATATGAAATAACCGATGGGTAAATTACATAAAAAGGAAATAAGAACTACAAAAATACTATCTCCCATAACACTCCCTCTCAAGCTGGAGAGTAGATATCTATCATGCTCAGCTTGGAAGAATACTTTTGGAATGTTCCCCTAAGCTAACATGAGATGTAAAGATGAAGCCCTTCTATATCATGGTTCGAGTGTCATGATAATATACATCGATGTGTTTGGGCCTCTCATGGAATGCTGGATTGTTGGCAATGAACATTGCATCTTGATTGTCACATAGCAGTTGCAAGGGAATATGTACGTCAATATCTAGGTCAATCAGAACAAACTCGATCCACATTATCCCAGTGCTTCCATGCACCATGGCCCTATATTCAGATTCAGCACTGATCTAGCAGCAATTGTTTACTTCTTACTTCTCCATGAGACCAAAGAGCTCCCAATAAATATTTCAAATCCATATATTGAATTTCTGTCATTTGCATATCTTGCATAATCAGCATCTGCTCAAGTCGTGATATCAAGGAATGCCTTTGTTGAAGAGTTAATCATGTACCTGACGAAGACTAAAGGTACCTTTAATAATGGAGAAAACATCCATATGCCCTTGATGTGGTTGCTTCATAAATTGGTTGACTTTGCTCACTGCAAATGAGACGCGTGAACCCGTGATCATCACATATAGGAGCTTCCCAATGAGCTCCCTATATCTCATCTGGGTTACATCATTCGTGTCATTATCTAGAATTTCATATTGTGATCCATATGAGTAGTGGCATAGTCCTCCCTGATTCCTGACAAATTCAAGCCTAAGAAAATATCGCAGTTGTTCAAGATCTTTGGTGACAAATTATTGTCCAAGGAATGCCTTTATGTCGTCAACATAGACGAGAATAACGATAATACATCATAATATCCTGTGTACAAATAGCGAGTGATCTGCATTCAATCTCTTCAATCATTGTTGTTCTATCAGATCCGAGAGCTTCTGGAACATGTTATGGGACTATGCTTAAGGTCATAAAAAACCTTATGAAGTATCCATATCTTTTGACACTCCCTCGGCAGCGAACCCAGATGGCTGCTACATATAGACTTTCTCATGCATATCAAAATAAAAAAGCCATTTTTGACATCAAGCTTGGAGAGTGACTAATCCCGTACCACAACAACACAAAGGAGAATCCGAAGAGTGAAGTGACATGTCACATGAGAGAATTGTCCTGATAGTCCATCCCATATGTCTGAGTGAATCCACAAGCCTAACCTTATAGTGGTCAACACTATTGTCTGCTTTCTTCTTTGCTATAATGACCGACTTGCAGCCAATTACATAAGCCCCTACTAGGCAGTAAACAAGCTCCATGTGCCTCGTGACTGGAGTGCAGCATTTTCTTCTTCCATAGCAATACCGATGAGTGCATGGTGTAGCCTCCTAATATGTACATGGATCGTAACAGCTAACAATCCCACCGCAAACTTCCGAAGCCCTCTGACAGATGCCCCAATGAAACATGTCCTGAGAGAGGATATGTAGCACATATATGCCTCATCTTCTATAGTGCAATAGACTTGCCAAGATCTGATGAATGATCTACCTTTTGTACCACAATCTCATGACGAGATGCACCATCATCCTGTATAGTCTCATGCTATATAGAAAATCAACATAGCCATCAGTGGAAACCAAGTGTTCAAGATTTACCTAGGATGTGATGGATGGTGGGGAAAACACGAGAGCAGGGGTCTAGTAGTCATCTTGCGAATGTACACACAAGGCAAAGCATGAACTACTATAGGTGTGGTAGGAGCTGGAGGCGAAGGAGGTGGAATGTAAACCTCATCAGATTTAGAAGATGTCATCATGTTACCTGTAAGAGAAAATTACATAATATACTCAAATAATATAGCGTAAGCACTGACATAATACTTCCGTCTGAGAGGATCGAAGCACCTATACCCTTTTTGGGTCCGGGAATAATCAATAAAAGGTGCATTCGACAGATCTGGGGGAGAGTTTGTCATTGTCAGGAGTCCGATGATGGACAAAGGCAACAGAACCAAAGATACGAGGTGGTAGAGAGAAGATGTCCTTTTCGAGAAATGCAATCAAAAAAAGAACTTTTTCTCCTAACATGGAGGACGACATATGATTGATGAGGTAGCAAGCAATGAGAGGACATCATCTCCCAGTAAGAATGAGGAGCATGGTTCTGTATCAGGAGAATCCTGGTAACAACTAAGAAATGACAGTGTGTGCGCTCGACAATACCATTCTGCTGAGAAGTATAGGCACACAAAATCTGATGGAGAATCCCAAGAAACTTAAAGAACTGAGATAGTTGTCCAGTACAAAATTCCAAAGAATTACAGGAGGAAACATACTTAACAACAACAGAGAAGAGATTCTTTATTTCAATGATAAAAAAATTGCATAATAGGACCAGCTTTAGACTTATTTTGCAATATAAAGATCCAAGAAAGTCAGGAAAAATCAACATCGACAAGATAAAACATGTGCCACTCGTGATCAAGAACATGACTTGGACCATAAATATCAAAATGGAACAACTTAAATAAAGAATTACTACTATGACTCTAACGACTTGGGAAGCTGGTGCAACGATGCTTCCCAAGCTGGCAAATATCACAATAAAAACTAGAGTAGGAAGAGATTTGACGGAGGACTCTACACCAAGGTTTGACAAAACAAAATGTGGAAAGAGGTGGCTTCTCTTGAATCGAGGTGAGGCATAGCCTCGAGACAGTTGAGGCGAAAGCATCACTTTTCTTTTAAAAAACACAATTTAGCTTAAAATATTATATAATATTTAAGAAATTATATCACAAACAAATCTGCATACTTTTAATGTAATTAATGGAATTTTAGTAATTCTTCAGGCCCCGTTCGGCTGGCAGTTTACCTGCGGGTTAGGGGGGTTTACCCCCCTTAACCCACATCCCCCTCTCTCCTTGTGGGCCCCACTTTATTTCTCTTTTAAAAAATTAAATAAATCAATTTTACATCATCAATCCTATCAAAAAATAATATATTATACCATCATATCAAATAAAAATTATAAACTACTCCATTTCTACTCACTTTTCCAAACTTCAATACAATCACATCACAATAACTACTCACTTTTTCAAACTCCAATACAATCATATCACCCCAAACCCACTTCTAACCCACCCCCAGTTTAACCCTCTATCCAAACACCAAAACACAAAAACGGGTTACCCTCTACCAGTTTAACCCGCCTTAACCCGCCAACCAAACGCACCCTCAGTGTTGAAAATGAATAAAGGGTTGGATACATAGTTAGGGAGCTTTTTATATGACCATTAAATTCTCTCATGTAAAGATATCGCCAACTTTTCTCAAGTTCTTCAAAATATACTTGTATGGTCAACAATATGGATGATGGAACCCCTGAAGTTTATTTCCAATAGCATCTTTTATATTATATGTTTGATACTTACAAAAAACTAATAACTTGAAATTCAAATCTATTTTTTACAATTAGCTTTCATTTGTTGTTTCAATTAGAAATTCTTCTAAAAATTTAGCACAAAAAGTCACATTTATGCAGTATAAATAAAATTGATTGTATGATACAATATAAATTTCTTTATCCCCTCTAGTTCTAATCAAAATA